>JBAMNC010000791.1:1240000-1766362 GCA_037902135.1 Cetoscarus ocellatus
AGTTTTGAATTGCAGTGTTTTATTCCAGAAATGTTGTAGTGGTGGGTCCATGGTAAAAATCCACATTAAGTGGCATTTTTACTCATATTTTCTTAAATTAAAATGTAGCAGTGATATTTTTAGACCTTTGTTTTGACATTCCCTTGTCAGGCCTTGTTTTTTCTTGACAAAGGTCAACAAAAGATAAGAAAAGATAAGAAAATTAAAAGGAAGGGTTTAATGTGACTCCTTCAAACATCAGAGACAGACATCACATCCAAGGGTGGCACTAATTCCTCAATGAGGAAAGCATGTCTGGAGGCATAAATACGTGATTAGTTTTTACAATGACTCCCTTAGCATATGTTCATTTTTTTCCATAATCCCCAGGGCTTCAATGGACTGGATGTGAAAAGTAGGGGTACATGACACTGGATTTCTGATGATATCTGAAAAGCTGGAGTTTCTGAACTCTTTGTCGCCGTACCAGTATCTTTGGTCAAGAGGACAAGCTCTTTACTTTATAAAAATCGACTTGTTACTTTCAACTTGACAGTCTATTTCTGTAAAAAAAAAAAAAAAAATCAAGAAAAACAATATTTAACTCTTGGAAAAAATGAAACTCTTGATTTTAAATGTGACCATGAAGTGATGATAAGGTGCAGCAATATGGTACATTTGTGTATTTTTCTGATATTCCAGCCAGAATATGGCCGATGTGTATGCCCGATGTATTTTCTGTAAATATTGGAGAAAATTTCAATATGTATCTTTTCAGGCTGATATCATCTGATACTAATATTGTACTAATAATATTGCATCCCTGATGAAAAGGTTGTACATAATGAATCCGTGTGTGATTTAAATAAAGCTCTGTGGGATGTAAATTGCATTATGTTTTTCTTTTTCTACTGAGCAATATTATTTTTCACTGAGTAACATTGTTATCATTTGCCTTTGCTTATTTGTGAGTCCACTCGCAGAGACTTTGTTGGCATTTCCAGGCCTGGCACCTTTAACAGACTGGAACTGTGTGGCCAACAGTGGCCGGTGAGTCAAGGTTATTTACTCTGCAGTCACAGTGGCCAGCAGACACCAGAGACACACTGGCATCAGAGTGCAGACAGTGGAGGGGAGAGATGTGCTCTAATGAACACGGATTTGTATGTGTGGGCTGAGGAAGGTAAAAGAGAGAACACGGAGTAAAAAATATAGCGTCGACAGTCGTCTTTATCAAAGTGAACTGCAAGTGTGAAAATTCACAGTAAAACTGTTAAAAACTTCACAAGCATCTCGACATCTTATGTACTTAATTGGTCAAGAAACTGGTGCCAGCCGAGAGAGTAAGCAGGAGAAACACAGACAAATCCTTAGAACAGCCTTTTATGTGACACGTCTTAGGTCTTCTTGTTTTTGTTGTAATATCACAGGCATATTTAGTTTGAAGACCACAGTAATAACTAGTTGTTGTTCAGCAGAGAGAGGCCATTGTAGAGAAACTTAGAGTAGTGGCTTTCAAATATTACATTCTTGTCCAAGTAGGAAAAGTCCCACCAGCAATACCCTTGAAAAACAGCCTCCGTAATAAAAGCTACAGTACCTGATCAGTCTCTAGCTGACCTTGAACATATGACGATTTGTTTAGTCATCATTCATTTTTCTTTCATGTTTTGTAAAAGAAGGGTCCCAATACTAAATCATTTTTTGCTGTTAATACTATTTAGCCTAATCATACGGTGAAACTATCACGTTAAGCAGGGATAACTGAGGATGGTATGTTTTTGTCTCAAGGAGGCGGGGACAATTCAAACTTAATCTGGCCACCAATATTTGCAGACTGTCAAGGAATTAATCCAAAAGAAACTAACAAAAAACAAAGAGCTGGACCCAATTGCAGATACAAAAGAAAAAGGCTTTATTTTAAGCAAACCAGGAATCCAAATCCAAAAAATCAAAACTCAGTCCAAAACAGAAACTACCTTAAAACTCTGGAGAACATGAGGGAGCACTGGAGACATGGTGTGGAGGAAGACGAATGACCCAACAAAGAGCACAGGGAAAGCAGAGACTAAATACAACAGGGGAACACCAAGCACAGGTGAAACAATCACACAGGTGGAGGGAATCATCATCTTTAGAGACACAGAAGGGAGGGCAGGAAAACACCACGAGGAACAAAGGGGTTTCAGAATAAAACAGGAAACACGAGACAAGAGAAACAGGACACCAAAACAGGTAACTTAACTAAGATCAAAAACAGGGGCAAGACAGTAAAACAGGGAACACCAGGAGGTCTAAGAGGGGAACAAAATAGAAAACAACAAAAGTCAGATCCTGACACAGACAAGTTTTCCCCGTGTGTGAACGTTGAGACAGTCACTGTGTTAAAGCAAAAAAAGTTGGTTGTTTCTGAGATTGAGAGGTAAGTCTTTCAGTTTAACATAAATGTTAGAAAACAACATTAGCTCCTTGGGTTAAACTATAACATTACCTGGATTGCAGTGTTAATTTTGACATCACTGTTTAATTTAGTTTCAGTCTTTTACCTAAGATATCTTTTAGTTATAGTCATAATTTAGTCATCTAAATTGTTTTAATTTCAGTCTAGTTTTGGTTGATGAAATTTCACAACATTATAGGTGACAAAATCTACTGTAAATTTAGTCGACTAAAGTATGAAGTGTAAGGCATTTTTTTTATGTTTTCTTGGATAAAGTGAAACATCTAATAACCCTTTATTGAATGCTAGTAAATACTGACTGTATAAATGAACACAAATTATTACACAAATAAAACTTTTGTGTGAAATGCAAACACCTCTATTTAAGCTTTAGTTGGAGGGGGGCACAGTTATTTCACTTCTGGCAGTGGTTGGCAGTTTATGTGAGAGTAATTCTATGTAAACCTGCTAACAGCTGCAGTTACAACTACTTGATAAGAAAATATCATCAGCCATATTCTTCACTTTTAATTTAATCCTTTTTATCTTGTAGAATTTTCATACATGTCAGTATCTCTGTAATTTAGTGCAACTTTTAAGTGGCTATCATGTACTTTTAGCTTAAATGTTTGAGATTATTTGTGAAAATACAGTAAATATAGTAAGGTTATAACTAATGTTGCCTTCACAGTATATTATATTGTGGTAATGTGTTGATGTGTATGGCGATGGATTGAGAGGGGGTTGACGGAGCATTTATATGCTAAGTGGGGGCTCGACAGAAAAGTCTGGGAGCCAAATTTGAGGAATCCTGGGGTCAAAACGCCGAGGATGGGGGGTCCCCACTTGATGACCCCGGTGATGGTCTGGCTCTTGCTCATCAGTATGTCGCAGAGTAGAAAGCATTGGCATTGTCCCTTCCTGGACCTCGCTTGACCGGAGCGTCGGTCAGTTGAAGATGGTAATGCTGTTGTAATGTAACACTCAGCAGTGTATGTGGATTCTAGTCGGGTTAAGGGTCTCTTTACTTAGTGCTTATCCTGTCATTATGTCACAAGTACTCTGTGTTTCTGTCAATTGGACAAATTGTCGCCTCCAGCAAAACTGGAATACCGTTCTGCTCCCCCGGTCATTGAGGGAGGAAGTTGGGGCAAAAATCTGGTTTAAAATTGTCTACTGTGTGTTTGAAGGGTTATAAAATTTAAAAAATGGTTGGAAATCTTTGTAACTATGGTCTCCAGCTCTTTGCAAAATGAGTTAAAGTTTAAACCTTCTAGTGTTTGGCTTGTTCAAGGCTGTCAGTGCTTTTCTTGCACAGTTTGAAAGCACTCTTCCAGGAGGTGTGAGACTGCAGACACCACGCAGACTCCTCCAGGCTTGTGATGGCGCTGAGAAAGACTGCAGGGAGACTGCTGGCAATTCAGAGTTGTCCTCTGTTACGGAGTGAAATCAAGTGCAAGCACACTCAGTCATGCTCAACAAGCTCCTCTGTTTATTATCAGATGGCGTCCATCACTTCATGCTACGGGTGACAAATCCCCTACAACATACACGAACATGCCGGTCTGTGGCATACATGGACAGACGCACATTAACACTCACGCGCGCTGGCACAATCAGACTTCTTCAAACACTCAGATGTACACAGAGTCAGTTTGTTACCTGAACACGCACAGTCAGAGTTCCTGGAGGAGTAAACAGTAAAAACTCAGCCTAGCTTTTCCTCTCAGCTCTCACACTGAGGCCGACTGCTGCGGAGGCTGGATGTCTGGATTTGTTTGCACAGGTAGATTGGTTGCAGTGGAGCGTTGAAGTGATGAAGGGACTGGATTAAATAAAGGAGGATTACACACTTTTAATACCTCACTTCTATTTTATGCGATGTGATCCTGATTGATAAGTGGTTTTAGAAAAAATAATCAAATCCTCAAGTAGACTGACACCACCTATAGTCACCATACAGACTGTGACAGCTGCATTATCAATAAAAAAATGTCCTTTGTCCTGATATTTTGACTTCGGGTGTTTGACTTTCAAGGTGTGATTAAAAAGGACATTTGCTGATTATGGCCCGACCTGACAGTTGTAAGGTTTCGGGACCCATCAGCTACAAAATGTGGTAGTTCTGTCTTGTGTAGTGTGTCATTACTTTATTATTGAATTTAAGTTTAATATTTTACTGTCTGATGTTTCATTCCATTTTTAGTATTTGCTTTTATATTTTGATATAATTTTTATCTTTTACACTTAATCATTTTAGATTTAATTTTATTTTATTATTTATTTGTTTTAAATGTATTTTTAGTGTTCAATTTATTTCTGTCTGATTATTCTTGGTTTTATTGCTTTACATTTTCTCTTGTATCTTTTCTTTTAAACTTTGTCAGTCATCTTAATTTTATCATTTCTTTTACTTTAGCTTCTTTGATGTGCATTAGTCTCTAAATCCTCTTGACTACTACTATCATTACAGTTACAGTGTAAACTACTTAGTAGGTGGACCTCTGCTGAGCGTTTATTTGCTGGGTGGTTGTGAGAAAATTATTATTACCTCCTCCAAGGGTCTGTGTGTTTGTTTGTTTTCTCTGTTAGCAAGATTACACAAAAACTACTGGATGGATTTACATGAAAATTGTACCAGAGGTGTGGTTTGGTCCAAGGAAGAAGCCATTACATTTTGGTGCTGATCTGATCCAGATTGACGTCACAAAAAAAACATTGAAGTTTATAATGGCATTCATTTATGTCATCATGGGAACTGCAGTTTATTTGCAAACTGACGGCAATGCTTTTCAAGCCTATGTCACTACATTTCACTGCAATGTCAGCGGAGGAGTTCTGCTAACACAACCGCTAACAATAGCCTGGTAGATCTGCATTTTTTTCCAACTTTGTAACTGGAACGCTGAAAACTCAGAGATCACGTCATTCACACTCCCCTCTTCTCAGTTCCAATGTAACTGGAACACAGCATTTCCCACATGGACAGACATGAGCGGAGACTCCGCTATTCATGTGGAGCCACTGCCGTAACTGAGCTGCTTTGCAGAGGTCTGCGCTCTCAGAGTGCTTTTCTAATATGTGTATGTGTATGTATGCATTTACGTATGTGTGTATGTGTGCATGTATATGTGTGTATATGTATGCATATATGTGTGTGTATATATATATATAAACACACACACAAACACATATATATACATATATATGTATATATATATATATATATACACATATACACATATATATGTATATATATATGTGTGTGTATATATATATATATATATATATATATATATATATATATATATATATATATATATATATATATATATATATATATATATATATAGGCAGGTGAGCGAATACTTTCAGCAATATAGTGTATGTGTATGTATATATCTTTTGTCAATCTTTTTTTCTTAATGTTAAGCACTTTCACCTGCAATTTAATTTGTATGAACTGTGCTGTATAAATACATTTTGATTGATTGATTGATTGGTAATGACTGATAAAAACAGACCAATCTGAGACTCCTAACAACTCCACGACAGAAACTCAAACAGGTTTGACTTTTTACCTGCCTCCTGGAGAATAATTGCCTATAAACTGCAAAACCTGAGCCTGAAGACCACCTTACACTCAACAGCCACAATCTGACTCAAACAAGACTTTTAAGGATTTTACAATGACTTCAAAAAATTTCTCCAACTTTAAAATCACAGGACATTTTCTTGGGTGTAAGACAGGCTTAGAAAATGGGGGCATGACTACAGAGTAAACTAAACCACAGCTCCAGGCATGACTACACCACTGCCCTTAAATAGTTCTTTTGGACAAAAACAAAAGCAGATGCAAAGAGCCAACTTTAAATGCCAATAAATTTAAGTCTCTGAAACACAAACATACACAAACCGGTTCAGTTCAGTTCAGAATCCTCCCCCGCCCATTTGTGCTTGCATGGAGCTCAAAGCGGCCTTACAAAAGTAGTCACACACACAGCAAAAACTAATTTAATTAGCTACCCTGCCAAACGGGTGCTTCTTTTAATTACTTGCGGCTGCATCCAACAAAGTCTCTAACAGCCTGCAGAGTCAGAAACTCACCATGGATTTTCCTAACTAATGACCGTGGTATGTATAATAACCATGATGCAACACTGTGGAGGAATAAGACCAGTCAAAGCTGTCCATATCCTCTCTACCAATTTAGCACAGGAGATTTATGATGTAAAAACAGCACACAAATCAACCTGGGGCACTCACTGTGCCGGAGATGAGTGGGCTTTTTTTTCGAGATCTAGCTCTAGTGTTAATAGATCTCAGAGATGAGCAGAGATGAGAAATAAAACAGCAGGGAGCAGAAATCAGAAAACTATCAGTTTGTCATCAAGCTCTGCAACACCAGCCGCCCCAATTACAGACACTAACAGGTTCCACATGATATGACAGAACGAACAGTGATTACAGTTCCACTAGAGCAATGACGGTAAGACTGGAGCAATATATTGATTCTCTCTTTTCCCTGTCAGGGCCAGCCACCACTGCACTTAGTGTGACAGAGTGGCTGTAGATTCCAGCCACGCAAAGTGAACAAAAACTTTTAACACTTTAGAGGAAGGAGTTCAGAAGTGGTTGACTGGAGAAAACCTTGAACACACGGCATGACTTATAAATGATTATATGTATGCAAAGAGCTGTGGGGTTGAGGATTGAAAGTGCAGAAAGCTGAAAAATAGACTTGGAAAAAATGAAAAAGAAAAACGCTTCTTTTGTTTAATGTTTGATTGCTTTGTTTAATTTTGAGAAAGCCTGATTGGTCACCTTTAGAAGAAGGCAGAATTTGTAAGGATTGTGCATTTGTGAAATAAGCGACACAGCTATACATGTGGAATGTGCCAAAATCTCTGCAATTGGAAGCTGGTGTTCAGGTACACAGAGTCGCCTGATTCAGTGTCAGTAATCAGACCGATCTATGTGTTGCCAGACTTCAGTCTACAACAACTGTAAGTGTTGCACAGAAGAGGTGGGAGCTACAAGAGAGACAACAGCAGGAAGTTAATGCTTGTACAGAGATAAGCATAGATGCTAACAGCTTGAGTAGCAGTTTGATCAGATCTGGATTGCATTATTAAATGAAAAACAAACAACATCACTGCATACTTCTCTATTAAAAGAATATTTTTGCGACACTTGTTTTGCCAAGTTTGTTTTACAAAGTAGCTAATGTCCTCTCCTTTACAGTAGGGCCTGCCTGCTACATTATCTGATGGCCAATAATGAATGTGATTGACAGATGATCGTCCAATCACCTGCCTGGTATACTTTGGAATGGTTCCCAGCTGGACTAGTAAAATACATGCAACAGCTCATCTGGCGTCCCCATGAAGACCGGTTCCTCATCCTTGCTCCACTGAGGAACCTGCTTTCTTTCAGGGGAACAGGAAATGGTGTCAGATTTTTGGTGGTGTTACTGAGAGTTTTCACTGTGTTGCTCTTTCATGAATGCACAATCTATACAAGTTGTACCTTGCTGTAAAGGTGACTAATCAGATTTTCTAACAATCTGAAATACAACACCAATTTGTATCATTAGAGGGGTGAAATAATCAGCCAAAATAACATTCTCCAAAGACTGTATATAGAGCTTATGATCTCATTTTTTAAGCTAATCAAAGGCTTCAAGATGTGCCTCCTGTGGGTGAGAATATGTCAGTCGGAGCAAAGCTGGCATGAGGATGGGACACAATGGACACATATGGACTATGCAGAAATTCACAGTCATAGGCCTAATGATGTCCCCATGTCGTTTCACATTTGTGGTATGTGAAATCATATTTGCAGTTCTTGACTGAAATACTGTTTTACAATTTACCATAACATATGAAAATATTTCTTTTTAATAATTAAAATTATCATCATAGCATATATGTGTGCAGTCTCTTAACTTTTCCCCACTGGAAGGTATGCTGAAGAGCTGTTTGTGGGCCTACAAATCACAATCGTGTTTAGGGCAGCAAAATAGCAAAGGCCACCTCGAGTTAAGAATTCATGCTAAATATAGGTTCAATCTGTCTTTTTGGATTGATGTTTTCACTGTCACACACCACCGTAAAGTATAAAAGCAATCCAGTGACATTTTCCATTTTGAAAACACATCAGTGGGCCATGTGAAAAGCTAGAGAGGCACTAAGACAGATTTGGGTGTAGCAGTATCCAACCTGGCTTTCTGTTTATTCACTAATCTTGGGCCCTATTCATGGAGTGTTGCTTGTACTGAATTATCATAAATCTAAAATGTAGACAATTCTTTCCCCAAAAGTCAAGACGAAAAAGTCTTAAATCAAAATTCTGATCCTCTAAACAGTAGTCGACTTTCCTTCTTTATATGCATTGAGCACTTCTGATTCCTCCCCAGTATGATCCTCTACCACAGCACAGCCTTGAGTGTATTTCCATGCTGCATTTCATGGCTGTAAATGCACGCCCACCACAGTGGATTTGATCTTTCAACAGATTACTTGATTATGCTTTAAATTGTATTACGGTACTTAAAATGCACATATTATTATGCACCCATAATAGGAGGTATATGGCATGTGTCTACAATCTAATACGCGGGGGGAAACACTGCTCAGAGCAACAAAGAGTTAATCAGCATGACTCATAAACAAGGCACTGCCCTCTTTTTGTCACACATTCACTCTTTACAGGAGCCTGTATATTTCTTTATACACCACCAGCGAGCCAAGCCCAGCCCTGGAGGCCTAAATCCATCTGTGCTGCTCTCTGTTTTAATGTGTTCCTCTGAGAGCCACTCATCCCTCTCTGCATCTCAGCTGCGGCTGTCAGTCCATTTCTGGTTGTGGGAAAGAGAGGATGTGATTGCCATGGTAACAAATCCCACTTCCATTGACACTGACTCTTTTGGGTTGCGAGCAACAGCAACTATTCAACATATTCACAGTCCAGTGTGTACTGAAGGGGGCAAAGGTCAGACTGTGTGGAGACAGCGGACCACCAGAGTGCACTGAGTCTTGGCTGCTGTATATTACTCTGATTTCTATTCTATAAATGTTCTTCAGCTTCCAAGTTCTGATGCAAAACTGCAGGGGGGGAAGTAATCACGCCGGGCAATATTCAAAACAATAAAGCTGTTAATAAATATCAGCAAATGCAAAGTATTAGTGTCCCCGGAGTGCGGCGTACGATTGGTGGGCCACTTTTTTCCCTCTGCCGCGTCACCCTCAGAGACGAATTCCACTGCTGGCTCGCTTCTGGCAAAGGCATAAGATATGAAATTATTTGATTTACCCAAGCAGAGAAAAAGTCAAAGCAGGGAAGGGTTTCAATGAATATTTGAAACAATACAGATCCCTGATGTGAGAGGCCTCATTTGGTGTAAACATGATACTTGCAAGAGCAGGATGATTAATCACATTTTAATTAGAATTTTAGCACCCCACGATCCTGAGATAAGATAATTGAGGTAAAACAATTGCTGCGTTAGGTATCATGTTGTGCTTGTTTAAGGTTTTGTCATTTATGATACATGGAGTACACGCTGGTGCAGCAGGGAGCGATGTTGCCTCAAAGCGAGAAGGTTGTCGGCTCTACTCCTCAGGCAGATGAGGTCTTTCTGAGTGGAGTTTACACATATCTCTGTGCTTACTCCGGTTTCCTCCCACAGGTCAAACACATGCTCATGAAGTTAACTGGTGAATCTGAATTCACTTTTGGTTTGAGTGTGAATGGCAGTCTGTCTCTTTGTGCCAGCCCTGGAATTGGCATTTAGAGATGGGCACAAACCAGTTCTTGCAAATCCAAGCCAAGTGTCAAGTCTCTGGGTAGTAGCCACAAGTCTTCCAAGTCTTTCATGGTTTGAATATGTAATATATAAATGGCTAAAACAGGCGTGAAACAGTGTTCTCCAGAATAACAGGAAAACTTTATATCATTATTACACATTTAAAACTATTTGTACAAGTTTGAGTGCGTTTAAATCTAATTAAAAAGTCTCTCCTTTTAAAATGAGCAATTATAACAAGTTACTACAATACAACATGGTCAATGATATACCTGATATCTAAACCTGCCTTTTGAAAGTTTAAAGCCTTAGGACTTAGGACTTCAATATTGCTCTGTTAATCATTATAGTATTAAACATTTTGGGGGTGACAAAATGAATTTTTAATATATTTTATTACGCCATGTCCAAACTGAATGCAACACGTGCTAGCGTTGGCAACAAAATCAGGCCAGCTACATTACAAACTAATTATTAACTACAATGTTTTTGCCTCCACATTATTCTATTTCCCCCTCCGAACATGAACTTGTCGAAAATGGAGGACAGAATGATTTTTTTGTGGTTTTCTCTGGCATTTCTTACTCAGCAGAGCTTGTTTAGCTGTGTAACACTGTAGAGATAGAGGAGCATTTACTTGTTTCTGTGAGTGAAAGGATTTACTTTCACTTCCAACACTGAGGGAGAAACTTTGGCTCACAGAGAGCTGAGTATTGATGAACATTTGAGACCATCCTTCACACTTCATGTCCTTTCCTCCAGCTGTGCAGTCAAAGACTTTAATGTACTGTTTACAAGAAAAACTGAGGATGTAATTACTTTTTTAACAGATGCAGAGTGGACAGTCATGGGATGTGACATTGACACTGGTGTTCAGTAAGAAAACTGTGAAGGTTCAAAAAATTTGTCATGCTGTTGTCATCTTTAAGTAAAAGAAGTCTTACTGGAGGAGTAAAGAGTGTCATATAGACTCCCTGTTATTTTCTCCTCCAGCCTCCCCTTTTGCATTAAGCTGGATTGCTCTCACTCTAAACATATGCAGTTCATGCAGAGTGGGGCTTTACATTTTTAATCCTCCCCAGTTTCTATCTCTGCTTTATCTTTCTGTCAGTCTGTGCATCTGTCCATCACAATGGATACATATGTTTTACACAGACAAACTGGTTAGTTGATTAAATGGCTGAAATACTGAAGATAAACTTGTCCCATGTGAAAAATCAGCCATCAATAAAACCTGATCCACCAGGCTTCTAAGCATTAGAGTTTGTAAATATTCAAAGCCATATAAAATCTATATAAAACGCTAGGTTAGTGTCCATAGTTTGAAACTGTGATGGCTGTGCGTAATGTCTAAGAGAAAAAAAGATGATCAGAGCAAGGGAGAAATGTGCGACCCTTTTCGAGCTTTGAGGCAGCACTCTTCATGGATGTGGCGCCGCAGTCGGTCACTTGTGTAGATAGTCTCAAGCTTGTCTGCTTGCATCTTTGGGTGTCATGCTCTTCTATACTCAAAAAAGATTTGAACCTTAATTTGGTTAATTATTTCTCCAATTAAATTATATCAATTGGTATTGCCTTTTATATCATTGGAAAGCCTGATGAGTCACCTTAACAACGAGGTATGACTTGCAAGGATCGTGCATTCATAGAATGAGTAGCACAGCTAAAAGTGTGGGTAGTGCCCCCCAAATGGTGCCAAAATCACTTGCAACTGTAAGCTTGTTCACAGAAAAGCAGAGCAGTATTATTTGGTGTCAGCCCCAGTACTATTTCTAAACCTGGGACCAAGTTCTGTGAGACTGGTGAGGTCAAAGACAGACTGAAAAGTGGGCCTCCAAGTAGGACAAAAGTCTTAAGCTGCGTTCACGCCAAACGCGACTTTGTGACTGAAATCATGTTGCCTTTTGAAGTCGCTTAGGTCACCGTTGCCCATAGCCGTCACTCGATGATGTCACGCCGCACAAGTTTCACCACAATCGTATCATATATCATATAATAGGATGTATAACCTGACATTATTCCTACTGTATCCTTTTCACCCACCTACCAATCACAAAACACTGCAGCTGATGGCCCTGCAGCAGCATTGTCTGCGAGTTCTCTGCGGTCCATCTAGGTGGATCATCACTCTGTGAACCAGAATGAAAACTGTCTGTCACAGGTACCGTCACACACCCACACAACGCTGATTGGCTGTTGCCGCACAGCCATGCACGACATCGCCTGAAGAGTTCAAACTTTTCAACTTTGGCAACTAAGCGATGAGCGACCAGGTCGCCCAGGACGTGTCCGTCACGTTAACCCCGCCCTATTGCAGCTGTACATTGACTTTACATGGAGAGTGTACACCGAGGTCACAAAGTCGCGTTCAGTGTGAACGCAGCTTAAGAAGACTGGTTCCTCAAACTTGCTTCACTGAGGAACTGTAGGCTTTCTTTGAGTGGAAGAACCTAGTTCCATATGGCTTTGTAGACATCAACCTATTAAGAGGACTGGAGGCTAACAGTGCTAGCAATGCTAATGTTATCTGCATTCCGCTTGATATTATGACAGGAGTGGTCCTTGTTTGGTTGAGATTGCTTTCATACTACCCCAAATGCACCGAACCTTCCATAAAAGCAAACCGTAGTTCATTTAGGGCCCATTTACACACAAACATTGTCACCAGAAACAGATAGGTTTTTCCTTTGTGTTTTCAAAAGCGCTGCATGTTCACACAGATCTGCGAGACCAACTGAAAATGCGGTAGCGTGCATGCCAGGCCACTAGTTGGTGACGCATTCCGGTGAAGACAAAATTTTCAGTATAAGGACTGAGTCCTTGGCAAATATAACTGAATATAACTACTAACAAATGCATCTCTGCTGGTCAGAGTATTGCCGCAGCAAATTAACATTTTGTTGGAGGTGCAACAAAAATGGAGCAAAATAAGCAGCACACATGTTGCTCAATAGATGTTGTTTTTGTTGCTCCTAGGTAAGCGTGCAACCTTTATCTAAAAGAGTACTGCGCATGTGCCGCGCATCACCATTTTCCCTGACACGCTGATTCCTGTTTAGATGGAGACAGATGCGAAAACATTTCCAAAACTTTTCACTCTGGACCCTGGTTTCAAAGTTTGCAGATTCAGGCATTATGGGCACCGTTCTTGCGTAAACGAAAGGCACAAAAGCAAAAAAAACCTCCCTGTTTTTATCCTTTTCCATGTTGTGTAAATGGAGTCTTAGTCTGGACCAAATGTGTGAGGTGTGAAAGCACCCTGAGATTAATCACTGTGAGAGGTGCAGACAAATGTTCTTTTAATATGAGATGACGTCAAATTACAGTCTTAAGAAAGTCACAGAGTCTCTGAAATGTCTTTTTCTGTAAAGTGGGTATTAGTCGTGACTCAGCTTTCATCTTCTCTTGAGCAGTATTTAACTGTGAAATGCTGAAGGAACCAAAATAATTGTTCAGTTTAATTCCATGCAATGATAGTTTTAAAGAATTTTTCTTGTATGCTTTAAATTTACAGAGGCTGTAGGCTGGAAGACTGGAGAGGGTCCACTTAGAACAAAGAAGCTTAGACTGGAGCTCCCCACAGGTCTGTTATTAAACTTTAATGTTCATTCTAAAATAGCTTCAGTCTGAATACAGTAGGTGGTCAGTGAAATACACAGCTGCTGTGATAAAGCTGAAATGGATTTATTTTAGTTCATAGGCACTGTATGATTCCACTTCATGATTTCATTTTATTTAACAAATGTGCCTAAGCTGCTTTTCCACATCGTCTTAGACTCACCTCCCTCCTCTTCAGAGTGATACAGAAGAGTTGATTTCAGAGACATTACTCTTTTGGCTTGAGGCCTTTGTTCAGTCTGGCTTTCGACTGGACTGGCAGGAGGAAAGGCGTAGATCTCTTCTCTCCCTCTGGCATTCACAAGCCTGTGGTATTTCCGCACAGTTAGACTGTCAGTTTGGCATTTAGCACAGCAGTTGATGGACACTAACAGAGGCTTGGCTGCCCCACCATTACCCTGAAGAGAACTCTTGTCAGTACCTATGTGATCGGATTCCTGATCAAGGGTATCCAACTACAAGCCTGATTGATCTTACTGATCTTTAGGCAGATCTGTAACAATAGAGTGGTATCCAAAGCAGGGAAACACTTCATGATAATTTGACATTTTTTTCTTACAGCATGATCAACAAAAGAGTTATTTTTAGGTTTTTCATTTGTGGTATCTGGCTGTGGCTACAAATGAATTTGACAGCTGTTTCCTCTAGAAAAGTGACTGCACCAGGGCCCTTCAAATTACTTCAATTTCAGCTCATTGCTCAGTGTTGCTGCATCATTGTGTAAAACAGCAATAATTTGTCTTCGGGAGGCGGATGAAGAAGAAGGAGATCAATACCAATGACTCAGTGATTACGCTGCCATTTGCTGAGATAAGATGTGTGGCTTGAAAACTCCCATCTGCAGAACTTTGTCCACAAATACAACTCTTCCATGAAAGATGGTTTCATCGTCATACACCAAAGATTAGATCCAGCAGCAGCCTTTATGACTGATGGTCACTAAATCAAAGAGGAGGGGTTATCTAATCATTAAAATAAGCTGCTGTTTGGCCTGGATGAGAATCTAAAGATGAGTGAGAAGAATGAGCAGAGGCAGACAGTAACCATAGTACTGATGCTTTTACTTGCCTTACTTCAATCACAATATGGTTTTCTGTTATATATATATCACTGATTTTAAAACAGGTTTGATCACAAAATGCACACATGCACCAAAATAAATGTCACTTTAGCTCAAATGATTTTCAGAGCACTTTAAGATGGCTGCCTTAGCAAGATCCACCTTTAGCTGCATTTCCACCAAGCAGTCCGAACCATTTTGGTTCATTATGTTTCACAAATACTGATGTGTCCAATGTTGGATAAGGAGAAAAGGTACCCAAATAACTGATCCGTGCCGTCCTACTTTTGGGCACCCCTCTGAAGGGGTGTAGAACGTACCAAACTGACCCTAAAAGGTGGAGCTAAAAGTGCTGTGTGCTGTTGATGGTCACAAAAATCATCAACTCTAATGTGACAGTGGCTAAAACAAAAACTCATACCATGCAATGTTCTAATAAGCCGTGGATTTTGGAGTGATTTTTTCACTACTCCACAAAATTAACCTGACATGCCAGAAGGACTGTTCAAAATGTTTCACTAGTCCAAACAAACTCTTGTCAAATCACATTGGAAGTGGAGTGAAAATATCCATACTATAGAGAGGTTTGCTGCACTAAAGGACGTTGACTGGGCTGAGCAAAAATGTAGATTGGAGCTTGGCAAGATGGATCTGCATGGTTACAGACAATGAATCAGGCTGATCCAGCTGCTGCACAGTTAACAGAGAATGCCAGCCATGGCAAGCCAAACTCTGGTTTGTTTGGAAGTGAACCAAGACCTTTTGTTTTTCAGTAGACCATAGTTCATAGTTCTTTGGTCCACACAGACTGTAAAAGAATTAGACAAAGCCATGTGACATCAACCATTTCTCTGGAGTGCTTTTGATGGCTTGTAAGGGACAGTGCCATACTGTACGTCATCCCAACCAGACTTTAGCTCCACAACATCATAGACAGAGAGGGTGTTTTGAGGTGGGACTTGTACAATAGCGAGTCCTCATTTCCAAAACTTTAAATCTTTAATAAATCAGCAATAAAAAAAACAGTATAAAATGCTGTGGGGGCTAGATCTTAAAATAAACTGAAATGACAAAAATGTTGATGGTTAATATACTTGTTTTTTTCACCCATACCATTCTTAACCCTTAAAAATGAGGTCAGTCCCTATCACCCATACTGCTGACCAACACATGGGGAAACATATTTTGACTGCTTTTCCTTGAGCCCAATCATACAAAAACTAAAATACGAACAAAATACTTTAAAACAGACTCCAAAGTATAATGGAAAAGACAATGCTAATGGCTGACACGGTGATATATGTAAATGGTTCAAAGATGAAGCCCCTTCTGTTAAAATGGTTTTTGGGTTGCTATAATAGCTGTAAAGATTAAACAAAATAACGATACCCAAGAATCACTAGACCTTTGATCCTTCTTACATTTTCTAATTTTTTGAGTATTTTGAGGGCCAGGATGTAAGCTGTGGGGGACCCGACGTTGCCCTCCAGCCACCAGTCGATAACAAAGGTATAGTAAAGTAAAGTTCGCTGCTCTGGTTTCCCTTTTCCTAAACCTCACAACTGACACAAACTTGCAGAGCTCATCATCTGTGTGATCTGATCTTTGAGGGTTGTGAATTGTTTGATCTGCTGCCATGTTCTTACAATCAGGAATGACGCCAAGCTCACCGTGATGACCTGGAGATGATCAGACACATCAACCATCCTCTGTAGATGTTTGCAAAACTCTTCACTCCAAACTTAACAAGACATCTGGTTGGGGTGCTTTCAAGTGGTCTGGGGTGAAAACCTTTTTCACTGGATTCTCTACAAAAATTTCATTCAGAGGCAATCTGGTGGCTTCCCTTCGTATCAAAATCCAATTTAAAATCTGTGTGATCAGTGATGTCTTCTGATCAGGAATTTCTTGTTATCCACATGGGGTTGGAAATTATAAGATTTTCTGCCTTTGAGGTTGTAGCTCCTAAACTTTAAAAACTTGATCTGTAAGACCCTTTGAAAAGCAGTTCAGTGACTTCAATCTTGCTCCAGTGCTTTCATCTGTTGTTATGAATATTTGCAGATGTCCATACAATTATGTGTAGTAACCATGCCGTTGCTACATCATATATCTGTGGTTCTCAAATGGTATCTACAGGTATGTTGGGTGGGGCCGTTTTCCGAGGCCAGAGATGAGTACCTGTGGGAGTCCGGAAATATATTTTATGGGAAAACCAATTATGCACCTTATTTTTCAAATAAATGTTTTAAATATGAGGCATGTTGGTCTATATATTGCTATTTTGAGGATGGAAAACCTTCAGCAATGGGCAACGATGATGGATTATGTGCCTTGGTTATAAAAAAGGTGTGTTTTGGGTGTAACATGAATCAAACCATTCGAAGAGTGAGCTCTCATTCCCCTTTAAACCAGTGTTTGCCAAAAACACACAGAACACTCACAATACTGTATCAAATCTTTTGAGGTTAAGATTTAAGATCTCCCAAAAGCATTCCCACAACATCAGAAACAATTAAAAAAAAGACGAACTGGATTTTTGCATTAGACTTCAGTCTCTTCAAATATTAAAATCTCAGGATAAACAGGACTGGACAGGTTCATGTTTATAAGCCTTCTGTTTGCTCAATGATAAGAAAGGTCAGCTGAATACATTCAGTCACTAACTTTTCCTGCTGAAATTCTTTGATGTTTTCTCCACGAGCGTAAAACAGATATTTTCAAGAGTGTCTTTGTCACACTATGGTCCCATTTTAAATGTTAGCATTAATAATATGCATCAGTTTGAACAGGCATATAGCAGTGTTTCTTGAATAGTGGGACGTGATCACCAAGAGAAGTGTGGTCGCACGTACAGATACAGCCACCAACTTTCCTCTTCCAGCACAAATGCCTTCAGAGTGCCAGCCGAATGCAAGCCAACTTCCAGCCACTAGGAGTACCGCTCACCGTTCTGAGAGCGTCCCTTAATTCCATCATAAACATGCCCATTCATGCAACGTTAAGGATTCTTGGGTGGCCCATCCAATGTTAGGGGGTCCTGGTTGCATCTTGCTACCACTAAATCACCCCTTGTCAGGATAAGGTGGTTTAGAAAATGACTAACATTTATATTAAGTATTTTTTATTTCATTAATGATGCTATGAAGACTTTGTTTTCAAATCGACACCCACAGGGTATTAGGAATTGGCATGTTTTAGTGGCAGCTTTTCCTCTGGGTTCTTTCTAAATAACCTTGCGGTGCAGCTGGATCCACCAGTGTCTGTAATCAGGCAAATCTATCTTGCCAAGCTATGAGCAAGATCTTAACCAGAAGTGACTGATCATACAGAGATTAGCATAGATGCTAACAGCTTTAGCAGCAGTTTTGTAAGAACTGGACTGCATTTTTTTATTAAGTGATAGACACACAACACTGAAAGCATTTCTCAATAAAAAATGTATATTTTTGCACCACTAACAACATGTCCTGGCAAGAGTTTGTTCTATAGAGTGGCTCAGATTTTTTCAATTACACAGCAGAAGTAGTGCCCGCCTTCTACATTATCTGATTGGCTCATTATGAATGTGATTGACTGAACGACCATCCAGTCACTTGCAGGATATGCTTTTGAAAGGTTCTTCCCTTTCCCAAACACTTTCTATGGGCTGTTGCCCAGATGGACTAGTGAAATATATTAAATAGTCCATCTTGCGTGTCATGAATGAATGAATGTAGAGATTTTTTTCAAACATGTAAAAAAAAAAAATAAAGACAGAAAGAAGAAAGGAAAAAAAAAAACAGAAGAAAAATTATACAACCACAAGTAGACATACATGTAGAGTACCACACTGAAAGAAATACATAGCATAAAACATGCTAAATCAGTTTATAATGTCACATATTTTAAAAAGAGTCGATATAAGTGTTAACTTTTTATTTCCAATCCATCTCTATATTTCACTGATGATGTATTAATCAATCAACTGTCTCATTAATATAAAATCATGTCAGGTTACTTTCTAAAGTCAATTCTGACAGAAATGCGTCCATCCCAGTTGTTTTGGGGGCTGCATTAAAAGTTGTGGGGATTCAATGATAAAAAAAATGCCTTAAAAGTTCTACATTTCATATTCTGGTGGGTGTAGGGAATCTGTGGGGGTCTTGATGTGGCCCCCAGGATGTCAGTTAATGATCAATGCTTTAGAAATTTGTTGCAGGTAGACTGAAGAGTGGCCACAAGTATGCCATAGTTTGGACACCTCTGGCCTAGGCTGTCAGAACTGATCCAACTCAAGGCTAGAATATAATAATTCCAGTGGAGAACATTTCTATTAGGTTCATTTTTTTTTTCTTTTATTCCCAGGTACTCTAAGAGGTCTTTTATTTCCCCAAAATGTCAAATGTGAGTAGGGCTCCAACTCTCCAACTGTTTTCTGCCAAAGAAACTCCATCACTGTCTCATAAAATCTGTCCTCCCGGTTTTATCCATCATCCATCTTTCTCCCTTCCTCAGATTACCCTCAAATGTCTTTCCTTTTAATTCTTTTTCCTCCATCAGAGCCACACACCATCTTTTCTTGCTCTGTTTTCTCTGCCTGTGCCTCGCTCGTCTTTTATTCTCTCTTATCCCAACACTTGCTTTTCCACCCCGTCCTCCAGAGCCTCCAATCTCTCTTTGTGTCCAATCTCTTTTGGTGTCATTACCAGCTCCACTATCCTCTCTCCTTCCCTCTTCCTGTCCCACACATCTCATGTTTTTGTCACCACTTGCAGCCTTGTCAATCTCTCCCTTTTCCCTCCGCCCTCTCACTTCCATTTCATTCCCCTTCCCTACTGTTAACCAAGCCTGCATTGTGGACAGCTCTCACTGCGCCTCTGCTTTTGAAGAGAATGGAAAAGAGAAAAAAAAAAATGAAGAAAAAGGGGCCCTGACTGCTATCGAAGAGATTTCTGTTTTCTGTCAAGGCTGGCCCCACACGCCGGGGGCTCTTCATATCATTTCAAAGAGCCAAGAAACACAATCATAAGCAGCGATGGAAAGCTGTACAGCCTGACACATGCACGCAGACTAGCAGGGGTGGAAAAGGTGTTCAAAATAAAAACTGTTTGACATCTCTGCATGGGTGCACGATGAGGTGGGCTGACAACACTTTTATATTTAACTGTAGGCTTTTTTGTCACCATTCCTGTATTATCCTGTTCTGCTTTTAAATGACCACAAAAAGACCAGCAGAGCCAGACAGACAACTGTGATCATGTTTCCTCTGAAGCTTTAGAAATTAAATCAAACCTTATTGATTATGTAATTTTTGCAACATGCTTTGTGTTGAGGATGAATGATTTATTGAGATTTTTCAAGACAGCTGCAAATAGTTCAGTTGCAGGTGCTGCTATTCTTATCCTAGAGGTAAAGTTTTAGGCTCTCTAAGATCTTCATTTAAAGAAGTGAACACTGTAAATGCAGACTTTGGGCCCTTTTGTATGCCTGGCTAAGATGTTATGTAAACAGCAAATAGACATGTTCCCAAGGATACGTTTGTCCTTAATTGGGGAGTGGTCAGGCGCAAAAGTGCTGTGTTCCTTACTTAAGCATGTAAAAAATGTCTGCACCTTACACTGCCTCAAACCAGGTCTAGAGCCTGAATTTTGTGCTGCAGAGTGTTTCCTGACATTTTTATGATACATTAGGGCAGTAGTTCCCAATCTTTGTTGAACCATGGCCTGGTTTAATGTAATACCGTGAAGTCGTGGACCTTACCATGGTGAACATACTGTAACTCACCATAACTAAAGCTCAGAGGGAGCTATGGTTTGTTTCTAAACCTAAATAAAGAGACACTCATGAGGACTCACTGTACTATTTACTATCTGCCCAACAATGACATCTAGGAACCCAGTCGTCTGAAGTTACCAGTTGACACTATTTAATCCTCTACACCTTCTAAGTGCGAAGGAAAATGCTGTAAACGTGTTCAAAGGATGTTAACAGTGTGTGTTTTATTTGTTGGTCATCCATCTGAACTGATCTGCTATTTCTTTTGATTTTTGATGGTTATTTTGTCCATTTTTACCTCTGAATTGAATCCATCCACATCAGGATGTTGAGCATTCCCGTGAGCCTCAACTGTCCCACAGTTATATTGTGCAGAGCAGGAATGGGCAAGTTGCGTGTAAAATGTAGTAAGCTAAGTTACCAATTGTTCATGAAATGCTAAGTCTTTGTTTTCTGATATTGTGGGAATGCTTCAGTAAAATATAACTTTAATCTAAGCATCCACATTTCACTCTGGGCTATGTAGGTCTTTGGTGTGTTTAGTAGTACAATAAAAGGAGAATAATTAAATGGTCTTGTTTGAGTTCAGACCAAATTTTTAATATGCCATGTAAATAATGCATATCCATGTGGCCAGTATGCACTAATTTACAGGGGTTAAAGGGGATGAGAGCTGTCACCTCAATTTGATTCACATTGCAACCAAAACACACCTATGTGTTATCAAGGTACATTATGCATCCTCTGCACTGGGAATTTGAGTGATCAAAAAAGCAAAGTATAGACCAACATGCGCCAAACCCCAGTACACTACCGCCTTTAGAGACGTAGCTGCCTCAATTACCAGCCAATAACCAGCTGCAAAGTCCCCCACTAACCTCTCTGGGGGTGTGTCTAAATTCACACACATCTAGTAGGGTTAAACTTTTGTCCTTATGGTTTGTTCTTTCTGATGACAGAGGTTGGAATATTTTATACCTCACTGGGTACACTCACTACGGTCAGAATTTTTACCCATGGACTGAATGATCTACAGGTACCCCAACTTTTCCAGCTCACAACTGGAACACATTTATCTGGGATGTGATGTCCAGGTTTCCATATTCAAGTACAGAGTCTAATGGGACACACTGTCATTAGAATAGTGTTAACTAGTCACTACAGGTTCGTAACTTAATCATAGGGATCTCACTACAGCCAGGATAGTGGGCGGGTCCCAGCATGTTCCAGTCATGGACCAGTCAAGACTCAGTAAAGGAAAGTTGGTAAAATTGAAGGATAACATGCTTTATGGCGTCAAAATAGGACCCTCTGTCTTTAAAAGCCGTAGAATAAAATGAATTACCTTTAAAAAATCAGGTATGTACTGGCAGTTTTTTACATTTACATTACCATATATGAAGCTTCAGTAACTACCATTACAACTATGTGGCCATTCCTTTCGGGATATTCCATTCCAATCATGGTCATCCAATGATGGATGACCTGCTGCTGTGGACCCGCTCGACTCCATGTGTTCTATCCTGCATCAACCATCAACAGAAATAACATCATTTAACATAAATTCTGACCTTTAGATCAGTTAAACCCATTTTAATGGAAGTTCAGCTAGATGCAGCTATATCAATCGACATCATCCCTCTCCAGATTAATTTCATTATAGATGTTAATTTTAATATTAGATTGATCCCTCTATCCATGGTTGTTTTGATTATACATCTATAGTATCTATCTTTACAGCCATATAGACATGAGGTCCCTCTTGAAAATGAGATACCACATTGGCATACCTTTAATACATTTCTATTCAACAAGACAAATATGGTGCTATACAAATAAAGATTGATTGGTTGAATCTACATTCAGTTGAGACAACTGTGATAAGGACAGATTTGTGATCTGGGCGTCAATGGGTTTGTTGCCATCATAAATTCTTATTTTTAGTTCCTTTGTCTCTGCCTGGATGGATACATCTCTGAATGTATGTGTGTATATACAAATATATTTATTATATGTATCTGTATATATGCATATATGTACATCAATAAAATAAAGACTATGGCTTCAGCCTGCTCTGTTGAAATAACGCTTGTTATGAACTGGCGTAATACAATTAAAGACTGATTGATTGATTTCCTTTGCGACCTATTACAAGAGTGTTGTTGGACTTCTGGACCGTTCTTGTTGATTTGTTTCATATACAGAACACAACTGTATGTAGAGCAAATGCCCGCGATGAACTTCACTTTAGAGCATATGTCTCCATTCTGTATCACTTTATGATGCATGAAATCAACCATTATGACTCAAAAAGTGGAACGTCTTGAATTTCAGCTTCATCTTTATTAGATGACTACAGATGCTCTGTTGAGTTCCGATCTAAGTTAAGCTCCATGTCAGGTACACACCTATTTTAACAAAATTCTGCGTCATGTTCCACTGCCCTAAGGCATGTGCCCTGAGGATAGGCAACAATTGTTCGTACTTAATCAACATTCTTGTGCCCAGGGCTAGCAGACATGGACCCCCCCCTCCCCCGAATGCTCTTTGCACTGTGTGCATCAAATCACCCCGAGGCAATTCTCCCCGCCAGGTGAATTGATCACGCAGCCTACAACTTTAAACTTGCCTGCTGCTTGTGCTGTCAGCTTTTCAACCCCATCCTCACTACTCACAATTCAATTTGACAATCCTACCTGTAGTGTCTAGAAGCTTTTTTTCCCACTTGCTCTCCATCTAATTAGTGTCAATGCTCAATTCCTCTTCTCCTCAGCATTGCACTCACTCTCTTCCCACCCATCATCAAAGCCTGCAGTACAATTAGACTCGTAAAGCCAGGCCAGGAGGAAAGAGAAACAGAAAAAGAAAAGGCTGACCTGCCATCTTTGAAGTGCAAAGCGAGACAGGGTAGGTAACCCTTATGTGGGAGATTTGTAAGGATTGCTGCAGTGCTGGTGAGTGCAGATCACTTACTCTACAATAGCCTATATTCTGATGCCTTATACATTGCCTGAGGTGTAAAGAGAGGTTATACAGCGCCAGGCTAAAAGGCAGAAAATCTAATCTTCAATGTGATAGTGTGCCAGTTAGGACGCTTTTCTAGTATCAGGTTTGACTGTCTTTGCCTTTAGAATCGCTGTAATTCTTCATGGCTTAGATTCAATGAGGTGCCCTAGACATTAAGACACATCCCTTTATGACCACAGTGAACTCATCTTCTGATGGCTACCTACAGCAGAATATCACTCCAAATCACAAAGCTTGAATCATCTCAAACCAGTTTCATAGAAAACAATACACATATACATACCTACACATAGGTCCATATCCAAAAAGACGTTTGCCCTTCTATCTTCAGTGCCCGAAAACACAATGCCTTCTGTTTGTCCGCCCAGGCTTCTGGCATACCTGCTGTAACCCAGGTGAATGCTGGTCCTAGCTGGTCACACTGCTGAAGTTAGCCTGTTACCTTTCTGCATTGCATGTTACCTCGCTGCATATTCCTGTTAGCACGTTAGCTTGCTGCATCCTCTGTTAGCCCATCGCATCTTCTGTTGTTTCTTTATGGAGTAGAAAAGAAAAATCCAGCTCGTTCCCAATTTACTTGTATTGCACCCTTCAGAAAAAAGTCAAAGTGCTTCATACAGTGCATCAGAACACAACGACAAATGGGAAAAATACATATGAATAAAACATTTATGAGATTAATAGATAGAAGCATAAAAGATAAAAACAAAGACATTCAAACAAAGATAAAGGGAGACATTGCAACTTATGGAACCAATTTAACTATAACAGCCAGATTATTCATTTCACTATCATTTTACCTACTCTGAAGAAAACCTTTTCTCTCAGTTGTGTCAATGTCAGGCACAATACAGATTGTAATAAATCTTGACATAAATACCCTCTGAAAAAAAGATCTCTGAGTGAGAATCATGACTGAAAATCAATTCTGAATAGAATTGTCAGAACAAAAATCTAATTGTGGGGAGGGGAAATATTCCCATCTCTAGTGACCAGCGTTCTAGACTTCAACACTTTCACAGGAATTGTGTGTTGTCTGAAGTATTGGGATAAATATGTCAACTGTATTCTTGAAACAGACTAGGGCATCTTCTGCAGCCTGAGTTGCCAGAACAAGCATACTTCAGACTCAGGGGACGTAAAGATGGAACCACAAGCCAGCCTCTAAAGCAAACCAAGAAAAGCCAGCTGAGTAAATAAAAAAGAAATGTTAAATGTAATCTTCAGTCAGAAGGACCTGGGGTGAAAATAACAGAAAGAAACAAAGCAGGGTTGTGACAGGAGTAAGAAACAAGAGAGGTCAGGCAGTAAGACTGATAACGGGGGGAATGGAGGTCGAGGAAACCTAGCAATTTTAGATATCTCACGCACCTCACACCAGCACAGAGTGAGGAAGACTTTGGAGAGCCAGTATCAAAGTGCACTGTGTGCAGATATCCTGATGGGTTAATATTCTACCAAAGAGATAATCTGTGCAGGATCACTGCTGAATCCCAGCAAGGACGACAATAAGTAGACCAGAGGAAATTCAGTGTGTGGGTGTTTGTGCCTTTCAAATGCAACACTGCTGTGACACGCCTGCAAGTAATGGCAGAAAAATAAAAAGAGGAGCTTAAAGTTTGTTTTTCAGTGGACATAGCCTCGCTTCATCCAGTGCACTGTGTGTATCCTCTCTGCTCTGCACTCCACACCTGCAGCTCTCACATGGACACAACACAACAAACTGCTCACAGGTAGGGGAAGATCCAAATTTGAAACAGTTCTGTTACACCTCATGATCTCACCCTGAACTTCCTTTCATATCAATAAAGCATCCATCCATCCATCCATCCATCCATCCATCCATTTATGCAAAAGCTAGATTTTAGTATCTGTTTGCTGACATTCAAGACAGACGAAACAGATATGTAGTTCATCTTTTTCCATAATGTCCAAAGTAGTGTTGAGTTTAGGTATTTTTGCCTCAGTGTTCAGTTATGTCTGGGCTGTATAATACTCCCCAGTTCAAAGTGCCAAAGTGCTAGGGATGGGAATCGAAAACCAACTCTAGTTAAGAATCCATGTTATGTGTTTTGCTTGCCAGTTCCGTCCACGTTGTCTTGCATGTCTTGTGAATTAAGGACTTTGTGCTCTTATCAGAGGCAGTCAGCAGACACAATAATAACAACATCAAATATGCAATCACGACAGACAGGAGGAAAAAGAGGGAAAGAAAATTGTGGCTAAAATTTAACAAGACGAGGCTTTAGTGGGTGAAAACACCAGCAACTTGCAGAAGCTTGCATTAAATTTCGGGAGTAACATGTGTTGGACATTTTTGTCACTGAAGAACTATGTGGACAAAGTTTTGCCCACACAGACAATACACAGTCATCAATTAGGAAATTGTTCAAGGCTGGTATCAATAAAATTCTATCACGTCTCATCTCTACTAAGAGCCCTATCATATGCCTGATGCAAAATGTTTTAGTCATTAATACGCCGTGCGCTCTACTGTTGGATTAGCAAATGATCATTTGCTCTCATTTGCACCTAGGGTGTGTTTGTCTGAAAACGAGAAGTGGAAAAGCGCAAAGCTAGCATGTTTCCAACAAAAGACACAAAAATTGAGTGTGCGCTAAACCTGCTTGTACCTGGTCAAAAGTTTAAAGCCTGTGGCACAGACGGCTTCTGCTGTGAAACATCAGTTTAAAGTTCATAACAGGACAGAGAACTAAGTAAGTATTTTTTTTCCCCGTCACTCCTTGGCATTTGTAATTGCACGCTTAATGCTCAACAAAATATAAGTAACACACACAGGATGAAAGATTTTGTCGAAGCACAGAGCTACATTTTTAAAAATTGCATGCACAGTAATAGATCTGATCAATAATTATGCTCACAGATAATATTACTGGCTGTGAGGTGTGTTTCACAAATGCATTATAAAACAGAGCCAAGTATTTCTTTTAGAAAATTAGAAAATTAATTGTTGAAAGCCCACAGGTAGATGATGTAAAGTAAACTGGTCTTCTATAAACACAAAGTCTGATCCTGACTGTTTAAACTGAAGATTTAAAGAATTAATGAGTTTGACTTTTATATGAAAGTGTCAGACTCACCTTTTGGATGGCCTCTATGCTCTTGATGCTTCAATGAAAAAAGTTCTTTAATCTTAGCATTAACATATATCATACAGTGTTCTGTGTGTGTTCTTTGAGCATAGTCATACAATAAAAGAAGAGGGATTAAATAATTAATCTGAATTCAGACCAGATGCACACAGGTTTAATGGGAATGAGAGCAGACACTTTGATTTATTTGATCTATGTTACACCCAAAACTTGTCCATGTGTAACCAAGACACATCATCCATCCTCATTTGCGCAGTGCACCTGACTTTGCACCAAGAACATGCGTCCTTAAAAATAACAAAACATAGATCTACACACCCCAAACGTCTGCGTGCCTCATGCTTTGGACAGCACGCTCTTCTGCTGTCAATGTAGGGCCCTGAAAGCAAAGTGCATTGAAAGAATTTGCAATGGGGAGCAGACATGTGTTGGGTGGGTGGAGTGAATGACACACACAGCGGGATCAAGCAGCAGCAAGGCTAAGAAAGTAGTCCTGCAAAGGGCTCTACTATAAACCTGATCACCACCACCTCCAGTATCCAGACTCCTATCCTATCCTGTGGTGGACCTCACTACCCTTTTAAATTCATCATGATATCATGTTGGAACCTACCTGGATTTTAACATGCACTTGATTATAACACACACCCCATATTTTCACAAATTTTGCCTGAAAAACACTGTACTTGAATATAACACGCACCCAAATTTTGCCCAAGCCTTACTCAGACAACTCGAAAATTACCTTTATTCAAAGTTTTAATCAATGAAATTTCAGTATTTTCACAGCTAATACACAATTTTCTCTCTCAAACGGATGCGGAAACACCTTTTGCTTCACGCATATGCAATTACTCGATTTTTGCCTGGGCATGCTCAGTGATAGTGTACCGACCAATCAGAGAGCAGCTATCAATATGCCCATTTGTCTCGACCAATCACAGCGCAGCTTTTTTGCGACCCCCTTCTCACAAGATGGCAGTGCTCTGTGTTTGCCAGTGAGTGGTAACACTTGAGAATTACACGATCATTACACAAAGTTAAACTAATAAAGACCCAAAAATTTGATTAGAACAGTTTAACAATCAGTTGAATAAGACTTACGCAAGTTTGGCTGGAATGTTTCGCAGAGAAAGAGAATATTTCAGCTTTTTGTATTGGATGTGTTGCAATTGCGATGTTGGCGAGACGAAATATAGTAAGTTTGGTGCTTGTGCTCTTGTATAATATGCAACAGAAAAATTAGAGCTTATTTAAAAGCAAAAAGTGGTAAAATCGAGAAATTACGGTAATTGACAAAGTCATATGATAAATAAAGAAATTGCACACTTAAAATTTATCAAAACTTTTAAGATAGAATCTGTTCATTCAAATTAAATCCTCTCCTGATTGATTTTTACCACTGCCAAGGGGGTAGTGTGTTTCTCTGCATTTCTTTGTTTGTTAGCAAGAAAAACAACTTAATGGATTCAGCTGAAATTCTCAGGAGATGTTGGTGATGGCCCAACTTTAAAAGGACTACATTTTTGCTCAAGAACTGTCAAACTAATGATAATATCAAAAGAATTCTAACTGCCTGGGGTAATTTATGGATTTAATAATTTATGGACAGCAATATGTGAGCTACCTTGGTGGTTTGTGCTGTCCGCCTTGTATGATTCCTGTCTGAAAGGATGAGGTTTTTATATTTTAGAGTTTGCATGCATGCAGAGACATAATAAATATCTGAATATGTCTGTCTCGTGTCCACTGTAATCTTTGCTCAGAGATACTGATTCGCCATGCAGACAAAGGCATTACAGGTGCAAAGAAGGCCCTCATTTAACTTTGTAGAAGTCTACGCAACAGTGATTGCAGTAAACTGTTTCAAGGATGAGCTGCTAAGATGGGACAAATTACAAACAAGCTCAAATGGTGGTGCCAATTTGTTCTAAGGTTTTAAAGGTTAAAATGCATGTATTATGAAATTCATGTTATACTGACTGACATGATTCATATAATTTTCTTCGCACATACTTAAAAAGGGCAAACAGTCCCCATGGGTGATGCTTTAGATGCTCTTGACTGCTCCTTGAACTGCATTAAAACTTTGTTGGAGCACACCTATATATTTAAAGATGTGTCTGTCACATAACTGTGGCTCTGTATGCTTGTGAGTGCTGTAATCATTGCAGAGACATCAAATTGAAGTCAATGACCCAGCAAGAATGACAGAGAGACAGAGAATGAGGAGAAGACAAAAGCTGCAGCAGTGTCAGCTTAATGGTGTAATGACTGTGTGGGAGGCAAAAATAAGCGCAGGGTTATATCTAGGCCTGAGATTTTGAGAGGCCTTTAAATCACTTTTAATGTGAATTTCATTCTCTTTTTGCTTCTTTTCTGGCTACATAAAATCGCTTTCACATAATGGAGAAAAAAAATGGCAGGATCGCTAACAAATCGACCCGCAACAAGGCTGTTAAAGTGAGAATGATGCCAATTTATGGAAAATGAACACAAGCACAGGCGCTCTTTGGATGTCTGGAACTGAGGCCTGGTCACTGATCCATAAAATCAATCCTTTGGAGAGGTATGCCCGGTATCAAAACAGCACCTTCTGACACAGTGAATTGGCCACAGTACAAAAACACTGACTCAATGCCAAGAGGTTGTGCAAGGACTCCAACACTTGTTGCAGTATTAAATGACTATTTGGTTCTTCTTGTAGTGTGAACACACAAAAATATTCAAAGCAGTTGTTTATTTATTCTTCCGAGGAGCAAGTAAGTGGATAATAGCCTTGCAGAGTTGTACAGACTCAATTATAAACAACTGATTAGCTCAAATAATCTTAATTACTTATAAACAGGTGAACACAAACAGCCTCTGTTCATTACAGCGTTGGTTATGAAGAGGAATAATGATAATTGAGACCAATTTTAGAGGATTTAAAAACCATTTTCTCTCATCTCGTCTTTCATGAAGATGAGAAAAAAGTGGAAGGTAAAGCAAAAGCCTGGCAGGGTTGAGGGCTAGCACTAGTAGGGGCACTAGTAGGCCCAGGCTCTGCAATCTACTAACCATGCAGTGCAGCTAGATCAGCCTGATTCAGTGTCTGTAATCAGATGGATCTATCTTACCAAGCTCTAACCTACTGTGGTTCGACCCAAGGTGGCATGGACCTATCAGCATCCTTCAAAGCAGGAAGAGGTGGAAGCTTGAAGCATGAAGACGGCAGGCAATGACTGCTTGTACAGATATTAGCATAGATGCTAAGAGCTTCTGTTGCAGTTTTATCAGATCTGGACCTCATTTATTTGTTAAATTAAGTACAAACAACAACACTAAGAATTTCTAGAAAAAAAGGATATTTTTGCTACCCTTCCGAGATTTTTGACAAGACTTTAATCTACAAAGTGGCTCGTGTATTATTTTACACCATGGCAGTAGCACCCAGCTTATATATTGTCTGACTGGCCCATCTGTGTTATATCTGCATTAAACTGTTAAAAAACTGTCAACAATTAGTCAGGGGGCCATCAGTAAAAGTCATACTCCACCAGCACAACATTTCTCTCCATTTTAGACAGGCTGGCCTGTCACAGTAAAATTGACCCTTAGAAGGTACTTTAACTGAAATTTCAATGATTTCTCAGCGTTGGTCAACAACAGTTAATATATGTTGATGTATCAATGTGGCATAAGATCTGAGCTGTAGCCTACCTCTAAAGGCTCCATGATTTATGAGATGAGAAAAATACAATAAGAAGTTCACAGTTTGCCCCAGGAAAGATTGATTTAACACCAAACTTAAAGTTGACTTTTGACAAGAACAAGTTTAAAGAGAATAGTGCACTGTCTCAGGTTTCCACACTAGTACGGCTGAAACTACAGGATATCTACATCTAAACCTTAAGAGTAAATAGTGTGGTGTAAATTATTAATGTCCAGGACTCACTCCAGCTGAGAGAGGCTCGAGCATGTGCCCTGCCAAAAATGTTTAGGCATGTAACACGGATGTTTTTCCTTTTTTCAGCTCACACAGGTGTTATTTTGAGAGAAATAATTTCCACAACGAACAGTAATTTGATGTAAACAGCTGTTTAATACTGTTGACATTGTCTGGGGATCTTTATAAGGTGAGTATTTCCTGCTCGTGCAGGAGTGTCAAGCACACTTTTGATTGTTACTGATGTTGTGGGACTGTTTCATCAACTCTGGGTTATGTTTCTGCCAGCATTTGTGAGTTTTTGTTAGTTTGTTAATTGGTAACTCAAACTTCTGAATAGAATTTAAAGAACTCTTCAGGACAGGTCAGAAATGGACCAAGGAGCCATTCGATTTTGGAGGTGATCTGGACTCGGATTCAGCATTTTTTTTAAGGATTTATTAATACTGCAAGACAGGACTGTTTACCATGTTTTTGCTCATAACTCACAGTTATGACAACAGATTTTGATTCTTGGTCATGACTTAGAGAGAAGTGATTCAATTTTGGTGGCTAACCAAATCTGGATGTGGATTCAGGAATTATTTCAATGATTAGTTTGTGTGAGATAAAGCAGTTTTCCACATTTTTCAGACTCACCAACCATGCTGTATATGCCTTGGCAGAGGTTTGTGGTCCTTGAACACTTCTAGTTAAAAAAGTATTTAACCTGTGCTTCCACATATTTCATATTGCACGTGTCCGGTTTGTTAAGTAGCAAAACAAAATGGGAGGTTTTAAATTATTCAACCAGAGTTCAGACCAAACAATGAACTTTGTCATCTCAATACAAAACTCTGGCTGTATGGGAATCAGAGAGCTGGCATCTGATTGGTTTGATTTATGTCATGCCCCAAAAGACACCTATACACAAACAAGACAATCTGTTTTGTCAAAACAGCAAAATATTGAGAGGCCCACCCCAGATGAATGAACTTCACATGCTTTTGACACTTCACGCTGTCAATGAAGGGCCCTAATTCTCAATTTATCTTTGCAGTGCTGTTGGGCACCATGTAGCTGATTCGTTTGTGGGGGGTAATTAGAGAGGAGGTCTCAGCATTTTCATCAACATGAACTTTCATATATGGAGCCAGGGTCTGTTGATAGTGGTGATGTTGTTTGGTGTAAATAATAGCACAGAGAGGGTCAAACCAAACAGAAAGCTTGTGATTATTAGTCATCTCTTACCATGATAGTTTTCCTATGTATATATTAATAACACATCTTGACTGTTACTATGGGAGTGATGTCACTCTTACATCTCAGGGAGAGAAACACCAGATGTTCACTTTGCAATATTTATTCAATGATAGGTTAAATCCAAAAAATGCATTGCTTGCTGTCAGGACAGAATGAAACCTAGATGAAAATTTCTGGATAAATTTAAGGTTATATTTTGACCTTAACAGTCAACTGTATACCCTTGATATTTTTGCAAAGCTTTAAAACTTCAATTGCATTCCAACTATGTCTTTTATAAAAGACAGGACAGAGACAGCTGTCCAGGTGGACAGATAAGACCCTGAAATTAATTTCCAGTGACCATGGCTGTCTGGAAAAGCATAAAAAGCCTGAACTATTCTCTGCCTTATAATTCTGCGGGCTGATGGTTTAACACTGAGGGCCCTAGTTCGATTGCATAAAGCATATTATAAAAGCAGATTATAAAAAAAGACTATTTAACAAATGTTCAAAATACAAAACAAGGTCTTCTTACAGAAATCAAACTCAGACAGAACTATTCACACAGAAAAACACTGAAATAACAAAGTTCTTCCAAAAGGAACAGGGAAGGAAGACCTGGCACTGAAAAGAGGGAACACAGAGGCTGGATTCCAAGATATTTGTTTTTTAGGAGTGGGTCTGTGATGTGAGTATTTGAAATCAAATCAATAATCAAACAATTTATCTGGTAGATGATCCACCTTTATTTAAGGTTTGTTTTTTTGGTTAAAGATGTTTTCCTCTGACCCCCATTGTCTAACTTTGATATTTTAACAATAGCATTAAACAGGAGAATTACCCAACCACGACAATTGAATATGGGCTAAGATAAAGCTGTTATGAAATCATGATGTTTGAAAGTTCATATAAATGTATTCAGTTTGATAGAGAATAAAAAAAAAATGAGCAAATGGAATGCAAAACTCTAATGTGATGAATGTATACAAGGTTATTTGAATTAAATTTCACATTATAATTTCACTCTTAATTTACCTGTCAGTTCTTCATGTTATTCCAGCTTATCACAGAATGCCCCTACAGAGTTAGTTTGATCATCCATCCATTATCTATACCACTGATCACTTCTGGGGTCACAGGGTCTGGAGCCTAACCTAGCTGACATTGGGTGAGAGGCGGGGTACACCATGAGCTGGTCGCCGGCCGGCCGATCAGAGGGGCCACATAGAGAGACGGACACACTCTCGCACCCATCTTCGAGTCACCAGTCACCATAATGTTTCCTAGAGGAAGCTAGAGTGCTCGAGAGAACCTATGCATGCATGGGAGAACATGCAAACTTACAGAGAGGCCCTGACTGACAAGGGGATTGAAACAGCAACCTTCTTGCTGTGAGTCACATGCACTGCCTGCTGAGCCACAATTGCTGTGTTGTTGTAAAGTTTCATTGAAGTCCGCTGTGTTGTATCGTCCAATCAATGAGTGATAAAGAACAGAAGTGTGTCTGTCAGTAAACTGATTAAACAAAGGCTTGTCTGTTGTGTCCTAACTCACTGGTTCACGGACCACAGTCCTCAGTCCTTTGATGTGGATCCTCTAGGTCCTTAAAGTAATGTCAGTGGCATGGCCCGGTCCTTAATGTGGTGAGTGAGAAATGACATTTGGTTCGAGTGAAGACTCAAAGACTCAGCCCTTAAATAAGCAACACAGGAGGAGACTATACACACACTGTGGACAATGAGACAGAGGTGAGACACAAGGCACAGGTGAGACAAATTGCTCAGGTGAACTCAATCAGAGCAGACAAGGCAAGAAGTACAACAAGAAATGACACACGGGGGGCAAAATAAAACAGAGAAAACCAAGGACTAAACTAAAAAGAAGTTGAAATTTAGAGAGAACAACAAAGTATAAATTAGAAAACATTAAAGTAACACACAAGGGTCACTAAGGTAGAAACATAGACATACAAGGCAGGTGAAATGACATGATTTGAGAAAATCTCTAATCTCTGTCAAACTCATGACAGTTACACAAAGTGACATGGCAAATTTCAGTTTTCAGTCTTAAACAGAACAAGCTTATTTAACGTCTGGCAGAATACTATATGTGCTGACTAGAAATGACACAAAACACAGCCCATGTTTGAGTATGTGCTTATATTTTTCTCTCATGGTTTTAGTTCAGTTCTGAGAACTTTGTAAGACTGGTTACAACAGATGCTGAAATCTACAAGAGTACTCATAAATGCTTTTTTGATTATACTATCTACAAGCTCATTGCTTGTGTCTCTGAAGTCATAATGACGTACACTGGCTCAATATGCTTTCTAACACCAGTTAACATGGTCACAGGTGAAACCTCAACACCGTTGACTTCGAATTTGAATAAATAAATATAAATGGTACTGGAAGAATTTTTGGCCTGTCATTGATGATGTTGCATGCTACTGGCTGCATTAAAAAGTGAATTTATGAGTTTTTGTGTCGATGAAGATATTTTTTTTTAAGTCTTCCATGTGTGGATGGGATTATTATTTTAAAACAGAGGGAAAAAAGTCCATTTCTATAAAACACCTGTGTGTGGACTTAGCCTAAACCCTCTATCTAAATGTCTCAGATGCAAAACTGAAATTAAATTGGGGAGAATGCTGCACCATGTTGTTATGCTTATGTGGGACAAGGTCAATGGAAGTTTGAGTGTACTCAGTTATGTATTCTCATCTTTCATACATGTCCTTAAAACATCAGGAACATATTTTCATGGACTTTAGTAATTTCCTGTGTCCTTGTGAAAAGCTCCAGTTCTGCACTGAACTACACCTTCTTTTGAGACAAACTTACCTCTGGGTACTGGCATAAGTGGAAGTTTTTTGTAAACATGAGTATTGAATGTGAAAATGATACATGTGTGGATGGAGATAGAAATGAAGCATGTGATGTGTTCCAGGATGATATGTGTACAAACTTTGCATCATAAAAAGACCAGAAGAAGGGAGTCCCATTTTAAGCTTTTTTGTTAGAAAAGAACAATCCCCTAAAAGATAAGAATAGAGTTGGTCAATTGTCTCCTGAATGTCCAGAAAGATGATCATATTTACTGATGTTTGACATGCTTTGTGAAGTAAAAATGAACAAACTCTGCACATGGAGGGAGTAAACTTTAATGCTTTTGGTGCCACCAGTCATAAGTCCAGAGGAAACCAGACTAGAGATGCATGATATTGGATTTTTGCCAATATCCAATATACTGATATTTCTCTGCTTATTATTGGTAATACCATTAAGCCTTCACTTTACTAAAATCCACCTGTTCCCTTCATGGTGACAGTTTATTTGTGTTAGAAACAGATGTGAAGCAAGAAAAAATAATTTTGTCCTTTAATAAACAACACTTTTGATTTAAAGAAGTGAACATTTGGTGATGATGAGGGAAACCACTGTGGCGCATTTGTACATTCTGCTATTACTACAGCCACAATATGCAATATATGCGGACCAATATGTGCTACCATGTATCGTCTATAAATATTGGCAGAAATTTTCATATCTGCCAATACCGATATCATACTGATAATACTGTGCATCACTAAACCAGACAGTATAGTGACTATTTACACCACAATACTTGTTGGGGTGTTGGAAATTGAAACTGACTGATGTGGAAAAGTGGAAGGCAGCTTTGTAAAAGTGAAAAAGATGAATTCTCCTTCTTCAGTGAGCAAAGCAGCGATGATGTTGAGACTGTGTGGACAGACAATATGTTACATTAACATGTTTCTGTCTGAGCACAGAGAGTTATCTTTGTGGTTTTCAAATTGTCACCATTATCTTCAATATTTTTATTAGCTGTGATAAGATGCCTAGTGGATTTATTACAATCGACAGAACAATCATGGATATGAGATTTTTTTTTTTTTTTACTTATTTGGCCTGCTTGCCTATTTTTTGTAAAACTGGATGTACAACCTTGACCCTTTCATCTAAAATCAAGTTTTATACATCTGTGTTTTTCAAGACAACTTTGGCTACCAGAATAATTTTGTTATAATGATGTCAAATTGATGTTCTATAAGTTATTCCTCCAGAAATACACAATGAAAAAAAAACAGAATTTAAATTTCACAGAACATTGTGTAAATCAACAATGAACAAGCCTTTTCACATCTAAATATGGTTCCCTCAACTCAAAAACTATTCACATATCTACACTTCTTCCCTTTAGCCAATTTTTGACCTATTTGGTATTTGTGCTACTTCTAGAGGCAGTTTCTGTCTGGAACAAGTCTGAGGGCCACCTCACATTGCCCTCACGTTCAGGGGGTTGACTGAGCGACTCCTCGAGTCATCCTGCAGAGGACTCACTTGCTGTCCCAGCTGTGGCCTTTTTGCTTTTCCCTTCTGCCCTCTGACTCTTGGTCACTGGTATAAAATGAATCTAGCTCCATATTGGCCCCCTTACATCTCCTTTTTTTTCTCTTCAATATTTTGGTCATAGAGGACTATTTTTCTGTTCTTTTTGAACCCCACAGATTACTATCTTGCCACTTGTTGAGCTTTGGCTTCAACAGATTAGACCCTACTAGTAAGAAAACAAGAGAATGAGAGGAGGAATCACCTCCTTCAAAATTCCATCTGGAGGTCAAACAACGTCATAGATATTGTTTTACAAGGAAAAAGTTGGGGGAGGGGGGAATCACACTCAAAGGTTTATCACTTTGGAATTAAAGTTAAAATCTCAGAGGAAACACTGAACTTTAAGGCTGGATTAAAAACCTTCTGGAAGGGATAGATCGGTTACCTGACACACCAGATGACCTTTCAAAGGCATATTTGGCAGTTGATTGGATGATCGCTCCATCATTCACATTCATTTTGGGCCAATCAGATAATGAAGCTAGCAGGCAGGCGCTACTGCCACAGTGTGAAGCACAGAACGTGAGCCACATCATAGAACAAACTCTCACCAAAAACACGGAGGTGGAGCTAGAATATCCTTTCTATTAAGAAGTTTGTCTATTAAGAAGTTTGTAGTGCCAATATTTGTTGTCCATTCAATAAAGAAATGCAGATCTGATAAAACTGCTACTGAAGCTGTTAGCATGCTAATCTCTGTAAAAACAGTCACTTTCTGCTGCCATTCCATGATTACAGAAATATTAAAAACAATGCGAGTTGTACCATTTGGGGGTGCCGGCGCCCACATAGAGTTATAAGGGTTAAAATTTGTTCTGGCAAAAAAAATTACAAACCCATGGCCTAAATCTTATGTCTGAGCCGGTGAGATTGCTCCTTTGTGACTCTGGGTGGTTGAATCTATATTTTTATTAGCTGGCTTTTACCTCAACTTGAGAGTTGTGTAGTCCCTGTTTTTATGTGGTCTCTTTCCTCATGTTTATTTTTTTTCTTAATCCTCATTCATTTCAGCTCTGTTTAATGTTTTATGTGTTTTATATACATCCTGTGAAGTTGTCTTTTCTTGTTTGGTTCTATCTCTGCTTTACTTTATTTCATTAAATTGTATTTCAGATGGTAGTCAGTGTGCAGCACGTTGGCAAATTTTATTATCTTTAAAATTAAGCTATATAAATTAAGTGGATTTGTTTGGTAAATTGTCAGGTGTGTCATTGTTTGTGTCGAGTGGGGACTTCCTACTTTTTAAATGGGTGAGGATTTTTAAGTCATGCTGTGTAGACCACAGTTTTCATGAAGCCATCCTAATATTAACACCACTAAATCAATGTACGAGTCAACTCTCATCATCGCCATCATCGCACAACAATTGAAGGTATGTCTTTTCTAAGGATGCTGGTTGGAGACTTGAAAAATCAATGCCAATTTATCATCAGTCCACATGCTCTGTATGGATTGTACGAATCCTGTGGCTTCTGTTCTTCATGGCTAAAGCTTGAGCTTAGAGACGGGAATGATTTTCTGCTTTACCGTCATTACTACAGAGGAGCTGCACAATCACTGGGAATTGCTGCTATAAATCATAATGAAGAGCAGACATAAAGCCAGTACATAATGTACACAAATAGACCGTGAGCCTACATTTTATGTATGAATTCAAATAACCCACTTAGATCTACCACTATGTTCAGACCTGCTGTATGGATTTCTGAGGAAAACATGCCAAACAATTCTCCTGACACCAGTGAAAATGATGCATTTAATGTTTTTGGACTGGAAGAGGTTGTGAATATTTTAGTCCGTTACAAGCACCAAGGCTGAGGCGGCAAAGCCTCACAAAAACAACCTTCAGCAATAAAGATGACATGAAAGTAGACAGGGACAATGCTGATGAATGCAAAGGCACAGCATTAGTCTCCTTTGAGGCCATGTTACACGCAACCCTTATAGGGAATAATTTCATCAAAGATAACTGTGCATTGTTCATTTGACAGGATTTCTATTTAATATCTGTAGAAAGCCAGCTAGCTAAGGGCTAGATAATGAATCAAGATTTTTTTGCATAAGTCAATTTTTCCTAAATAAGATAATGTATGTGAAGACAATATGTTTAATGTCATTGCTTATTTAGCTTGGTTTGTTTTTTACTGACTTAATCTAATCATTACTAATGTAAAATAAACTGTTTTCTAAAAAAGATGTCAGGGAGTGCTGAAAGCCAAGTAGATTATGTCCATGCACCCCATGTAATGAGGTTTGCCTTAGTGTGGGTGGATTCGGTCCTATTCCTGCATGTCTCCCCCACTGTCTTGCCCCACTTTCCAGCCCCCCCATTGTCTCTCCCCAGTTGAAATAGCCAAAAGCCGAAAAAAGAAGAAACTTTTCAACAGACTCTTCTGTTTTTGAGTTCCAAATAGTTTCTAGCTTTTCCCACAGACTTGCTTTAGATGAAACTTTAGTATGATCAATCTTTGAATCTAATAAATCCCAAATTTGTTTAGGCATTCATCCCTGCCTGAAGATCAGCAGCTGTCTTCCCTCTGTCTCTAGTACTTAAAATCTTGAGGTGTCAGACTGCACAACGGCACTGTGGAAAAGGCTAAGATGCCTGAATCTTATAACAATAGTGATATTACCTGCATGGGAGGGGCCATGAAAAGTCAGGTTGGTGCTTACAGGCAAAGATTATATCAATAAACGTCTGATGTTATTATTATAAAGCATGTCATGATTTTGGGTCCATATGGCCCAGCCCTACAACAAGGGAAATAAAATATTTCACACATCTTTATTTTTACTGTTGTAGGTATCAATACGCAGACAGTGAAAGTGTGGTTATGGCATGGATATAACAACTTCATTGTTGAAAAAGCCAATAACAATGAAGGTCAAAGCCATAAAACATGACATTTTACTGTGGCATTTGAGTACAGCTGCCTCTCACGGTACTCATCTGTCTCTTTTCCTCTTCATCTGGTCATCTCTGTCCTCCTAAACTTTCACACCTGCATCATTACATTCATTACATCCCAGCAGGTGTGGAAAAGCCCCAGCATGCTAGCTTGAGTACAAAAGACAGGGGCTGTTAGACATAATTTAGTCGGAGGCTACCTCGCTTTATCAAACCATTTGACACTAATGCCATTAGGTTAGACGCATAGCTATGTGAGTTCATAAAATTAGGGGCTCGGGCCAGAGGCTGAGCAAGTGCAGACACGAGGGCTCCTATCTACTGGCAGTGTGATGAGATTAGCATGGCACGCTAAGCGCTGACAGGCCTCATCAGTTCCCATCAGGAGCAACACGATGAGCCCACTGAGAGAAAAACCATACCATCCCTACTGGGCTCAGCAAGAGAGGGAAATAAGAGAGAGACTGACTGATGGAGGGCAAAGTCAGGGGATGTGTGTGTTCAAACAGATAAAATCTATCACCAATCAACACGACCCAACCTCTGCAGGGGAAGGCCAGATGTTCCGCAGGCGCCGATGCCAAGGCCATTAAAAATGGAGCCAAAAGCACTCGCAGATTCATGTTACTGATGGCGACGCTGATAGGTCGAATTGAGTGTTACAAGTCCCACAAACAAACGGACAACCTGCATGGAACACTGATTACAGCAGACAGGCACTGGAACTTGTTCTGAGGAGAGCAGACGTGAGGATTTTTTTGTTCAGGCCAGAGCTGTCATCCCAGGATGATGCGACCTTGTGCAAGCAAAGCACATTAGCTATTGGTGAGGCTGGGAAATGAGCTGCTGCAAGCAAAGGCCAAAGATAGGCCTTGCTTTTGAAGGCTGCACCATAGCACCAGATTTAAAACAACAGCTGCAGGAGCTCTAACAAGTAACTGACAATCAATCTCTGCACCCCAGCTTGAATCCAAATTTTATTATATACCGTTAAGTAAAGCAACTCAGGTATGCAATTGTTCAAAGCATTTACTGCAGCAGCATAACCTCATTACTCCATGCAGGGGCAGAGCCAGACTTTTTTAAATAGGGGGGCACAAAGGGGTAACATAGGTTAAATTAGGGGGGCCATCAAAATTTGGCTGTGCTGTTGCTGCAGTTACACTAAACTCATTGGGAGTTGTGAATTTAAGAGTTATGCAATGATATTTAGAACCACTTCCTGTGCATCCATTGCAAAATAAAACCTATCAGAGTGTCATATACAATGTCCCAATTTTTTTCCAGTAACTTCTTGGTTTTGGTCTCGTTTCCATTTAATGATACATTTGTAGGTCGAGACTTCACACAATAATTGAAATCAGTAAGGGCCAGTGACAGTTGGGGGAGACTCCATGCAGATTTATGTTACATGCAAATTAAAGAGTGATGAGATATTCTTAAACCCCATGTCTGAGCCTAAAAGTGAATGGTGTAGTGGTGGAGAGTTGAAAGCAAGGGTGCAGAACGGATGCAAGGCATAGCTGGCAAGCAGAGGTTGAAAGCTGAAATCTAGTTGCTGAAATATGTTGGGTGAGAAATCAGTGCTGCTTGACATTTGTGCCTGAAGAGGTAAGACAAATTGGAATATAATAGAATAAAACATAATAAAATAGAATAACCTTTATTGTCATTGCACCTGGATATTTCGGAGCTCTGCTTACAAAACAGTGTACAGTAAAAAACACAGTATATTAATACAAAAATAAGTATAGCTAAAGTGTTAAAACATTTTAGAAAAAATTAAAAGATAGTTAAGAGAAGTGGAAAATATATGCAACAGGCTGGCATTTAACATGTGTAAATGATGTTTCAGTAAAGTCAGCTTATTAGCATGTAAAAATTGTGCAGTACTTTTAAGGTACATAAAAGGACAAGGCTTATTATACATCTGTCAGACCTTAGCAGGTAATCACTGCACAGTAAACAGACAACAAAGAAAAGAAAAAAAAAAAAGAGTTTGTTAGTCTGGTGGTGCAGGATTTGATTGACCTGTATCGACTCCCAGAGGGCATCAGATCAAACAGGTGATGGGCTGGGTGAGGTGGGTCAGAGGTCATGAGGTTGGCCCTGCTAAGCTAACGGGACAGGGAGATGACAGTACACACGGCCTGATCATACTGCATATACTTGGGTGCTAACTGTAACTATCTGATGTGAGTATTTTTTAAGCATTTTGAGTATTTTGTGCCTTTATTGATAGGAGAGAGAGACAGTGGATAGGCTTATTAAAGGGGGTAAGAGAGTGGGGGGAGGACACCCTGCAAACTGGCCACAGGCTGGATTCAAACCCGGGCCGGCAGAGGCATATGTATGGGTCATGCCTTGTTGCTTACCACTCCGCCAAACCAGCACTATGTGGTGTTAGTTTTTTAAATACTATGAATCTACTAGGATTTTAATGCACAACCACCCCAATTGATTGCAAACCCTTCAAATTTGGAAGCAGATGAGGTACAGTCCCAAAAGACCACACAGGGTACCACTCCTGTCAGCTAACACCAGGCAGCTAAGGCTAAAATTAGCATTAGCTTACCAAAATTGGACAATAAAAGATTGGTAATATGTTGCCCAGCCTGATGAGCCTGGAGCTCTGCTGTGACATTAAGATGGTTAGGTCAACATGAAACATGGATCAATCCCACCTAAAGGAGGACATTTCCTTGGAAAACTTTAAACAAGTTAGTGCCAGTTGAGCATTGTTAAAATGACAGAGCCAACCAGAGCATTGTTGCTGACCATGTCCATCCTTTCATAACCACAGAGAACCCATCCTCTGATTATTACTTCAGTGGAGTAATGCGCCCTGCTGAAAGCTCAAATCATCTCAAACTGGTTTCTTTAATCTAACATTGAGTTTACTGTACTCCAGTGGCCTCCACAGACAGCAGATCTCAATTCAATTGAGCCCCTTTGAAATGTTGTGGTATAGGGGATTGACATCATGGATGTGCAGCTGGCAAACTGTGTGATGCTTTCATGTAAATATGAATCCAAATCTCTAAGGAATGTTTTCCACAACTTGTTGAATCTGTGCCACAACAAGTAAGACAAAAAGAAGACACCCCTTTTTTTGCCTTTAAAAAGTCTGAGCACCAAAGTTTAAAGACAATTAATGTTCCCTTCCTTGTTGCAATAAACAAGTAATGAAAAAACTTGAACAGTACAGACTAAGAACAGTAATGTTCATATTTAAAGACAGATGTAGCACTGTCCTTCGTCTCTATCAACAGGCTGCAGGAAGCACTCTGAACACCAATTTACCAACTTCAAGCATGATTATTTGTTCAGTTCAAGTACTAATAATAAAGTCTAATAAATTCCCACACCTTCAGTTTTTATGTTTCGATCTCAGGACCTCCCATGAACATCTGGTTAGTTGGCCTGAGTGGTTTGACTTGATAAAAAAGTGCCCTAATAAACAGTAATGTATTAAAGAAACAGGAGGCATAAACTGTGACTCGCCAAGACAATCTTGTCACAGACTTAGACCTGAAAGACCCCAGTGGGTTATGGTAAGATGTCGGTCCCCATAAAGAGACTTTGCTGCTACTGTGTCTTATTGCAATTTTCACAGTGTAAATCCCCTGACAGATCCCTGGGATTGCTGCTTAGGTTGAAAGCAGCAAAAAGACATTTCTCCCTCTCAACAAAAATTCTCTTGCTTGTCTTTTTATTTAGGAGTACCCCAGGACCAGGGGAAATAAGAGCCAAGGCAAGAAGAGCTGTAACCCTGAACATAAATGTCATTCCCTCCAATATCACAAACGGTGAGGGAAATTAGGCTGATATCTCTTTAATTGTAGGTTTATTAATGATTAATTACTAGACAGGTAAGCTGTAATGAAACATCGATCCTGGCAGGGAATGTAAATGAAGCTTTCAGGATAGAAGCTTCAATAAGAGGGGCCCTGTTCTTCTCTCCAGACATACTGTATGATCTTGGACTTAACCAACACAAGAGTGAATTTAGAGGAGCATTTTGTAACACTGTCTTTGACACCCAACTTTACACTTTAAGCACACTGTAATTACGTTTATATTAAATGATGATGCACTTATAGTGTTGTCACATTATAGTTTTACAACTGATGATCATTTATAATGAGTTACTTATACACTGCAGTGAGTAAAAATTTTCAGATAGTGATACACTCATCAGCCTCTTAATTGGGTACACCAAACTAGGACCCCCTTTTTCCTTCAGATCTGCCTTAATGTGTCTCGCAGATTCAACAAGGTGCTGGAAACACTCCTCAGAAATTTTACTCCATATTGGCATGACATGAGATTTATTCAATTTAGGATCAAGTTTCAAAGGCGTGCATTTTCAGGCTCCAAAAATGCCAATTCCATATGGACGGGATCTTATTTCCGTGCAGTCAGCTGGCAGGAGTGACACCAGGTGTGATGGATTGGCAGCCAGTGAAGGGTGGATTGAGCTCCTCTGTTTAAGATTGGACACATTAAGAGATGGTCTTCTGCATGGCTTGTTTGTACCAAGCAATCACTTGCATCAATGTTGGCAATCTTTCATCTGGAACCATCCTCAACTGACCTCTGGCATCAAAATGGCATTTGCACCCAAAGGACTTCTGTTCAGCCGATATTTCCTCTTTTTCTGACCATTCTTGTGACAATCCCAGTAGGTCAGCAGTTTCTGAAATACACATACCAACCTTTCCAGCACCACTAACAAATGCCACATTCAAAGTCACTTAAATCCCTTTTCTTCTGATGTCAGCTGGTTGTCTTGACCATGTCTGCATTCCTAAATGGACTGAATTGCTGCCACTATCTGCACTAAAAAGCAGTTGAACAGGTGCCTTTATGTTCATGAAGAGGGGCTTTATAGGGATTGTTACCGAGTATGTTTTGCCAGAGCTGATGGAATAATCAAAGAGCAGCTAAAAAAAGAACACGGATAAAGTAGGCTTTTATATCGTTACAGAAGTAAGTGAAAAATAATAAGAAAAGCAGAAATAAAGTCCGTTATCCATGCCTGATTTGATAAACGTCTGACATTTTGACAACACTAAACGTCCATTAACTTCAAGCTTTGACAAGCTGTGATTTCATTTGTTCATGTCAAGAGCAGAAAAAAAAGCTTTTGTTTGCAAAGACCTCATTAGCTCTGTAACCTCCGACATGCATGTTTGTGGAGTTTCCAGCCAATTTGATGTCTGACTGAGTCCTCCCAAATTATGAGCCACCATCTCTTTATGTCTGTGTCAGAGGATGTTTGGCTGTTTCAGTAAACATGTGAACAGAAGCACACCCATTCTGTCTCCTCAAAGAACTGCAAATCATTTCATTTTCATTGCTCCAAACAGATGCATTGGACTGTGGAGCTAAAAAAAACCTCATTTTGTCAGCATATCCAACCCTTCTGCCCCAAATCTGTTCATTTCCTGCTTCACATCCAAAATCAGCTTACTATATCTGGAAATTCCATGCACAGAACATTAAATCATCGTTTTACACCAAGGAAGAGCAGAAAGACGTCATCAGGCTTTCCAAGGCAGCAAGAACAAGGCCACTGTTATTCATCTATCTTAGAATTTTTTCTTCACAGAAGAAATTCAATTATCTGCATTTCTTTTCTATATTTACTCATTTGCTTCGTATAAGTGTGTCATCTGTAAAAAGGAGAACTGGTGAAAGAGGGCAGTTAATCTAAACTCTTTTGCTTGGCTGGGCTGATGCTAATGGCTTTCAGTCCGTGTCCTCAAAGACTGCAATCTGAGTAGCAATGAGGATCAAAAAAAGCTAGACTCAATAGTTTTTGAACACTTTATTTTTGTGCCAACAAAGACGAGGAACAAGGAATAAGGAAAAAGTAGGCTGTGTCGACTAAAGGAAAGTGGTTCAGAGATGGGTATTTTTGTAAACCAACCCCAAAGTCAGCATGGCGCTGGTTTCCCAGACTAAAAGTCTATGTGATTTTTCACTGAGTTCTTGAATAGCTGCTGATAATACATTACCTTGCAGTGCAGCTGAATCCACCCGATTCACTGTCTGTAATCAATCATATCCATATTGCCAAGCTCCAATCTACCATGACTATGCTCAGCCCAAAGTGGCACGACCCATTCAGTGTCATTTAAAACGGGAGAGATGGGAGCTACAAGTGAGATGATGGCAGGAAGTTACTGCTCATATCACAATTAGCATAAATGCTAAAAGCTTCAGTTGCAGTTTTATCAGACCTTGACTGGATTTCTCAATAGAAAGGATATTTTGGCCCCATTTCAGACATGTTTGTTTGACAAAGAGGCTCACGTCTTTGTTTCACGCTGCAGCAGTAACGCCCACCTACTGCAGTATCTGATTGACTTGTAATGAATGTGATTGACGGAACAATTGTCAAATCACCTTCTGGATATACTTTTACAAGGTTCTGCCCATACCCAAACACTTTCTATAGGAAACAAGAACAGAAAATTTAAAAGACGGACTGATAAATAAAGACCACAATCATCAACATCTAAACAAGAAAGCACTAGGAGAGCGCAAATCTCCGCTAAGGTAGCTAACATACTGCTGTTACATCTATAAGCAAGAGTTCCATGTTAAAGTTACCATCATAATATGATTCCTTGACCCTGAAAACCCACACCTAGTGCTCAGAATCATGTTGATATCATTATTAGTTAGACGGTTATTGAGCAAAAATGATCTTTTGCTAATGGCAGTTATCAGGATCACCACCAAAATCTAATCATTTTTAAGTTGGGCCATCACTATGGACAAGTTAAATATACTAAACAGTTCATTTGGTGTGTCAGATTAGATAATAAGGTTTGTGGCATTTTGTTCATCATGATATTCTTCACAAATCACCCTGATTTCCATATTTTTTGGAAATCAGGGTGATTTTTAGGTTTTACGCAGTCAGATCAGATTTAGGAGCACGTGTCAGGTCGGTACTCATCTGCACCAGCAGCAACATTAATCCTACTACATTCAATGGCATCTGTGTGCAAACACCAGCACAAACCTACATCTCATAGATAAATGATCACAGCTGTATGATGAACAACGGACAGTGTACCTATTTACGGCATTAACAGCTGGCAGCACAATAAACTGCTAATAGCAGGAAACTTCTTGAAAACACACTGCATGTTAACAGAATGCCCTTTTTGCATGTCATGTGTGTGTGTGACTACGGCAGCTTTGTGTTAAACATGGTAACAGGAGACACACAGAGTCTGCATGCACAGTGATCAGCTCTCTGACCACTAAGGCTGATTTTTATTGATTATTTGTCACGGAAAAAGAGAAAACAAGTGCTCTGGGGTTCCACTAACCAAAACAGAATGTGTGCATTAGGTGCTTTGAAACATGACCAACATTGCACATCCTGCCTTGGGTCTAATGAGCAACCGCACATTGCAAGTGCCAGTTAAAAAACAAAACAAAAAACGATACATCGTTCAGCTCTATATGAATACGTTTGTAATATTATCTTGAGAGAAACATTTTTTATTTGTTGTTTTGTGCATTCAGATTCACTAACTACCATCCTTGAGTGTCATAGTAGAACTCACAGATTGAACTTGTCTGCTGTTTCCTGTTAGCATTTGAAGTTTCAGCTGCTGCCACTGAGGATACAGTCATGGAAAAACTGTTGCTCTTGAGCTCTGTTTGGATCATGGTTGGTGCCTTATATCATTAGGCAGTAAGACATAAAAACAACTGTTCATCCGCTTCATCAGGTATGAGCTTTCGTATGTTTGAGACTTACCTGTCAAAATAGGCCAAACAAAATGGGCTGACAAGCTTGGTGCAGTTTTGTTAAAAAAACTGGAAGACCAACTTTATCAGGACCAAATTCAGAGAATGAAAGCTCTCAGACTTCACTTGGTTTTGGGGCGATGTTTCAGCCTACTTGTGTTTATTTTAGAGGTCAGCAGTTTGTTTTGATGAGAACACTGCACAACAAACTTTGGTGTTAAACTGGGTTTAGGCCTGTGAGGCAGGTGTGGAGCTGCGTGATAAGCCTGTAACAGGTGGACGCCTTCTCTCTACTGGAAGAACACAGAGCAGAACTGAATTACCAGGGATATAAATGAGGGCTTACAAAATGCCAGGCACAATTTTCTGTCATCTCCTCCGTCTATCAGAGGCAATCTCTTTTATCTCCAACTCTCCTCTGCTTCCCATCTGCTGGAGCTGGTCCTCTGAAGCCAACTCAGACCTGTCCTATCTCTTTGCTTTCCACCAACACTCCAAAACCACCATTCATAATCCCCTTCCCAGATTTATCTCACACCATGCCTCCATCTTGTTTTAATATTATTTTTATTATCTTTTAAGTATTCATCTCCCCCTACTTTCTCAGTGCCCCTTTTCTAAACCATTATTTTTCATCGCTGTGCTGGCAGTGATATCATGAATAATAGAAAGAGAAAAACATGACAGAACAGTGGAAATGAAACTGTTTTGGAGCTTAGTCAGCTCCCACAGGGCTGACGGTATTCCCTCTGGGTGAATACAGAGCCTCGACAGAACTGGGATATAGATCCACAGTATGACTGTGACGTGCTGTAGATACGGGAATACAATAAGAGTTATAAATAAACTGAAAAGTCAGTATGTGAAACATCTTGAACTATGCATGCTGGTTAGGTGCAAACAGAAAGTGTGACCATGGTAGGTGAATGTTAAATGGTTGTCTATATAAAGCAGCACACATACTAAGCACTGTGAGAGTAAAATATCACGAATACCACAATTCATGCCTGCTGGGAGTCGTACAATCCTTAAAGCAGAAGTGAATATTTATCTATTCATCCTCCAAACCCTTTGACCTTTCACAATAGAGTTGCTGAATTTAAATATACAGCTGAAGTTACCCAATCTGGTGTCTGTCAATGGGCAGAGCCATCTTGGAAAGCATCAAGCTGAATCAACTGTCCGTGGTCAGGAAGTGATTGAGTTTATCAGTGTCCGTATAATTACAAAGAGGTGATTGCCATGAGTGTGGGGAGGTTATGCTAAAAGTAAGAAGTGTCTAATAACCTTGCAGTACAGGTGAATCCATCTGATCTAATGTCTGTAATCAAGCAGATCCATCTTAACCTTGCAAAGCAGCTGGACCTGCCAGATTTCATGTCTGTAATCCATTTTGCCAAGCGCCAATCCAAAACAGTTGTGAGTGGCCCAAAGCAGCATGGCCAAATCAGCGTCCTCTAAAGCAGGAAGAGGATGGAGCTTACGAGCAAGACGACAGCAGGAAGTGATCGCTCATACAGCGATTAGCATAAATGCTAACTGCTGTTTTATCACAGCTGGACCACTTTATGAAATAAAATACACATATCAACATTACAAACTTCTCTGTAAAAAGAATATTTTCGCTCCACTTCTGACATGATTTGATCAGAGTTATTTTTACGAAGTGACTTATGTTCTGCAGCACTGTAGTAAATGTTGATTCATGAAACGATCATCCAATCACCTGCTGGATACGCTGTGACATTCACAGTGTTGAGTAACATGTAATTGTTTCTTTAAATGTGAAGAAAATAGCTCTCTTTTTAGAAAGTCTATTTTACATTCCTGGTTTATTTTATTCAGGCCAGTTTTTTCCCACCTCTATCTCAGGGAGCGCTAAGTCATCATCATCCATCATCATCATCATCATCATCTGAATAATCAACCCATCTTCACCTAACAGTGTGGTGGGAGATCTGGACCTTTTTTCCCCTATAAAAATCAATCTATTGACTGAGCTGGAAACTTTTGTTTGAACTGAAAAATGACATTTAAGAAAATTCTTCCATGTCCCATTTCCGACAATTCCTGAAAATTTCATCCAAATCAGTTCAGAACTTTTCGGGTTATTTTGAACACAAACAAACAAACAGACAAACAGACAGACAGATAAACGCCGGCAAAAACATAACCTTCTTGGCGGAGGTAAAACTGAAGAGAAAAAAATGGGAACAAAAAACCATTTGAAGATATTACTGAATTATACATTTTTTTTAAATTCTTTTCAATACAAATATTCTGGTGAAACCAATTCCAAGTCTCTTGAGTTAAATTGAATATTACTATCAGATGTTGATGTCTGATCTAAAATTTCACCCAAAGAAAATATATCTATGCTGGTCATTGGTTCATGCTAAGTTCAAATATTAAAAGTAAATGAGTGCTACAATTTCATAAAGATGAATGGCATTATGTATAAGTTCAACATATATGAAGGTAATTGACTTCATTTAAAAGAGTTTGAAACTTTTATTTTGTTTAACATTCTAATCAATGTATAACACATCTATGGTAAACTCTTATAATTAGATTATAAGTCGCTATAAGCAGTCATTAGATGTTTTGATTGAGTAATAAAAATAAAAAGTCACTGAAGACAAAATGCTGTATTTAATTAAAATATTTTATTATCAAAATTTCAAACTCTCATAGCTAAAATTCATGAAAATATATTTTCTGTTCGTATTGAATACTAGGGGGTCTCCATAGAAATCCTCTTTTTAAATCTTTAAAACTTAAAAGGTAAAACTCACACTGAGATAAAAAAGAGGACTACTGAAATGAATGTTGCAAAATAAATAAATAAATAAAAAACATAAATCAATCAGTTACTAAAATAAATCTGAGTTTATTTTAAGTTTAATCACAAACAGAAAATATTTCACAATGCTTTCGATTAACAAAGTTTACTGTGTGTCTGATTTTGTTATAAAACATGATGGATATATATTATTTTGTTCTAAAATAAGTTCTAAATAATAAAACAATAAATTTAAATATTAATATAACAATAAAACTCACTTCAATAATATATATAACTCAGTATATTCAATAGCATGATGATGACTTTTAATGACTATTAAAAAGCAATATAAATTACATGAGTGGTTATTACTGTGATTTTACAGCATCACATGTTCATTATTATGTCTTATTAACGTGATTATAATGCATTATAAAGAGAGGCTTTTCGGATTGCAGCTCGACTTCACTCAGATTGTCTGTGATCTCAACAGATCTGGACTGATCCTTGCTGAGCAGGGGTCTCTAAACATGCTTCTATCTCCTTTTTACATCACTTCAAAGGCTAGCTCCGACTGCACTTGACAGAAACATCATAAATAATGCAACATATACCATGCATGACAGGACATTCAAGTGGAAAACCTTTCCAAAATATCATATATCTGGTTTCTCCCTGCTTGATTTTGTTGATCCTGGCAGAATATAACCTGACGTTTGATTTTATGTTTTATTTCTGGATAATTGTACTTCAGGGTTGAGCTGGAATCACTCGTTTTTTTTGCCATTTTTTATTGATAACGTAACATTGGTGACAGGTGCTGGAAAAAAGCACCCCGAGTCAGTCACTTCTTTAATGAAGGGGAAAATAGGCTGTGTACACACATACATTCACACATATGGACTTAAAAAAATGCAACAGGGATCTATATTATGCTGAGCTGATGCATACAGACAGTAAAACCATTTGGTACTGGGGATCTAATCCAGAGAAGCAAACTCTAGAAATCATTCATCTATCCATCTATCTATTTTCTTTAACTTATCCAGGGTTGCAGTGGCAGCATGCTAGCGAATTGACTCTCTCTCTACTCCATAATGCTTTCCAGCTCCTCCTAGATGATTCCAATGTGTCCCAACGCCAGAAGCGATAAATTATCCCTCCAGCAAGTTCTGGATCTGCTGTGGGGTCTTCTCCTTGTTGGACATGCCAGGAGACCCCTTCAACTGGCTCATTGAGTGCCAAAGAGCAGGGACTCCACTCCAAGCCCTGGTTGGATCTCTTGGGCCCTAACCCTATCTCTATGGCTAAACTCAGCTGCATGTCATGATCACATTATTTGAACGTGTGACCATATATGAGGGTTAGAATGTAGATTGATGGGTCAAACATGAGCTACTGTGTATGAATTTAAAATGAGTGAGCATTTGCAAATAAAACAATGAAGCTTATCAGTTTGAACATGAAATTGTATAATGTAAGACACAAAGGAGTTGCTAATTATTGTATTCTGTTTTAATTTACCTTTTATACAACTGAATGTCATTGGAAATGGGGATTGTAATTGCTTACAGTTTGGATTTTGTAATATTATTCTAATATCTGATATTAGTTATTCTTCGTGTGGGATGAACCAACGGTTAAAGGATTAGTTCGTGTTTTTTTGGGTGGGGTCGCTAGAGGCCCATGACACTAGTAAATATGAGTGCCTATTAAGGAACTCGCAATCTTTGTCACTCAAGGGGAGATATCTGGGGGGCACTAGCCGGTACATAGCAGTACATAGTGCAACTAAAAACCTCATAATTAACCATCTTACAGTTTAAAACTACCCAAAAATCTATGTTGGGTCAACAAATATGATACAGTAAGGTTCTTAAAAGTGTTTAACTTTCACTTCAGTATGTTGGGATGTAAAGCTGAACTAAACATGAGAAAATCTGACTCTTGCAAAAACAACATGCCATTAGTTGTGGGTATGAGAGCCTGTGTTTATGAGCTTAAGCACACAGAGGAAGAACTTCTGCAGATAGAGTCACAGGTAGAAAGAGGGATGGAGAATGGAGGAGCAGGACAGATTGTATGTTACCTGGCAGTGTCACTTTTGACAGCACTTTTTAGTTTAGTTTTAGTTTAAGTCTTTTGCCTAAAATATCCTTTAGTTTCAGTCATAATTTAGTCAACTAAATTGTTCTAATTTTGGTCTAGTTTTAGTTGATGGAATTTCACAACATTTTAGTCGACAAATCTACTGTAACTTTAGTCAATTAAAACGTGAAGTGTAATGTGTAAGGCATTTTTTATGTTTCCTTGAATTTCTGAAGTCATGTTTTATACTTGGATCCCGACACCATGAAACTAAGGCAGTTGTGGTTGGATGTCCCTCTTAACTCATCCAACCTTTCCACACAACCAAAGTTGCTGTGATTCCTAACTTGTCTCTGCCTTCTACATGACGGAATAAGGTCTGATTGGATTAAGTCTCTGTCAAACATTTTAGTCTAGTTTTTATTTGTTGATGAAAATGTAAGTTAATTTAGTTTTAGGTTTTGTCCATGTGCACTTGTTTTCTTAGTTATAGTCTAGTTTTCATCAGGGGAAAAAGGTTGTTGATGAAAACTATGACGAAAATAATTAACCGACAAAATTTACACTGTTACCTGGGGACGCAGATGCGTCAACTATGAGCCCATGTCTGGAGGTCCATTGCTGTCACTAATTAACACAGCTTCTCCTGGACCTTTTATAATTAATTTCAGTAAGCCTTCAAACTGATCATGTGTTGTCGTCCTGATCGGTAAAATGGGCACTGCAAACGCAACGCTTTGTTGCTGCAGGGAGGTGAGTCCTGATATTTAAAACAACAAGACAAATACAGCCAAGGCCTACGGCACGAGACGGAATGCGGTGAGATCGGGAATTTGGCCATTGTGCTTTTATAAGCATCTGGGACAAATACAGGAGTGGCCAAGCTTTGTAATATCCAGGTAGTTAAATTTATATTGGTTTGTGCTCCGGAGACCGCAACCTGACCCTGCTGCAGCCTACAGCACTCTGACCTGATCTAGAAGACAATAGTTAGACACAGGGGCTTTGCCTTGCGCCAAAGGAAATGCTGGTTTGTCGAGGTACTGCTGCTATATATAGTAACATTAGCCATCGTAGCCATGGCTCAAGCCGGTATGACTCCCGTGTTTCCCAAGACACTTTTCAATTAAAACTTGAAAACTACAAGTGGATAGATGCTTCTCCATAGAAAACATTTACGATGTACAATGCACACGAATATTATTAAAATTACACATTGAAATTGACTCAGGAAGTCAGTTATATTTAAATTCTATAATTGAATGATTCCCCGTTGTTATTCCAGATGGCCCGTAATCAATGCTGTTGAAGTGAAAGGCTAATATAGTCCGTTGTCATTAAGTAATAATAAAAATAACTGAGAATGGGATGTTGTTGTATCGACACATTACCAATTACAAACAGTGATTATATCTATAATTTAAAAGGTATAAACATAGTTTATTATTGTATCCATTGTATGTATTTTAGTTTATCTTATCATGTTCTTATTGTGTTAGTATTGCCTTCTTATAGCCTTTGCCTTTTAACCATTTCTACTTTTTTATTATGTTATTTATTTATTTTTAAATGTTTTATTTACTTTGGTTTCAGTCTCTTTTACGTTAAATGACTGTTTTATCTTAATGTTGTGTGTATATATATATATTCACCATTATTATTATTTGTTTTCATCATTTTTTTTACTAGTTTATTTTAACTGTTTAATTAACATTATTATTGCTATTTTAACTTTTGGCTTTCACTGTGCACTGTGTTTCTCATTCACTTCCACTATTCACGACTTTTATCTACTTTTACTTACTTATCTATCTATCTTCTTTATTATTTGTTGTTTTTGTCTTTCTTACCATTTCCATCTCATTCTTTTACTTCCTTTTTATCGAGGGTGGGGGGTGGGGGCATGCAATTCGTGATATCATCCAGCGAGTCCATTGGTCAAATCTTCAAAAAATCCAAACTATGATGAGTATGTTATGACTAAACAGTAATGTATACTGAATGAGAATATGTAATATCTTGACTAAAGAAGTCACATTTTGCACACACATATATCCTTTACATTTTCAGGCCACACAATTATTTTGATTTAGTTCAGTCTGTGAAGAGGTAGATCCAGATATTCAGAAAGTTACACGTTCCAGACAACCTGTAACTCGGAAATTTCCCAGTTGAAATCTCCAAGTTTCAATCTGAAAGCATTCCAGGCAAATTACGACTTCGGTTTGAGTGAAAGGAATTCTGGTATGAAAACAAATCAACATGGCAGACATTATAAGATTCATGCTTAATCATGTCAATCACCAAAGGAACCTGCAACTTGCTCATTTGAGCGAAACGGAGGAGGGGAAACAGCACATAAGCTTATACTTTATATTTTACGGTATTTGTCATTATTTAGAGGCTGCCATATTGTTTAGGCAGTGATGTGACATCACAAGTCGTAACTCGGAGTTCATCGATCTGGTACGAGTTCACGGGTGGGAAGTTACGAGTTCAACTGCCGTTCCAGTGCACTTTCACGAGTTACAGGTGGGAAAAACACGAGTTACAGGTTGCCTGGAACACAGCACTTGTGATGACAGACTGGTTGTTCCTTCATGGAAAATACATTTAAAGTTTCAGATTCTGTTTATCAGCTTTATTTCTGGAGTTTTGTGACTCATTGTTGACCCTAAGAACAAGGTGAGTATACTGAATCTTAAAACAACATGAGGGTTAAAGGGACAGTGTAATGACAAAACATTTCACCATAGAGGGATACTTAACTATTTTCAGCTAGTTCTAATCCATGATGTGAACTTCGGCTGATAACCTTGTAAACTTTCAACTTTCTGATTTGCTGACTGCTGCCTCAAAGTCCCGGTCTCCCTTATGTAAGACTTTCTAAGTTGTTAAGGACAAGCAGATGAGTATGGCCTTCAGAAATCTCTCCGTCTCGTGTCCTTTTGAAATCCAGACACTCAAAAGAGGCAGAGCAGCTGTGTCTGCATACCTTTAGATTTCTTTTATCCTGGTGTTTCTTCTTACATTTTTATTCTTGCATTCTCCTTGTCTGCTCTTTGTTTGCATGCACGTCTGTCACATTCTCTCACATCCTGCAGGATGATAACCATAGCAGAAATTTACCTTTGGATGTTGATCCACAAAGCCTTTCCAGGACATCTTTAGAATGTCAGATCTAAATGAGTTTCATAAAGAATTACTGTGCTGTGGCAGAGATTTCTAAGCTGTTGAGATGCTGACATTGGCTTGAGGACAAGTGGAAATCCTGTTGTTGCTTTAAGGCAGGGGTGTCCAGACTTAAAAATACAAGGCTGGTGGGGCCTCTTTGATACACCCCAACCTTCTGGCAGTAAAGTTCGTGAAACCATCTTATGTAAAAACAGATGACCTCAAAGCTTTTCTTAGGTTGCTTGGCAAGACAAAAATGAAACTAAGTGGACAACCAGACCTGAGGAAGACTTTTTGGAGCCTGGCTCCACTGGATCCTTCCCTGATTAAGGCCTGGTTCACACCTTTCTAAAATATCAACCAATTTTGTGACATTGAGAGAGCAAACACATGTAGACAAAAAAAGTCAGATTTATCAGTTTTGTTCCTGTAGTGTGTGGTTTGCCACAATCGGAGGGACATACATAGCACACCACAAACCAACAGCAGGTGGCATATCATTTTGTGACATCAGTAGGGGATTTTTTCCTCAACCAGTTGTTTTGGGCCACATTTTCTGAGGTAAAGGAAGCAACAGTGGAGGAGGAGGGATAATTCTCTGTAGACAGACTATGGGCAGATACTTTAGTATGAAACCATGAAAGATATGCTTTTTGCATAATGTGATAGTAAAGTTAAGTTAAACAAAGCTAGTCTATCAGCATCTCTATTGTGGGACTGGACTTACTACTTTACTTTGTTAATTAACAATGGTGTTATGACAATGAATGGGCTATAACCACTGTCAGGATAAAGTACCGCGTTACACCAAAGCGCTTCTGAAAATAATAAAGAAATTAAATTAGTGTCAGGTGATTAAAGATTATTCAAGATTATTGTGTTTGATTTTTCTTTCAATCCATGGCTGTTTGAACACTTAAAACTCAAAGCCCATCCCTAATAGTACCTATGGAATTTTAGTCCAAAACTAAAGCTACCGATGTGTTTTGACTTCCAGGAGTGACATGGCTGATGCACTTACTGTCATATGCAGTTTAATACAATACTGTTTGCTGTTTCAATAATGTTTCTGCAGGCGTGACTTGGTTTGCAGCATAATACAATCCGTTTATTGCAGCTCCATGCGAAGTGAATACAGCGTCAAAAAGGTTCCATTCACTAAAAAGAAACAAACAATACAGCTGCGGTTTCTCCATGCCGCCACAAAGGTCAAAAACCACATGCCCTTCTGGGGTCAAACACAAATGTACTTTCACAGGAGACAAACCTATACCTGTGCCCTAAGCGATAGAACAGCGACACCCAGTGGCACAATAATGAACATGGTTTACAGCTTGACCCTAACAAAAACATGAATATGGCTCTTACAGTACATGTATATTTAATAAAAACTTGACTCAAGTGTGAGACTCAGACTCGAGTCACACTTAAGTCACAAACAGGTGATATCAACTTAGACTCGAGGTTTGGAACTTGCACCCAGTCATTTTATTTTGTCCCTCTTTTGGGGGGTAAGATGGGTTGCCACCTTAAATCCAAAACTCATAGCCCATCACACAGTATAACAGACAATAACAGATTCTTCCTGCTCTCCTCAACTTCAGTGCTCTCTCTTTCTCTCTCTCTGCGTCTCCCTCAGCCTCACAATCATAACGCACAGCAGGACATCGGTACAGCAAGAGCAATAACAGAATGTTCAGGTTGAACAGGAGCTTGAATTTCTTTAAATAACACCAATCATGAATGTATTTTATAAAGTTGGAAAGCCTGATTAGTCACCTTTTCAATGAGGTAAGAATCATGCACTCATGGGATGAACTACACCAAGTACATATGTGGGTAGCACTCAAAAAAAAGTGTCAAAATGTATGTCAACAAATGGTGGGAGGCGTTTGATTTTATGACAGTGCAGTTACACTGGGGCGTCTATAGTGGGCCCTAGAGAGCAGAACGACTGGGATCTTACATTTTTTTAAAGAAGCACATCTGCACAAACAGAAGGGCCTGTTCATTTGCTTTCTGATGAGGTTGAGAGTTGGCTGTTAAAACAACAACTGTGTAGAGCGAAATAATAAACCTACACTTCATGTCATGGCTATTTAATTCAAGTAAGTGAATGTGCTTTTTGTTGGCAAAAAGAATGTATCTTGTCTTTAACAAACTGCAAAAATTATATTCTTAACACACATAAGGTGTGTTTTTGTGAGTTAGTGAAAAAAATGCTCAAGTACTGATGATGTGATTTAGAAAAGCATCACCTGAATACCTGCACAGTCAATTATTTTTGCATCAGAGGTCATATCACACTGGGTGTTCATGTAGCCTAAGGAGTCCTTAACTGTTTTTGCCCGTCATGTTTTAATAAACACAGCGTCCAACAGTCAAGATGGCAATTAAGATTTGGCCTGAACAGACATCATGTTACCATGGAAACTTCACCATATTCCTATTGGACTTTCAGACACATTAAATAATTTACCTTATCTGCAGTAGATGCCTAATGGGACACTGAGAAACCATAATCTGCACTATCCTGGTATTTTATTCCTTCAGCATGCGTACTGTTGGCTCGTCGACAGCAGACAGACAATTTTTCTTGGAAAAAGACTCCATAAGAGGGCTCATACTTTTATTTAAGGTTTCCTGTGTTATTAAGAACATAAGAATTTCCAGTTACTGCCAACATACTCCTGTTGCTCAATGTTTTGCCACAGTTCTCCTTTATTTGTCTTGTTGACAAATTCATTCAAAAGCAAAGCTGCTCAGGAAAACACACAAAGTCTATGAATGTGTTTTAATAAAGAGTCAGTCACAAGCATGGATTGCATTATTCAGCCTAAAGGGCTGTTATTCTCTCTAAATCATTCCCAACATTAAAAAATGCTTTTCATATATACATCCAAGTATATCATGGAGCACTGTTGTTTGCTTTACCCATTTTACAAATAAATGAACCACTTTCAAGAGTCAGAGAAAATGCAGCCTTTGTAGAAAATCTAGCTCTATTATACTGTATTACAAACATGAAAACGTTTTGTTTTATTTAAATATGCTGCTGTAACTTTTTATTATAGGTGCCAGATTAGTCAAAAACGTCCTATTTCAAGCAACGCAGGTCAATCAAGGCATCAATGCTGCTTACAATAGAGACCCTGAAAGCTAAAGCACTGATGACATGTCTGTATTAACTGGACTACTATTATTATAGCGTAGGTCTTTGACAGGTCGCTAAGGTTGCTTGGTAAGGAGACTGTGCAGACATTTCTTGATTGTCTCAGTGAAGTCAAAGCTTGGATGAGTGCAAATTTTCTCAAACTTAATGAATCTAAGACAGATTATCCTGTTTGGAGGACACACCTCCACACCTCCACAACAGCCTGCTTTACAGATGTCCTGGGCCCTTTGAGTTCCAACATTCAGTCCACTGTTAGGAACCTCAGTGTTATCTTTGACAACCAGTTTAACTTTGATAAGCAGATCAGTGCCATTGTGAAAACGAGCTTTTTCCAACTCCGTCTCTTAGCAAAGACCAAGTGCTCAGGTTGATCTTGAAAAGACTATCCATGCCTTTATTACATGCAGACTAGACTACTGTAACTCCTTATACATTGGCATGGGTAAGTCATCTATTAACCGCCTTCAGCTCATCCAGAACGCTGCTGCTCGACTCCTCTCTAGCAAAAAAAAGCGCGACCACATCACACCAGTTCTTGCGTCCCTCCACTGGCTCCCAGTCCGCTTTCGCATTGATTTTAAACTCCTTTTAATCGCTTATAAAGCCCTCAATGGTCTTGCCCCTCTTTACTTGTCTGAAATCCTGCATCGCCACTCCCCAACTAGAGCCCTAAGGTCTTCTGACCAGTTGCTATTGGAGGTCCCCAAAACCAGACTTAAGTCGAAGGATGACAGGGCCTTTGCAGCGGCTGCCCCTAGACTGTGGAACAGTCTCCCCGTCCATATTAGAGCCTCTCAGACCATAAAGATTTTTCAATCTTCCTTAAAGACCCACTTCTTCTCCTTGGCGTTTTCATAAATTATATTTCAATGTGTTGTTTTTATTGTTATCTATCTATTTATTTATTTATACGTATTTTTTGTACAGCACTTTGATCGACTGCTGTCCTTATGAAGGTGCTCTATAAATAAAGTTTGACTTGACTTGACTTGACAGTCAAGCACCACCCCATTTCCATGCATAAAGCAAAGCCACCTTAGATGCTTCAGCAGCAACTTGTGATTATAACAGAAGCAAAACATACAATAAAGACCACAGGAGAAACCTTTAAAGCTCCAAATGTCAGACTTTAGACTGCTTATTTCTTTAAAGGTCACATGTAATGCAAAATACATCTGTTGTAGGCCTGTTCGCAACCCACTCTGACATGTGAAAAATCCCCCCTCTGCCATTTGCTCCACCTTTTAGTGTGAATTAAATAAGGGTTATTATTATCCCATATTATTAATTATGGGAGATTAAGAGATAACCACACCATAAAAAAGTGTTTGTTTAGCCTCCATTGGACTCAAGCAGAGGGAGCTTATCTACACATATCTGTGCATATACAGTAGACATTAGAGCACAGTACTTAAAGGTCAAAGCCTCATTCATTCACTCCTGAAGAGTTGTCCAGTCTGACACAGCTCAGATGGATTTACACTGACATATCCTGTTCTGAGCAGGGCTGAAACAGAGGGATTTATGGGCATGCCGACATAGAGTTAAGTGGACGATTTGGCAAGGAACTGCTTTGCGCATAATGGAGAAACAGTGGAGCTCAAAGTGCTTCCAGGCGCTCCTCAGATGTTTCAGTGTTGTTATCACCTGCTCAGAGTGGCTTTGCCTGTACCCCATTTCATCTAGATGCCTTTTTCTGTTGGTTTCCTGTTGTTGAGATCAAGAGAACAATGGACAGTCTGGTTAAGCTGGGAGCGCCCTCTGTTGGATGGGGTGATTCACTGCTGTAGGTGCGGTAATGAACTGTTTAGCTAACTGTTAAGGAATATTTAGATATCCAGTATAAAATGATAGCCCTTGCAAGGCCTCAGCTTCAAAAAGGAAACACTCTTTAGTTGAAAATCATACAATAAATGGTATATAACTATGTTCTACATGTAACTGTCTGACAGATGGTTGATTTTAAGCAATTAAAGCAACTGAAAAAAAGTCTTCATGAATCTCTGATCCTGCACTTTGTCAAATATTTAAAGCATTTGCAGATTATGCATATTTCTTACTCAATAAACTGTCATTTATATGCATAAACCAAACTGGTAAGTGTTCTATGAATGTTATTTTATGGGAGCTTAACCATGCAAAAGATGCCTGAATGTCACTCTGCAATGAAAAAACTTGAAAAATGTGGCATTTTTTCCAAATGTAGAGTAATTTAATCTTAAAATATCTGTGGCAAAATGCAGCAGATACTAGAGAATTTCCAGTTCAATTCAATTAAAATATATCAGTCCCCAAGTGCTAATTTAATGGCAAAAAATAGACAATACAAAGTTTATTTATAAAATATAAATAAAATATTTACAAAATGGAAACTATCGTTCAATATATTGATAGTAAACATTCATGTAATATCAGAAAGACATCTCTCTCATCATCTATAAATAGATGGGTCTTACGCAGTTCAGCTAGTTGTGCTGAATGTGTAGACCAAAAGGAAAAGCGATCATACATGAGCTATGAATAGTTAAAAAAAATATAGCAAATAAATATGTGAAATGAGCTAAATGAAGGTATATTTACGCTGAGTAAAAAATAATCGTGTAAAAATATTTTTATCAGCTGTGAGCCCTTACAATCTTCCTGACTTTTACTGCCTTTATGTTCCCTGTCTGAGGACATCTGGGAACAGTGTTATTGTTGAAAGCAATAAAATATGGGACTTCAAACAGTGCTCCCCATTCTCTTCTCTGTCTTTATGGTTTTAAGCTTTTATCCCAAACTATTTCACTTCCTTTAAATTCCGCAGACTACATCACAGGCACAGAGTGACTTGTATCAATAGTTTTGTTTGTAGTTTTTTCTTCAAAACCATATGAAATGTTTTATTTTGTTGGCAGATCTCCAGACATTGAGCACAAAGTGCCTTTTAGAAAAGTAGAGACGGAGAAGGATAATATTCCCGTTGTTGGCTGCTCTGCCCTTGAATTGACATTGTGAAGTACAGCAAAGACAGAAAGTGTTTCCATGAGCCTGAGGCAGAATTGAAGAAAGACACAGTGGAGCCATGCCGCCTCCCATTCAGCTGAATGAGGGCTGTAAGTGCACAGAAATGTGATGTGAAACTTCTAAAAGTACAGGAGCTGATGGAGAGAACAGCTCACCAACAGAGTGAAAACCAATGACTGCTCCTGGAACATTTGTGGTATTTTTTCCCAGATTGATTTCCATTTAGTGTTAAAAACAGAGGAATGTAGTGTGGCTGTGTTGAATTTTTTAGCCAGTCACTGTGCAAATACGTAATTATGGTAACAACTCAACAAGGCCAAGAAGTAACTCAACTGACTTTGAGTAATAATCACGAAATCAATTAAGTTTTGAGGTTGCAATGTCTTAAGCCTGCTTGACGGATCTGCAAAGTCATAAATGTCCACACAGCCAGTGTGATGTCACTTAATATGCAAATGTGCCTTTTTGCAGAGGCTCCACATGGCAAACTTGGAGGACATATCTGCCCTACAAAGGCAAAGTGCAGTATCTGCGTTTTTTTTATTTATTTATTTTTTTGCTCTAATCAAATTTGCAATATCTGCTCTTCAGTCTCTTAAAGTTTCATAGGGCTCCTGCTTAATTTCTCTGAGATATTGCCATTTGTTACTTTGCAGTAACCAGAGATGGCAAAAGTACCCAGATTCCTTACTTGAGTAAAAGTAAAATACCTATGTAAAAAAACGACTTGAGTAAAAGTAAAAAGTACTGATCCAAATATCTACTCAAGTAAAAGTAAAAAGTACAGGCTCTGAAATGTACTCAAAAGTACTTTTAAAAGTAAAAAGTATTTTTATTGCACGATTCAATGGCTGCAAAGCTATTAAACACAGGATTATTTATATGGAATCTACTTTAGCAATGTTATTGTTTGAACAAAAACTACCTGCCTAGTATCCTAATGTACTTCACTATAGTCCTATAGGCATTTGTATTGTACACTTAAGGTTAATACATCACACTTCTGAACACTGAATTTTGGACCAGGAGTAGCTTCTAAACTATGGTGTCACAAATCATGCTCATAGGCCCAACTCTTAATCAACCTTTTTAATAGCACTTTTTTTAATAGCACATCAGGCAACAGTTGTTTCTCACTGTGCAGAGTGGCAGACCTGCTCTGACACACACACCACACGTGCAGGCTTGCCCGCACGCACACACGCAGACAGCAGTGTCTCCTCCTGCGTCTGGTTTATTCTAGTGGGTTCACTCTGACATACTGTGATGGATGTTTGTCCTCCTAGGGCCTTCATACACTGAAGACATTTTTGACACATTTTCACCTGATTTATGCACCATCCAGTGAAAACAGCTCTGAGACCCACTTATGGGCCTCCACCCACAGGTTGAGAACCGCAGCACTTGTAGACTGTATTTGGAGCTTGATCGGTCAAAGATTGTTTTTATATTATAGACAATATGTTATGCAGGATACCTCAGGATAAATTTATCATTTAGAAAACAGTGATTGAGTGAAACAGAGGCTCAGAGCTGGACTGATGAAGAATGTTGAGTTTTGATTCATCAACAGGCTGACTCGTCATTTTTTAAGTATTTGTGTTCACTTAAACAGAGCACATGAGCTATCAAAACACCGTTTGAATGATAAAATCACACAAAGTGACTGATGATCCCTCACTGTCCCTGCGATGTGCGTCTGTCTGCGTCTTTACGCTCACCGGCAGACGGAAGAGCGCGCGCACAGACACTGAGCGGTTCGGGAGGCATTTAGATCAAATGTTCACATGTACATCGGCTGCACTGCAAAATGAAATTACTGACAGACAACAACGGCAACGGCCACACTTTAAAATGGAAAATATCAGGCCTGTACTCCACAGTGCGGATCGTGGCTGCATCGGACAGCGGAGAATGCGTCCTCTTGCGCAAAATGGGGTCCTACGCACAGTGTGTGTTTAGCGTAAAGGGAAGGGTGGTGCTGCTTCGGCTAAACATATAAAGTAACGAGCCTTTTTTGGAAATGTAAGGAGTAGAAAGTACAGATATTATATATATGCAAAAAGGCACTGTTAAACCAAGGCAAACTGCAGTAACTGCACTTACTGCACTTTGCCTTGGTTTCACCATGAAGAAAAAAGATACTGCAGTTTGCCTTGGTTTTAGGACAAAATTTTGAAATATTGAAAATTAATATGCCAACTATTATTTAAAAACAAAACTAAGTGAAATGACCTTACTTATTGCACATACTGCAGCACGTCATTGTATGGACATGTAATTTTACTGCAGTAAAACCAAGGCAAAGTGCAGTATAGCCTATAAAACTGCCAAATTTAGCATGAATGTCAATATACAACACTTGGTTGTGAAATATGATTTCATACTTACACTTGGTGAAAAAAAACACAAGAAGCTGTTTTTCTCTGTTTGGCATTTTTGCAGATACTGCACTTTGCCTTTGTAGGGCAGATATGCTGTCAGTAGTTCAGAAATAGGCTTGTTATAGGCCTTTTCTTGGGTAAAACAAATACACGTGCTACATAAATCTAACTGAAAAGTGTTTTTGGTCAGCTTAAGCACAGGTGTTGTTGTCCATAAGGCAAAACAGTTGTCTTAAATAATAGAAGTGTTTGTTATTGTGTGAAAAAACTAAACATAAATGTGTCAGAGTAATGCCCAAATGTCAATATATCACCGTGTGTTGTATGTATTAGGGGAGCAACAATGATCAATATAATGTTGAACCATTCAGTATGATGTTCATGGTTCAAAACTCAAGCATGAATTGCAGTAATTGCATTTTTTTCAGTAAGTACTTTTGAACCTATGAATCAGTGAACAGTGATGAGGAGATTCTTGCTGCAAGTAATCATTTGTTTAAGTTATTCTGAGTGAAGAGGCACCAATGTGAACCCACATGCATGATAAGGATCCCCACAAATCTGGGTCAGATCAGAGTAGGGAAAGGAAAGCTCAGCATTAGCCAAACCTAAAAATCAATAACCACTGAGCTCAGAGATGTTTGTCATAGTGTGAAAAAACAAAATAAAAATATGTCGTGATAATGATAAGTAGTCAATATTGTTGTGTGTTATATGTGTTAGGGAAGCAACCATGACCAATAAAATGTTGAACCACTCAGTATGACGTTCATGGTCAAAACTCATGAACTGCATTAATTGCATTATTTGCAGTTTTGAGGGCCTACAGCTGTCATCCATTGCTGTCATTTTATCTCTGTGTTTGTGCTGCTGCGTTACAACCTGTGAATCAGTGCCCAGTGCTGAAGAGATTCCTGTTGTTCTGAGTGAAGAGGCAGCAATATGCACCCACACACATCGTGAGGATCCCTTCATTCTTCAAATCTGTGGTCAGAGTAGGAAAAAGACAGCTCAGCATTTTCCAAACCTAAAAATCATTAATTGAGCTCATATATATGGCGATGGAGCCTTGTTGCTCCTGTTACATCATTTTCTTCAACTGATCGGCAAACATCCATCAGGTTTTGCAGGGGGAACATTAACTCCACGCACATCAGCACAGTGCATTTTATGTAGCAGAGTGTGGCTAATCTGTTCACCATGGAGGGGAATTAAAAACTCTGGTAACTCCTCAAAAGATTCATTACCTACTGGCTACTTGAGGAAGAAAAATGATCCTCATCTGCGTCAGACTGCCATGAAAAGCACAGCCAGACTTTGTCCAAAGTCCTGTTGTTTAAAAATGTCATCCATTTTTAAATCCTAGTTAAAGTCGGAATGATAACTGCTAAAGATAAAAACTTAATGAGCCTTAATGGGCTTTAACAGGCAAATGTTGATGGGTACATTTAAATGTGTTCAATAAATGTGTTCAGAAAAAAGACAATTAGACAAACAAGTGAAATGTGTTCAGATATAATATGAAGAAAAGGAAGACGAAGTGTTACTCTAAAAACAGAAAAAACGACAGCTGTTTGGAGATCAAATTTATTTGTTTCTCCAGTGGGATTAAACTGTTATTACCATCAGTATTTTAATTTAACATCATAAACTGCAACAATAATATTCATGGAAATGTCTTAATGCATTAAAGTGAAATGTGGAATCTGTTTAGGAGTGAAAAAAAAAGCTTTTTTGTCCTCAGAAATGCCTTGCTGTTCAAAAATAAGCCTAAAATTAATCAAAATGGAGAATAAAAAAAATCACCAAAAAGATTTAGTTAGTTTAGAAACAGACATCAAACCCTACCATTATAACGTGTGCTGACAGCCAGAGAAAATAACTCAATTACAGCACATTCATTTTATAGGCAAATTAGATATATTAAATGTTACACTGCAAATTTTAAATGCATTGTTTGGTTACACATTTTTTAAATATATTAAATACGCTTTATATTTCCCCACTGGTTCATAATAATACTTTACATGAAAAATAAAAAGTCAGAAGAATAAATAGAGTGGACATTAATGCTGTAGTTTCATGTCTGCATAATAAAACTGATCTCCATCCCTCTCAACACCCATAAGCTTTTATGAGTAATGGATTTCACTTTCATTTTGAGAGTGAAAATAATTACTTATTGCTGTGCCGCTGCCTCATTATTAATGCTAATGGTTAAGCTAGTGGCACTTATGAATTCATTTATCTCCTGGCCACTTTAGAGCATATTTTTCCTCCATATCTACTGTAGAGTGATGACTACTGTGTGTCATAAAATCTCGGCACTAAACCAGTCATGATTATGGTCCATTCATCTACGCTTTACAGTTTGTTCCACCTTCTTTGCAGACCTAATCACAAATGATATCTGCTCTCTCTTTTTGTGGCACCTGCCCATATTGAATGTGGATGGGTTATTTTTCTGCCTCTGCTTTTCTTATCAGGACTTTCATTGTTTCTCTGTTTGTACTGAGATGACTGTAACCCAGGTCACACAAGATGTGTGAATGCCTGTAAAAGTGTATTTTTGTGCATATTTAATGGTTTTGTGCCCTTTTAGTTGTGATTAATGTGTTGTAATGTTTCTTTAAATGTATTTCATTCACACAGGAAGCACAACAGCAAACCTTTACTTTAAAAAAAAAACTTAAAATCAGTGTGTTTGTTGGTTAATTCAAGATTAATTAAGAGCAGGTCACCAAAAGACAGTACTTTTTTTGATTTGCTTTTCAGTGCTTTCCTCCTTTCCCTTTTCAGTGTGTTTAATGCAACCAGAAACAAGAAACACAAACATAATCAAGGATTCTCATGCAAAATTGTTCCACATTCTCAATATTTGTATTCATGCGCACACAAAAATAGAATACAGCATTGATCTGGACAGAGAAAATGAGAACCACAGTGTGTACAACCAATAGTAATTTGAGGTCTGGTAAACTGGTCAGTCATAAACATGAACCTGTCTGATCCTGTTGGATTTATCTGGAGATTTTGATCATTAAGGTTGCAAAAGTCCTGGAATTTCCAACGTCCTAATCTTTCCATTGGAATTAATGGGATATAATGATAAACCAGGAATTTATAAACTGAAGGTCGTCCCTTAAAGGTCTCATCACCTGGCTTTATAACGTATTCTGTCTCTCTTAAAATGTCCTAAAGTGGATTTTTAGAATCAAAATTAAACATAAAAACAAATACTGAGCTTTTGGTGGCTTTTGTTATACAGCAAATTTGTCTCATGAGAATACACATGAGGTTTTGATCGGCATGGATGTCCATTTAGATTATGATAATGAAGTGCGCACTGATTGGCCGCTGGAAGGACAGCAACCGTACAACAACAACAACAGTCTATCCATCATGGCTCATACTTTGACAGATGAACCTGACCAGGCTTCTGCTTATGGAATTCGGTCTTTCATGTATGAACCTGAATCGGGGCCTGGCGATGCTGAGGTGATGGAGGAAATACGCCGTGTGCAGCAAGATGGCTCCGAGTGGTAATTTGTCTTCACTTTGATTAAGAGTGTCTACTCACCTCGACTGTGTGGTCAGTTAAATTACCCCAAGATGGTAACCTTATATCTAACAAGACTTAGGCCCATCCAAACACTACCTTGTGTCAAAATGTTGCCAAAAAGTGATGCAAATGTACTTATTTTTATATCCATGGTCATAGTGAAATTGGAACAACACTCCGGTGTGAAGTGGTTTCCACAAACGAACAGCAAGACAGGAAGAGTGGAAGGAACATTACTTTTAAAAATAAAGTAAATCCACTGATCCTTAATGGTTTGATCCGCCTAGGCTGGGATGAGAAAAAGACTTTTGTGTTGATTTTTGCAGTCAACAACCGAACAATTGCTGTGCTGCCGTCGTTAAGCCATTGTGCAATATGTCCCTCTGGTTCACAGACTAAGCAGGAATTGGAAGGTGTGGTTTTCAGGTAGCCGGTTTTCATGTCATCGATAGTCAGGCGGGCTTATGCGAAGAGCCTCCTGTGATTACGTCTGCTGAGGAAGCGGCATGAAATCTCGTGTATTGAAACATACCGTCAAGTGGTTTAAACAAAGACGCCAAACAGAAAATTGGAGCTGCTTTAAACCTTAACATTTTCAGGCAAGTTTCAACAGAGGTAGAACTACAATATAGGTTACATATATGCACAAGGTAACGTGTTTTCCAGGTGATGACCCTTTTAACAGAGATTTTAAATCTAGTTGGGGAAATATATTTTAGTATTATCTTGACTAGAACAACCAGACTTTATGCAAGTATACTTGAAAATATCTTTGCTATTTAACAAACACAGTCACATAGCACACTTACTGCAGGGGTATTGAAGCCACGCCACCTACATGCTCTGAGCATTCCTCCATCACATGCACAGATGATTCTAGAACCTGGACTATTGAGGACACGTGTAATCCCAGAGCACAAGACTAATGAAGACACACAATTGAGTCTGTGGACTTCATGAAGTGAAGTTGAATTTTTTTTCAATTAAGTAACTAAAACTTGATGAAGTATAACCACCAGATAAATCTGTCGAAATGTAATTTTTATTGTATTGTTTTGCATGGATGTGCCTATGACAAAACAAAAATGTTTATATTCATGTTTGGATAGGATACACTTGATTTAAATAACCCCCAATTTCTAGTTAATTCCTTAAATCCCCATGAATTAAAAACTTTTTGTCGTACTTATTCATCAATTTGATATATAGATGCTAGCTCTGAGAAACTGCAGAGCTTTAAAGAGACGGGGCCTAGTGGAATCATGGGTTGCAACATTTTTGGTAGCTCCCTGAACATGATACCGAATAACCTTTAACCTATGACTTCCAAAATCTAATCATGTTTTCTTAAAGTGTCAGAGGACACATGCGCAACTGACACAAATCCAAAAGGTTCCTTGAGAAACTGCCTTTGTTAGCAAAGAGTGACCAGAAAATCCTTGACCTTCGTCAAGTCATCAATTTCAATCAGGCCATTTTGGTGCAAGTCTGATGAAAATGGCTTAAATGTTTATAACATGTTGAGTTCCATGAGCAAAGGATATGTATGAGGCTTTGACTTTAAACTTCGACCTACAATCTAATCAGTTCATCCTTGAATGGCCAAGCATGTGTATGGACAGATGGACAACCTAAAAACAGAATGCCAGGGGGAATAAAAACATATGTGGGAGTGGTGCATGCCTTTGATTTATGAACTCTTCTCTTACCTCTAGGTATCGTAATCACCAGCAGCTTCTAAGGTACTACATGTGAACTAAAACTCCTTCAGACCCACCAGGGCTATTAGCAATCTGTGTCTGAAGTTAGATCCAATGACGCCCTCCAGTCGTTCTCCTTTCAACCCTCATTTCTTAGAAACACTGACTCCTGATATACCTCACTGCTAATGAGCTGGTATGGATTAGCCAAGGCTGCTCTTTTTTCATCAATGCTCTGAGCCTGGAGGTTACTGCATCCTGGAGACTCAAGAGACCTTGTTTTAATGCTCTCACTAACCTTGGAGTCCTGGTCCATTCGCATGTGCTAGATTCCCTCAGTCTTTGTTGTCAAGTATGCTGTCAGAGGACAAAGCAATCGTTTTAGTGTCAATAATCCAACCTCTGTAATGAACTTCCCTGCACTGTAAAAGCAAGGTCAACTGGGTGTATTGGCTCTGCATTGAGTGTTTCACCTCGCACTGGCTGTTTTGTAGGAGAAATGCATTACTACCCTGACATTTTATAGTGCTTCTGAACACCACAACTTTGGTTGATGTGCATCTACCCTGGAACTTCAAAATGCTACAGAAAGCGCTGGAAGAAGGAGACACATCCAGTCATTCCTTCATGCCCTGTGCAACGTAGAAATCATCCCACAGCCTGGGACACATTAGTGTAGAGTGTAGTCTTGAGAAAATGCAAAAACTGTCCAATGCACACCTACAATGGATGAAGAATATGGATATTTTTTAAAAGACAAGCCATGGGAAATATAATGCTTAACTTAATCTCAAACAAACAGAACACCACCCATGATCCAAGAATGGTACAGTAGGAAAATTTGGGGAATTTTGGTACAACTTTGGCACACACTTTGCCATTAATGCAGAAGCTAGTGGTCAAATAAAGATGTAAAGATGGTTTTAGCCTCATAAGCGCTGTCTAATTGTTTAATTGCCATGTCGCAATGCGTGTCATTTCTGCTTCTTCTTCCTGTATCCAATAGCAACAAGAACAGCAGCGGCAGCATGGCGGATAATGAACGACCCAGAGCAGCTAACAGTCAGCTTTGTTTGCGCTTTGGTGCTGGTACTGACCCACCACCAGTACTTGACACTATACTTTGTCAGTTTCTTCATTAATGGAAGGCGAGAACGTGAAGAATTAGGAAATTGAGCTGGAGTTGTGCCATTTTACAACAAGTACTTCCTGTACTCAAATGACCAAGATTCCTTGCAAAACGAACGTGCGCAGAACAAAACTTAATGTTCCTTTTGATGAGGAAATCCCGATCGGTGTATACATGACCAAATATTCGGGTTAGAAAAGGAGTAACCCAGGGGTGATTTTCGGGTTTTTAAAAACCGGAATATGCTCATATTCCAGTTTTTCAAAAGGTTTTTTGGTGTTTAAATGTCTGCACGCAACTGGGTTATTGCTAATATTCTGGTTATGAAAGGTATAATGGCTGCATGAAAAAATTAGCCATTGTTGTTTTTTGAGATGTAGGCTTTCAGTGGCATCATGTCCTGCTGTTAATGGGCCAGTGTCCACCCCGAATATCTCCTGTCAGGAACAAAGCTTGCAAGTTCCTGAACTGACAATCAAATTTACTGGCGCCATTGGCCTCCAACTATCCCACTTCAAAAAAGCTCGACCAACCCTCTAACAAATCTGTAAAAGAATCCTGGATCACCACCAAAATTTGTCTGTGACCTGGATAACTTTTTGTTATCCAGGTCACAGACAAACAAACTAACTAACAAACGCTAGCAAACACATAACCTCTTTGGTAGGGGTAACTAGGAGTGTTCACAGAGCTTAAACCTCTGCCAAAGCACATATGTCATTGTTAGTGGATTATCAAAAATGTGATGATGTGGCTCTTTTGTGGAATGTTAACAAATTCTTTCAAAAATTCCAGGATCCGCATTAGTATCACCACCAAAATAAAGTCACACTCTCCTGCGTCATGACCAACATTCTCTGAAATTCCATCCATTGAGAATATTTTGAAGACAGAAAGAAGACAGACGGAAGTAAAGGAAAACCCAGGGTGAAAACATACATATTTATGTTGTAGTTTGAAGACTAGAGAAGGAGACGGTCTATGGGAAGCTTGGTATGTACGTTCCGTGAGTAAATGGCTAGGCTGAGTGTTACCGCTGTTTAACATGATTCTTAGAGAAAAGACAGGATTCAGTGTCAAACCTTGTACAGTTTGACCTGCAGATTGATCAGGTCTTCCTGACAGCAGAGGCTGACTCCTCCTGAGCGCTCCATCCCTCTGGATTATAATTACCTGAGTAAGCCTCGGAGACACTGTCATCCTCTATTCTCTCCCTTGCTCTTGTGTTTAATGAACTACAGTTAAAAGACAAATAAAACAGAAGGAAGCAATTACAGGTACAACGTAAGTTTAATAGACAGAAAAAATCTCATTAACTCAACTTTCATTCAAAGGCAATTAGGATACAGTGTGCAGGGGATCCAATTAGTATTCTCAAGCCTGGATGTTGACATCTCTCCCTGTGCCTGTTTGAGTGTATTTATGTATGAACGCACGTTCCTTTTTTAACTCAGTCTCCTGTCAGTGATTTTATTTGTTAGAAGTTTCCAAACAATAAAACAAACATGAATCTGACTCACCTGCCATGTTTAATAAGGATTACAATGTCTTTTGTTCCATGTTTGAAATAAGATTTTTTTTTTCTGTACATTAGAGAACATTTGAGAGCGTGCTGAATCACTGCTCACGATTAAAGGAATAATTCAGGATTTTTTAAGTGGGGTTGCAAGAGTCACATATAAATATTCGCATTCGCCACAGTGATGGGGATCACCTCCTCTCCTGTTCAAGAAGAACCAGCACAGAAGCTACTTTAAGGGTTGTTTTCACCTTGACACGACCCAGATGGAGGGCTGAAAGGGAAACTTTTGAGTCCTGACAGCAAAGACGAATAAACACAAACATTTCAGAAAGTGGGTCGCAGCTAGTGCATGTGCCTCACAGCAAGAAGGTTGCCGGTTTGATCCCTGGATTGGGTAAGGCCTTTCTGTGTGGAATTTGTATGTTCATTGTTAGACAACACTCCTGTATGCAGTGACCACTTTGTTAAAGTTAAGATGACAATACCTTAGCCACTCACACTATTAATATACACTCATCGGATACTTCATTGGATAAAAGGGCTTGTTATTGCAATTAGCTGGTCAGTCAAAACACATGGCAGCAACTCAACTCATGTATGCATACAGGGCAACCTGGTGAAGTTCAAACCGAGCACAGGATGGTGTAGGAAGCTTATTTAAGTGACTTTAAACATGGCAGAGTTGTTGGTGCCATATGAACTGGTCTGAGTATTGAAGAGACTGCTGACCTGCTGGAACCTGACACACCAGATGGACTGTTTAATATATTACACTACTCCATCTGGGCAACAAGCCAAAGAAAGTGTTTGGTAATGCGCAGAAACTTTAAATAACATACGAGGCAGGTGATTGGAAGATCATCCTCTTGTACGCATTTATTACGGGCCAATCATAAAATGTAGGCAGGCGCTGCTGCCACTGTGTAAGTAGAAAGCGTGAACCACTTCGTCGAACAACCTCTCACCAAAACCTGTTAAAGTAGAGTGAAAACATCCTCTCTTTCATGAAGTGCTTTCATTGTTGTTTTATTCCCATTTAATAAAGAAATATGTTCTAGATCTGATAAAACCACTACTGAAGCCATTAGCATCCATGCTAATCTCTGTACGAGCAGTCGCTACCTGCTGTCACCATGCTCATAGCTCCTGCCTCTTCCTGCTTTGAGGAAAGTTGATTGGGCCATGCTGAGCACAATCGTTGTAGATGGTGGAGAATACTTCTAGTGGTTCAGGTAGAAGAAAAGTAACAGCAAATCAAGGATACAGACTTGTGGACCACAGATTGTCACAGAAAGAGCTGGCTCCGAAGAGAGGAGTGACTCTGCAAACACTGCCAACAGCCAACGAGGTAGGACTCTGTAGAGACAGAGTCCTACCTCGTCACATCCTGCTTTTAATTTCAGGCTGTGAGAAATGAAAACAAGCTCTAAATATAAATAACATACACATGCACAAGTGAGAATCACAAAACATCAAATTTACTAGGAGAAAGCTGACATGTCACTTGCATCACATGACCTGTGTTGTAATTTCTGTACATGCACATATGCAGATGTTTAGTCATATTTGAAAATCAAAATTTCTCTCCTTTAACAAGACTTGAACACAATTTCACATTTGGAGTTTTACAAACTCTGCATTTCCAGTGGCCTTTAAATGAGTATGAGTACAGAAGGTCAAATTGCACATTAAAAGCTACATTTTCAAAAATGCCTGCCTACGTGTGGGCTTGGCCTTTGCCACTGTACCAACCAGCACTAAAACAGCCTCTCTTGCATCTTTTCAGATGAGGCCTGGTGTGTTTGCCAGTGCCATAAAGCTGTACACACAGGAGACCTGCAGCTGAAGTTACTCTGTGTTATGAGCAGGCGGCCATATATTTGATGGATGCCACTCTCCTCTATTAAATGTGACGGTAAAATCCAAGAACCTCCTGTCATTTTCAGCTGCTGGGACTTGAACTACTGTTATTTTTATCTCAGCATCTTAAATTATGTCCACCTCATTGGGAATGTCATAGTCTACAATTCAATATGAGAAAAAATTTGAAAGAAAATATATATCAGTTTGAACATTAAATATCTTGTCCTTGTCATGTATACAATTGAATATACAGTGTAACAAATGTACAAGACCACTTGTCATAAAAATTAGAAAACATACATATTTTCCAAGTCTTTCAAAACTTAATTAAACCGAAAATGTTGTTGCTATTGGACAAACATTTTGAAAAGAAATGAGGAATTTCAGACTGAATTTGCCTTTTTATACCCAAATTTGAGCCGCTCACTGGCTTCTCTGAGAGGTCAGACATTAATCAACAAAACATTAAACTGCTAAAACATCTTTATCTGTGCAATGTAAGTAAATAACTATAACTTGACATCTTAATCAAGAAATAATAAAGTACTTTACTAATTGCTCTGTTGCTTTGTAATACAGTACATTTTAAAATTTAAGGAAACAGTTCAAACAAAATTTAATATTTAAAATACCATTTTGGTTAAAAAGTTTCTACATTGATAATAACCATTACAGACTGAATTCAATTTAAACACTTAATTGCTCTTCAAGGAGCAATGAAAAGGCAAATACAGCAGCAACATAGAAAGACACACAAGACAACAACACGTCATAAAACAAGTGCAAAGTGCAAAACAGGTGCAAAAACATAGCATATTGTCCACAGCAAACATTCATGGCAAAGTGCTTAGTGCCAATGTGCAGTCAGTTAACCCTTTAATGCCTGAAAACACAAATTATAGCAAGAGAATTCTAATTTTTGGAACTGAAATGTTTATTTCACTTTCTACTGAAATCCTAAAAAATCCAAAGTTCAATAAAATTGAACATATATATTTTTTGTATCTCATTTGATACATTAGGTGTTTTTGGCAACTGATAATCTACTTGAGGATATATAGTTATCATTTATCTGATTGTATTCAGACGTTCTTTTAAGTAATTTGATGATCCTATTGATTTGATAGAGGTATCATAAAGTATCTATCAAATATGATACAAAAGGCGTTAAAGGGTTAAAGGTGGCAAAGTCTATTTAATGACCAAGTAACAATCTCTTGCTGGAGCAAGGAGGGGTCAGCATTCAGGAGCTGGATGGCTGCAGGGACAAAAGTTGCCCTTCTCCTTTGTGTACTGCAGTCTGGACAACGCAGCCTGCAACCTGATAGTAGAGACTGAAACACAGAGTTTAAAATGTGTAAAGGGTCTTGTGAGATCGCGCAAGCACTTCGGATAGTTTGCTGACCACAGAAGGCAGACGGAGCTCTAACAGGCTGACCAGAGCAGACTTTTGTGTTGGTGTTGAATAAGCACGTCCAATTTTGCACGTCTCTGATCTGACATCAGATGTGACGAGACAATTAATATGGATACAAATGTATATGCTGGTTCAGACGGTTACATTAAATAGTGGTTGCTGTGATTGTTTATTGCATTGAAATGTGCCTGATAGTCTGGATACCTGCCTGTGAGGTTTTAGTGATGTGTGCGCACTGTGTGCCTGTCAGCCAAATTACCACTGCACTGGGTGCGCTTCGCCTGCACCGAGAATAGACCAGGTTGGAGCTGGTGAGCCTTTAGTCCACCTTCCGCACAGTTTTTTGGCACGAAATTGTCATTGTGCCAAGCTGAATCTGTAGACACCTCCCCCTGGTGTGCCGCCACACCCATCCTGGCGCAGCCTGTCTACCAAATTGCCAAATTGGCTGTGCACGGTGGTGCACCAGATGAAATAACCACTGCACGGGGTGCGCCAGGCTCTGCCACCCTGTGCTGCGCAAGGAAATCAGGGCCCTGTAGGTTGAAAAACATTTGCAGATCATTGTATTCTGTTTTTACATGCTGTATGTTTTACACAATGTCCCAACTTTTTTGGAAATGGATTTCGTGCAAGTCTTTATGTCATTTGTTTCCTGTTTTCTCCTCTTATTTATAATTATCTTTTTAATTTTAAATGAACAATGCCAATAACAACATGCTGCTAGAAGGCCAAAGAATATGAAAAAAGCTGATCTTGCAGACAGCATTTCTTCACAACAGTCATGGCCACAGGACCCTGGAGAAGGCTTGGATGTGTGACAAAAATAAACTGACAGGACCCTATAAAGCCTGCTCTAAAAAAAGAATTTATACAACAATATTTTGTCATCCACTTGCCAGTATGTACATCAATACAGATTTTACAGAATCAATATGGCTCCCTCATATAACAATAGATTAAACAAGCCTTGACTTAATTTTGCACGGTAGCTGGTCTAATTAAAAATGATGCAGCAACAGTTGAGTTCCTGGGGTCAATAGATGATTGGATGTTGGGCGGAGCAGCAGTGGTCTGACAGCTGCAGGGGAGGAGGCTCATGTGGGTCTTCTCAGAATTCCTCTTTAGTCATCCACCTGTGCAGCAGCTGTGTTACTTTTGATTAATTAGTCTCTTTTAATATTGTCTCCCTCAGGGCTCCTCCTTTGGTGAGAGAGCATCCTCAAGATCACACACACTCCGCCTGCATATATTAACACTCACGTGCCCGTAGGTGCTGTGAGTCGGTGCAGGACACCCCGTGGATGTGATCAGACACATTTCTGCTTTCATTGGAGACCTGTAAAGGTTAGTCAAGGGTCTGATTTATCCTGGACAGGGCTTTCGCAACGGTCCCCTGCTGGTCTTTGAAGTACCTTACATCAGAAAGCCTTGTGTGTTTCAGGGCTCTCTAACAGGTCACATGCTCTATAGCTCTTCTCCTCGCTTAATCATCGTGCCCTAAAATGAGATATAGAGACTCACATGCTCTGGGATAAATATCTTACCCCTTAGTTGGTCCATTCTAGCTGTGTGTGGTATCATGTTCACTCACTGCAGACCCTTCAGCTTTCTGAAAATGAAACCAAGACAGAGCTTGTCCATTTTTAAACCTCTAACCTCTGCTGTAGATCTATTTGTGCAGAAAGAGGCACAGTGTTACCCAGAGTTCCTCCAGTGGAAAAGTGAAAAGGAGCCACTGAGCTCTGACTCCAGCACTTTAAAGTACTGCACAAGTTTAAGGTCAAAACCACAGACTAGTAAAAATACTGGCCCAAATATTAGCAATACAAGCAGATGGGTTAAAGAAGGATTTTGAAACTCTTCCTAACTTTTGGCTCGCATAGAAACAGACAAAGGGTTAAATCTTATGCCTGATGTAAAGCCTTTTGGCATGCAGCACAGGGGTATATCCTGTTTTCCACTTCATCTAGTCTTTTTATGCAGTCACAGAAATTCAAATGAACAAAGCAAATAACACATACTCCTTGTTTGCACCCAAAGTTGTGTGTTTCTAAAATAACTGATCAGGCAAAAGCTGACATGGACCTGTCTTCAGGACATAAAAGAATGGCTGCGCCTTTAACCGTCACAAAACCAGGTGATCTAAGTCTAAAGCCTGTGGTGCATTGTGTTCCTGCTATTCAGAGCCTTGGTTCCAAACTTGGGTCAGCTCTTAAGGCTGTGTTAGCCTGAAGAATGATAATACAGGCATACTCTCTTTGATGGTCTTTGTACAATGATGTATGTGTGAGCTCATTTCCTGCTAATTTTGTCCATGAAAAAAAAAAAAAAAAACAGAGTATTTTGCTCAACAATGTTTAATGGTTTTCATGTAGGTCCATTTGTACCTTCCTTGGTACAAATGTACAATGAGGGAGTATTGTGAAGTATTGTTTCAGAGGATGTAATGAACTGACAGAGATTAGCATAGATGCTAACAGCTTCAGTAGAAGTTTTATCAGATCTGGACCACATTTCTGTATTTAATGCCATACTGTAGTTTGTTCTCCCATCTAGTGGTGAAACAGTATTTTGCATTCAAACGAACAGTGCTCTTGAGCCTCGCTTTTTCAAGTGTGCGTTGCAACCGCTGAACTCTTTGGTTGCCAGTATGTACCTAGAAGCTATATCAACACTTTGAGTTTTCTTCAAGGTGAAGAGGTACGTTATTTCAAACAAACTGCAAACTGCATTGAAGCATTAGTGTGAGGCTTTCAAATTTGTTGGGGCAGTGACAAGCACGTCTCGCGGTGCTCCTTCTCCATTTCAGTCAAGCTGGCTCTGAGCGAAACGTATTTAGCCTTAGCCAGTAGTACTACATGGTGCTTTATGTCCCTCTCTATTGTTCATAGTTTTTGAAGGACATGGTTGCCCCTATAGGACTTACCCCCCCATGTAAATACAGACAAGAAATTCTTCGCTCAGGAGGTCAAGTCATATTGTTGGCAGAGGCAATTTGACACAAATGAGGACATATTTACCTCCGCCAAGGAGGTTATGTTTTTGGGAGGGTTTGTCTGTCTGTCTGTTAGTTAGTTAGCAACATTACTCAAAAAGTTATGGACGGATATTGATGAAATTTTCAGGGAATGTCCGGATTGGGATAAGGAACAAATGATTATATTTTGAAAGCAATCTGGATCTCCGTCTGGATCCAGGAATTTTTTTAAAGGATCCTTTTACATTGGGAGATAGGGCCATTTTCGACATTTGTGCATATAACTCCACAAATAATGGTCAGGTTACTTGGGAAAAAAATACAGAACAAGTTTCTAACATGCTCTACAGTATATCAAAGACTGATCTGGATAAAGGAATAATTCCGGATACTATGATCCAGAATATGAAAAAATAGGGGACCTTTGGAATTTTCATCATAGGAAGAGAACAAATGAAGCTATAAACACGCAACAAACACCATTATATAGCTAAGGCATTGTGGAATTTGGAAGGTGCCAACAGATTTGCTGTATCTTCAAAAGCTAGGGAGCTAGATCCAGAAGAAAACCGCCATTAAGGAAAAGTCGATTTTCGTGAATAACTGCTAAACTAATGTTGATATCATCATGAATTCAGTTGCCCATGGTATGTTTTCATGGTCAAGGAATGTAAAAATGTAGTCAAAATAAATGTGAGACTAATATTTATGGTGCAAATGACAAATAGGGGGAACTGTGGTGCTTGGCGGAGGTCTGCGCTCTTTGAGTGCTTTCTAGTTATGAATATAGACACTGTTTTTCTCTCATAAATTACTTAAAATACTACACATTGTCCCTTTAATAAAAACCAAACAACACTGAGGGCATTCCACAATGTAAAGGATATTTTACAGCACTTCTGAAGTGTTTTGGCAAGAGTTTGTTCTGCATTTTGCACTGCTGCAGTAGCGCCCGCCTACTACATTATCTGATTGGCCTGAAATGGATGTGATTGACAGAATGACTGTCCAATCACCTGCTGGATATGCCCATTCCCAAACATTTTCTTTGGGCTGTGGCCAATATTGGCTAATGACATTTATGAAAAAGTCTATCTGGAGTGTTTTGTTAACAATAGACACTTTTTCACTTCTGTGCTGATTTAAAGATTATTTATAGATTTGTTTGTGTTTTGTCTTTTAGCCAAATCATTGAATAATCCACAGATGTTATTAGGCTTTAAGCCAAGGATTGGCTCTGAGCCAGCATCTGATGTGTCAAAGTGAGGCCTGAAAGCCCCTCCTCCCTCCCAAAAAGAAAATAATTAAAGAATAATTTAATGCTTAAAACATGCCTCCTTTCTAATGGAAAGCTGCAAATACATCCAAGCTTCAGTTAGAAGTTCAGGAACTTATTAGTGACACTTCCCTTGTATGCTCTGCGGGCCTACCACGTCTAAATGCCTGAAAGTTGATAAGCTGAGCTACAGACCAAAACACTACACACAGGGGTCAGAGCAGTCGTGCTAGGAGCCCAAACAAGATTTAATGAGGCTTGCTTTTTGATGCACTGATGTTTAAGGTGAAATGGCCCTTAACCTTCAACGCCAGCTGCACCGTCTCCTTGTTAGCATGCTGATCAGAGCAAGTCTCCTCATAGAAATTCAGTATGGAGGCTGAGCTGAGCTATCTGCATGAGGCGTTTCATGACATCACTGCTGTATGAAACCATAATCTCCTCCTTATCTCTGTATGATTTACTGACTGCCTGCTGCTAAATTCATGTGCACAACACAGGCTGGAGGCAGAAAGACAAGGCAACATCACAATTTAATGTCCTCATAGATTATATGTGTGTACTGTCCTTATTTTTTTTTCTTATTAAATTTATCCCAGTCAAATATATGATATTGATGTTGCAATCAATATTAACGGCTGTGTATCAAATCTGATCACATGAACGGATTAAATGTCATAATGTGGGGTTTTAGAGGCACCACAGGCATGGAAATATCCTTCTTACTGACTTGAAAGTTGAAAGTCAAAGATGTTGGGGATGTAAAACCTTTTCTTTTAGTGTTTTCAGCCCCCTCCCCACCTGCCACTACGTTCATTAATATATGAATATAAATAAAAACATTATTCTTCTTGGTCCCCCTTTTGCTAAAAATGTATTTTCAGAATTCGTCTTCTAAAATTCTTGCAAAAGGTGCAGAAAGGGTTGCATCAGTGTTTGCTCATGTTTACCCAGAGGTCCTTCTGTCTTGTGTTGGAAGCACTGGCGTTCAATGGGACTCAAGCTTCACATCAGGAATCACTGATGCAGAAATCTTGAAGTGGATTTCCAAAAGTTTCTCATATTTGAGGCCTGAATTCCAATGTGGAACCAGTTTTAGTTTTCTATGATTCTTGGACTCAAAGAATGTGCGTTTGTGTTACTGTCTTCTGCCATTTTGGATGCAGCTTCTAAACAAAGTGAGAAGAAGAGGATCATAGCCACAGCGGACAAGAGTTTGACTGAAAAGGTAATGGCAGCACATTCAGCATTTTGGTACAGCTAATGGCCTTAAATTGCTGACGAAACAATGGTAAGATGTCACACTGGTGGTCTATCCAGGGGGGCCTGGAGGAACAGTCCTGTAAGGCAGCTACTCCTGATGCCCCAGGTCCTGATGCCCTGGGCTTTTTGTCTTGTGCATAGACAGACTCTATCAAGCTGAGGGAATATGTCCAACACACTAACAGGCATATAAAAATCAAGAAAGCATAATATGGGCTGTTTAAAGTCAAAGACGCTCCAACAGAGTGCCTCAGACAGATTGAAGCAGAAGTGAATCAGGCATTCTTAGTACATGAAATCTGGCAGATTTTGAACATTAAAGATTTTCAACACATTTAGCAGACATGGAAATTAAGTTAATGAGGGGAGTTTTAACAAAATATGACATCTTTAAGCTAATTTTATGATGTTATTACAAATAGTTTTTGTTTTATACACAGAAAATTGAGAAGAGCTACATTTTTGGTGTTGACAAAAATGCAGATGCAGAGTTAATTATACTCCAGATGGAGTCAAATCCCGGAAAATTTACTTTCAGCTGAAAAAGAGTTACTTTCAAAAGTGAGTGTAAAAATGATTCCTCAGTGAATAAAATCCATGGGTGTCACTTGGGAGTTTTCACTCAGACCTCTGAACCTACAGGTGACACTTATTGATTCAAATATCACACCTTCCCCCACACCAGTATTGGACAATTAACAACAGGTGCCACAAGCTCACTGCAGTGCAAAACTGCAGTGCAATTTTTTTAATATATGTGCTCTCGCCAGAATGGTATCTTTGTTTCAGCTAGTTTTCCCTCTTAATATACAGTAAATAAATACCAGTGTTTGCATAGAGTTGAAACTGAAGTAGTTAAAATATCCTTTAAAAGTGCATTCCTTACACTATACGTAGAAGTGTTGATCAAATGTCCCACTGTTGAGTGTTTTAACTTCAAAAAGTCAACAATTACACTTGATGAGAGTTTAAGTACCAACTGTCCAAAAGGAGGGAAAACAACTCTTTGTTGGGTGGACGCATATAGGTACTCAAGAATTGTTAACATTAACTCTGACAGGGTTAGTTTCAGATTTTGAGATTTGAGACTTTATGGGATTGTATGCATTAATGGACATTTACTTGTAAATACAAGGGATTACAGCCCCATTGGCCGGCTGGTGTCAACACAGTAAAAAAAATCAATAATAGGAATAAAACCCACAGAGCATATTAAAAGACAAGCGACAAACACAAACTACAGACAACCTTAATGACATACAGTCAAAAACATAATGAGCCAGGAGTTGGGGGACCATGAGAATTACACACAGTGATTTATAAAGTGCTGCAGTGCTCCTTTGTCTATGCAGATTTTGCTGTGTATGTATTTCTGTTAATTTATCCTCATTAGAGAGAAAAAAAGAAACATCTTGGTCATAGTCAACAGGTAGTAAGATATTTTCTCCAAATATTCTTGATATCTACTCTCCAAAATGTGTTATTGGTATAAAGACCCATTCTGAATCGAAAAATAAAATCTGTAAACACCAAACTGCTCTGAACCCTTTTTTTTTTTTTTTTTTTTTTTTAAAAGAGACTATATATATAATGCAGTGTGTGCAGTCTGTACATATGTTGAATCACAGCAACTGTTTACAAGAACCACCACTGTTAATTCCTCTCCATATGGACTGGAATTCAACAAGTCTGCAATTACATGAAGAGACAGAAAACACTTTCCAGAACATTTGCTCTGCCGCTGTACATGTTTCAATGGCAAAAGGGTTCTTCCTTGTTTCCCAGAAGAAAAAAAAAATGGTATGCTTCCTATATAGCATTCATAGAAGAGAAAAACACATTGTATTAACCAAAAGAGCAGGGGCCCCAGTGTCCGACAAGCATCTTTCCCTACACTGAATAAAAATGTGGTTTGGGTGAGATTGGTCTGCCCTCTGAATCAACTATTCTGTCCTTCTTTTGAAAGTAAAAATGTTTTTAAACTCAAAATGTCCTTGGATGGTGTTTTCATTTCTAAAATCTTTGCTCGGACAGGCAAAGTCAGTCTTCAGTGCCATTATTCCTGCATCCTGCTTGTGAGGTCACAAAAGACTAAACACAAAGAAAGTCTTGTTCAAATGGCAAGGCCATTATTTGTCAAGTCCAAGACATTAAACTGGAAAAATGGCCTCACTTAAAGGTTATTTTTTGTAATTACTTGCTCAAATAAAAGGGGCTTTTGGGCCAGGAAAAAAAGCCCCAAGATGGCCCTCTTGTCTGTTGTGAGTGGACCATTGATCCATCTGGTTTTAATGGTTAGGCAACTTTAATTGAACCGTGATAACCCAAGTTTTTTTTAAAGACTGTCCAAGTTGGAAACCTAAATAACCTGTTGCGGGTTTCACAACAATACTGTTCTCAAATTTATGTTTCTATATATTAAAATAACACAACCATTTCTATTCTGATAAAACAATCCAGCGAATGATTCCTCTGAAGCCTCAGGGCTCTCAAAAGGTAGGTTATTGGATAATACAGATGCAGCCACTTCAATTTTGAGTGCAATAATAGGCAAATATTTAAATTACATTATAGAAAAGTACTATTAGATTCATACAAGTAATTGAACAATAACTTGGTTCTATATATAAATAATTTGTTACCATATAATTAATTTCAAGTATATATTTTAACACTAATCAATATTAACATATGCAATTATACACTGCCCTGCCAAAAAAAAAGTCGCCACCAAAAAACAGGGTCACACACTCTAATATTTCATTGAACTGCCTTTAGCTTTGATTACAGCACAAATTTGCTGTGTCATTGTTTCAATAAGCTTCTGCAATGTCACAAGATTTGTCACAGATCATAGCACTGCCCCCACAGGCTTGTACAGTAGGCACTAGGCATGATGGGTGCATCACTTCACCTGCCTCTCTTCTTACCCTGATGCTCCCATCACTCTGGAACAGGGTAAATCTGGACTCATCAGACCACATGACCTTCTTCCAGTCCTCCAGAGTCCAATCTTTATGCTCCCTAGCAAACTGAAGCCTTTTTTTCCAGTTAGCCTGACTGTTTAGTGGTTTTCTTGAGGCTACACAGCTGTTCAGTCCCAATCCCTTGAGTTCCCTTCACATTGTGCATGTGGAAATACTCTTACTTTCACTATTAAACATAGCCCTGAGTTCTACTGTTGTTTTTCTTCTATTTGATTTGGTCAAACGTTTAAGTGATCACCGATCACGATCATGCAGGATTTTTTTTCGACCACATTTCTTTCTTGAAGACGATGCTTCCCCACTATCCTTCCAGTTTTTAATAATGCGTTGGACAGTTCTTAACCCAACATTAGTGGTTTCTGCAATCTCCTTAGATGTTTTTTTCTGCTTGATGCATGCCAATGATTTGACCCTTCTTAAACAGATTAACATCTTTTCCACGACCACAGGATGTGTCTTTCCACATGGTTGTTTAAGAAATGAGAAGCTACTTATTGCATCAGCTGGGGTTAAATAAGTTGTTGCCAGCTGAAAGATAATCACACGTGCAGTAATAATCCAACAGGAGGCTCGTACCTATTTGCTTAGTTAAATCCAGGTGGTGACTCTTTTTTTTGGCCAGGCAGTGTATTATTGTAAGTAACATAAAATGTTAGTTTAGAACAGAACAATGGATCTGATTTGTAAGGAAGGGGCAGGACTAGATAAGCTTTTAGCTTCATTCTGTCCCTTCTCAAACAGGGCATTGTTTGACACATATGCGTATGTATTCTCATGTATAAGTTTAGTGTAGTACATATTCAGATGTCCGATGTACATATGCATGATGTTGCCTTGACTAATTGTTGCTTGTTTTTTTTTTTTTTTTTTTTTAAAGTTTGAGATGAATAAAAATAAAATAAATAAATAAAATAAATTTTTCCCCTTCCAACTGAATGCCCATAACTCCAGCCAATTACTGGCCACAACTTTCAGCCACTGAGAGTCCTCTCTCCTTTCTGGGGGTGTACTTCATTTACACCATAGAGTTGTAAATTATAGGCTAGCTGTGGATCAGCTGGAATTTTACTCAGTGGGCCGGATAATCTTCAGGTACTCTTAGTTTACCAGCTACCAACTGGAACGCATTTACCTGCAAAGTGACGTAATTCTCGTGTTCTACATGTTTCCAAGGTTAACATGGGTCCAAGATAACCCCAGATGTTTTTTTCTGCCTAAAATCCACTTAGATTATAGAATTTGGGGTGCCAGTGAAGCCCTCTGTTTCAGTCCCATTCAGATCTACGTGTTCAGTGAGCCCTCATGAGCTGTGTCTGACCACACCTACAAAGAAGTGAACAGGGCTTAAGCTTTCAAGCACTGTGCTCTACTGTTTACTGTGGCTACACAGACATGCCTATTGGCAAAAAAAAAAAAACAGTAGCCCAAGGGAGTGTTTTTCATCTGAGGTGGAGGGCCTATTGAAATGCAGTGTTAGTTTCACATTTTCTAAAAGAATGAGTATGCAACAAAGGAAGGGGTTTCCTTTTGTTCAGGTGATTAGTAGACTAACATTTAAAAGCACATATATTTTACATGAAAACAGTTAACCATAACCATTTCAGTTACCAATGCACTACTTTTAAGTTCCATTGTTTGGGGCCTGTTTGGCTGATTGAATAATGGTGCACCTGGAAGTGCCTGTGTAGAGGCGGACTAGAGTTCAGTTTTTAGTTCTACACCAGTTTGAGTCTTAACTCATCCCAAATAAAACAAACTATTCAACAAAGCAAGCCAGACTGGACCAAAAGTGGAACAGTGACCTAGCAGCCTTCCTGTAAATCAAGCACATATCATTTGTCTTTTACTCTTTTGATAAAATAAACTAGTTGCTAATATAGCCAGTAGTCTTAGCAAGTAGGAGACCATGGAGCTTTTTGAAGACCAATTCGCAAAACCCAGATGTTAAACAGCAGTGGTCTGGGCCTTCTTTATCTCTTCTCTTTTTTACCAGTTACATCAAAATATTTACAAGATATTTGTATTGTTGTATTTGCCTTGGCAGAACATTTTCACTAGGTTGCTGGCTCATTCCACACTTTCCCTGAAGTCCTCTTGAGCCCCCACAGGGAGGCCTGCCTCACACTTTGAAAACAGCTACTCTGAGGCTACTCAGGGCTGAAAATATCATGGCTTACACTGGAAGTTTGTAAGTCTTGTATGCTAAATATACAGGAGAAATAAGCAGCTCAAGTAACTCAGAGGCGTTTACAACAAACAGGGGTTTGCTGTTGCCTGGAAACTTTGAAATAAAAGAAATATGAAGCATTGGGAAACACTACCAAACTACAAATGTGTCTGCATTTACATGAAATAGCTAATCCCTCCAAACCGCAGCTGCCACCAGGGGATTGCAGGCATAAATATGAGTAAGGCAACCAAACACGAATTCCATGTACAGCAATACTGCTACATTCACAAAAATTCAGGGGAACAATAGACAGCAGATGGACAACACCTTTGGGACAACAAGAGAAACAAAGGAGACAAAAAGCAGAGAGGAAGAGCACATGCCTTATCATCAGTTACCATTGTGATGTTTCACAGTAAAGATACATAATACTGTAGAAAAATGCCTCTAGTTGTTAAATTAGCAGACAGGTTTGAATCAAACTGACGAGTAAAACCCTCTGTAAAAAAAGGTAAGTTAATAATGATCCCAAAGCAGAACTGAAAACATTTTGTGCTTCTGAGACCTTCTTTCTAATCAGTTGATTACATTTTTTTAATTATTTCGTTTTGACTCCAAAAGCTCAGTCCTGCATGTGAATATCTTTTATGCTAACATCTATTCAGTTTAGGTACTGCTGGTGCCTCGCTGTTATAATAACTTGGGTTACCAAAACAACTGTTATTATTGTTTAACCAGTTTTGACATTATTGGTGTGTCTTTCAGGACCATTTTTTTAAATAACCTTTATTTGCATTTTTGTGAATATTCTTAATTTTGTTGTATGGGTCTGATGGGGGCTCTCCCTGCCTTTCCATGTGGGTGATAGCAGAAGCCTCAAGCAGGAACACCGCCTGTCTTGCCCTCCTTGCAGCCCTCACAGAAAGCATGAGGCAGGAAGAGAAGCAACAAAATCCCCCCAGGGCTTAATCAATGCCATCTGACATTGATTAAGTCAGAATATGACATAAAGGAGGAGCCGGGGTGAAGAAGGGTTGCAAAGCAGCTTGTAGCGAGAGCAGTGAAGAGTACGCAGGCTCGAGCAGCTTAAAACGGCGGTGTGAGTGCATATTCAATCGCAGCTTTAGAGGTAATCAGCTGGCTGTCAGCAGTGGTGGACCAGCTTTGGATCAGCTGTTTAGCATTGGAACACAGGCATGTTAGCAATCTATCACCATGTCCTGCAAGAACTAATGCTATACTCCATTTTTATATTTAGTTAAACTTCTCTTTTTGTTTAACCTGTCTGCTTTTAGGTTGTAAAGCTACGGGTGAAAGGACGCAACCAAACTGATGACGGCTGTGTGTCGGAGTGTGTGTCTCATATTTAGTTGCTGAGCTGAGTGCAACCCTCTGTAATTTCAGAAGAGAGGCATGATGTTTATGGACGACAGTGAATTCATAAGCACTGGTTTTGTGCCTGCCGATAATCAGTGACCTGTATTTGCTTTACTTTCCTGCACAATGTCTCTGATCTGCTTGGGTGTTTCTACTGAGAGTGCATTTACTACATTCACTCATTTATTGCACAAGTCTGGGACATTTAGCATGGCATTCTGCTATCCTTGGTCACCCCCTTTTCCTTTTATTGGTTGTTGGCAACACGTGTTTGCTGTTTGCAGTCCACAATACCTGATAGCATCTAGATTGAGCTAAAAACATTCAAACATCTTTGGCTGACTAAAAATTAGGTTGGGTTGAGTCTGATCCCCTCACACACTTGTAGATTTGCATCTTCACCCCATGGATTTAAACCAGTCAAATTCTATTTGTTTGACCTAAAGATTTTGTTAATTGATGAGGTTTTGCATTAGGCTTGAGCAGAAGTGTTCATCTTAGCTTTTCGATCGTTCCTGATGTAATGGGAATGCTTCCATGAAATACAACTTTAATCTAACCATCAACTTATTTCATACAGTTTCCTGTTTGCGTGTCCTGTGTTTATAATTGCACATTGAAACAGGATTTAAATGATCCAGTTGCAGTTCAGACTTTAAAATGCTTGCATATGACAGCACCCCAACCCCACTTTCTTTTGCATTAGCCGCTGGCAACACGTTTGATGGTTGATCAGTAATTAGTTCACACACACTACCTGACAGCATCTTCACCCATCACACGATAACAGATTTTTGTACCAACTAGCCATGCAAGTGCAGGCTGGTGCAGACTTTGCCCAACTGGAAGTCATGAGTAAAATCTGGCAATACATCTTGTAGTGTATCCTTAGCTTTAGACCCTACAAACAAATGTAATAAATCTGGCTAATGACCTCTCATATCATGTCATTGATAAATTAAAGCCACAAAATTCACAATTGTTGCCGCAAACCTTTGAAAAACCTGCTGCAAAATCAGGCATTTTTGCCACAAAAAAAAAAAATGTTGTGAAATCCTGGAGTGCCTGAATATTGTGCTGCCTCAGAGATTACTCTAATTTCTATACCTATTGTATCTATAGTCTACCCTGCCTAAGCTATAATATGCTCAGATGTGTTAATTTCAGATCTTCTTACCCTCCAGTCTGTCACAGCTGGTAAAGCTACACTTTTACGATCCCTGCTGATAGAGTTTGTCTTAACTCCCTACATTAACACCCTGTAGGATAAGAACATCAGCCCCAGTAATCCAAAGCTTCCCCTACAATTTGACTTCTTTACACTCTGTGCTTTAAAGCTCAGCCTTGCTAAGAAAATCCAGATGACTCTGAGTTGGCAGTTGACGGACAGCCCCAGGGCCACTCCATTACAAACAAACAAATCAACAGCTCCAGCAAACAGCGTCCTACTGGATATCTCCTCCTGCCAGTCAGCACAGAGCTCCAGCTCACGCCGCTCTGTTCTGTGTGTGAGAGCGGGAAATCAATGTGTAATCATATTCACTCTGTCTCTGGCAGCAGACACAGGGGGCAGACATGGAATTGAGATGACCCACTCAGCATAGAAAAGGCCGTGAAGAAGCCAAATTCATTCGGATCATATTCAGGCTTTGTTTTGTCTCTTCAAGAGTGTCCCTATTCAAAGTCTCCACAGATTATGCTCGACAGAGGTGACTCACTTTCAATCAGCTCCATTAGCTTCTCTGGCGATGTGTTTCAGATAGCGTTAGCTCGGTATGATTGAGTGGATGCTTATTCCTCACACCTCTAATGTTATTGCATCTTGTCCCCACCTGTTTGCTCGCCACTACAGGAGAAAAACAACTCTTTACTGTTCCCTAAAACAGCAGAGAGAGCTAAAGTGTCAAAACGATCCATGATTTCATTTTATACACCTGATAAGCTTTGTCTTTTAGGCTTATTATGTTGTCAAGGGCACCTTTTTATTATCTACCCAGAGGGCTAAAGTGGCGAACCACAATGACTGTGATCCACTTTTAATGTCTTGGGTGTCTATAATGCAATAATTCAAGAGAAGTTGAATAAAATGTCTCTTTTCCCCTTTGGAAATGACCATATCTGAGGGGCGTGAAGGCTATGATAATGAGCTCTGCCCTGATTGGCTGCCTTAACAATGTCTAATGGGAGGAGAGGGGAGGGGCTGCAGGTCAACAAGCAGAATTTCAAAACAATCATGTCATCTGCGTGTGGAAAACATAAGCACACATATAGCTAAAGGCTGTATAGCTATGACATCATAAACACCATGAAGAAAAACAGGATAATTTTGTACATTTTCTTTAAAGTGACAGAGCTCATTTCTCAGTTAACTGAGTTTAGTAAAAAGGTGTCCTGTTCTCCCCAAACCTTTTCAAACAACATTAAAAGCAAAGACAATTGAATTTTCAGGACCTTTAAAGCTAACAGGTCTATCATAAATATAAACATGCAAGATTCTGTAAGTTTAATCTAAAGATTTTGATAATTAGTGAGGTTTTCTATTTACGCTTATGCAGAAGTGTTGATCTTAGCTATTTGGATTATTTTGATGTTGCTGGAATGCTTCCAGGAAATACAACTTTAATCTGACCATCATTCAGTTTCCTGTGTTTGTGGTTTGTGTTGATAGTGGCACAATGAAACAGGAATTCAATGATACAGCCTGAAATATAACAAGAAGCCAACCAACAAGTGCATTCTGATTTAAGAGTCTCACGAAATCTAAGTCGGGGATGGGCAGCTGGTGACCTGGGAGCCACATGTGGTCCTACACTTCACTTAATGTGGCCAGCCAGCCGCTTAAAAAAAATAAAAATAATATTAAATATTAAACATGGATTAACCTGACAGAATCCATAAAAAAGTAATTTAACCTGAGATATCAATACAACGCCTTATATTAATTGGATATGTTTATTTTTTTTATTTTTATTTTTATTTATTTAGACCCGAGAATCATTGAGGGTGAACCCTCATTTACAATGGCGTTGAGCGATTCAAAAGATAACAAGTACATCAGCAAGTTAAAGATACATCAGTCACAAATGCACATCAAATTCAAGAAAAGCAAGTGCATTCAGAGCACATTAAATTCAGCAATAATAGTTTAAAATGTTTGACAGTAACCAGATCTTTGATTTTTAAGGTGTGTGAATGAAATACTTCTGACCAATCTAGATTATTGGTATATGTTTTGTTTTTAATTAAAAAAAAATTACTTTCCCTGAATTTCTTCTATAAAGCACAAGAAAATATTTTTCATTAGTTGACACTATAGTTAAAAATTGTAAAGATAATTTTTTGTGCTTAAAGAAATGGTTAGCAGTCATTGTTTGGTTGCATTTCAAAATAAGCATAGCATGGCTTTAATTCTGAGTAATTGTTTGTCAAGCTTATTGAATTATGTATCTTTATTTGTCTTTGACTGATTACATATAAATGTTTGTATAACCAGTTTTAGTAAGAGCTTCATATCTGTTTATTTATACATTTATTCCCATCAAGAGTCTCTGACGATTTGTAACACTGCAGCCCTCAGGCAGAGGAAAAAGATTCTTTGTGCCCCTCTGAGTATTCACAGCTGTCCATCCCTAATCTCAGCTATTTACTGAGATTTTTTTGCTGATATAATAACTTGTATCATCTTGATAATATCTGGCATCCCTTGTAGCTATCAAAACAACCACTAAAGAAGAAGCAAGCGCAACAAAACACATGAACTCTGTAGCTCATTGGCCCCTCCCTAAACTCATCTGAGATGGTTATACAAAGCCCCTGGGTGTAAATGAAATGGTAAATTGACAAATAAAAAACTTTTCTATTTTCTCTGACTATTCAAAGCAGCTTTACACCACAGGTCACATCTATCCATTCACACCCATTGACTCTCACATTCACTCACTGATGGGTTTTAGTTTCTGTTTAAGTTTAATCCATCAGTATCAGCTAACTCATTCACCCTCTTTCATACCCATTTACACTGACGCAGCTGTGGGAGCAACTTGGGGTTGTTGTCTTGCTCAAGGACTCATCACCATGTGACAGCCGAAGCTGAGCTCGAACCTGCAACCTACCAATCACTGACAGAGTGCACTATAACCAATAATGTGAAGGCAAAGGAGATCAACCAGGTTGAAAAATGGAAAAACATTAATTAGTAACATCATTGATTGTGAACAAATTCTAGTCACTGAAATGAAACATACATACCAGATTTAAAGAGCCTACATTTTGCCTTAACTTGGGTTCATATATTCAATTTTTAAGGGCAGAGCCTTTCAAAGCATATCCAGCAGGTGATTGGACAATTGTTCTATCAATCACATTCATTACGAGCCAATTAGATAATGTAGCAGGCAGATGATACTGCAATGGTGTAAAGGACAGAATGTCAGCCACTTCGTAAAACAAACTCAAGCGTATCTCCCTCATAGCTTCCACCTCTTCCTGCTCCAATGGACTCAGATTGGACCATGCCGCTTTTGGCCACTCACAACCCTTATGGAACAGAGTTTGGCAAGATGGACCTTAAATCAGGCTGATCCATCTGCATTGCAAGGTTAAGTGAGTACGCAGAAAGGGAGAGGAAAGAGAGGAAGAGAAATTGCTCTGATTTAATATACAGATCTCAGTGGGGTTAAATTGCAACACTTTTACTGCCTGTGATAACAGTGCATTTGGGATGCAATATGCTTGCACAGATTTTCCACTTTGCACATGCTCTATGGATTAGGAGATGCAGCTTCCTGTCATTTGCACCAGTTAAGCTCCTAAAACACCTGCACAATTTTCTTGTGGATTTGCCCAAGGATACTGTCTGACTCAAATTAGGAGGAACAAATTGATTATTCACCATGTAGACTAAATAATATAAGTTTATCTTGTGATTGTGATGAATATTCCTGTTTGTGGTCTCATTGCAAATAATATTTTTAGTAAGCATCAGGCCCAGCACTTCAAGTTTCCTTTTTTTTAGTCATCTTAATTAAAAAAAAGGAAAACAGTCTTGCCCTGAACCTCATTATTTATTTCCCAGCCATAATATAAAACCTTCCAGGATTCCTGCCATGATTTATAATCATATCTAAATGTTAAGCGTTGACTTTTATGCTAATTATCTTCCCAAGGCCACCATTTCCTTATGCTGCTCTCATTACATACTTTACCCAGAGTGCTAATGTGGCTAACCACCCACACAAATCTGCCTTGGGGGAGGAGCAGAGTTCACTGCACTGCTCTGTCACATGATTGTGATAGCCTAAAATGTGATGTTAATGACAGACAATGTGTGCATGAAAGCCATATTTAATTTCCCACTTTAACAGAGAGATTCATCATATTGAAAGGGTAATAGCATTTGCAGGACAAGGGGGGAAAAATCAATAATTAGGCAGCAACAGGGAAATGGGAAGCTTATTACTGAAGTGTTAATGCAATATCTTAATCTTATATAGAGCATTAATTATTCATTAACTGGAAGCACTGTTCACAGCAAAGTGGTTGCAACAGATAGCCGTCACAAGAGTGTGTTTATCATGGCTGGGCTTGTGCTTGATTAAGGTCGCCCCCTTCAAATTGTGCACCATCTTCTGCTCACAAAAGGAGCACTGTTTACTGGCTTGGAAGTCGGACATCTTACAGCAGATGAGTTAGATACTGAAGAAAAAACAAAAACAGCTCCAGCAATCCCACGGATCACAGCCATTAAGTATTCATCCCCTATTTCCATCCCTTTTAAATTGCAAGCGCCAGAGAAATGTGTGGAGACAGCAGCTCACCCAGCTCAATTATTCAAAACACGCCAACTGCATTGTGGCTAACTGAGGGCTTCAGCATGATTATGCACATATATTTCCTTTGTACTCCACGTCACCTACTTTCAATCATGATCAGCTTTGTTTTCGTTTTTTTATCAGCACATGTACATGGAAGAAATTAACCGGTGCTCTAACGGAGAAAACTTCAAAGATCTGGAGTCCTTGTTAATTATTTTGTTACACTGATCAGCTCTGAGTGTCTGCACATATAGCACACATATTTAATAAAATCCCCTTGGTTATCGAGGATTAAGCATCTAGAAGATAATCTTAAAAACAGGTGGGCACAGAAACACGCTTTGTTTGTTTAGTCAAGGTCTTTTGACTGGGGACTAATCCTGAGTGCTGGAGAAGGATCAGACTCTATCTCTATCACATGTAAGAGCAAAAAATATCCATATCCAAAACATGACATAAAACATCAAAGACTGCATTCACATGTGATGTTAAAACAGTTATATACAACTGCCTAAAGAGAGCCGAGCACCATGCTGTGCCACTGGTGTTTCCAGCTGGTGCTCCTGTCGTCTTAGTGCTGAAAAGGATTTCCAAAGATTTCTTCCATTACCCTGCAAAATGCAGCTGGATTTCAGAGGTTGCTGGTAAAACAAAGGGCCCTGTTTTAATGGGGTGAAACACATTGTCAAAAATGTGTGGTGCATAGTGGTTTGGGTCATATCAGTCTACATTTTGCTATTTTAAGGACGCATGTTCTCCTCAAAAGCCAGACCATCCCAAAGCCATGTCCCATAATATGCCCTGATTTGGAATGTACCCCTTCCAGTATTAATGTTGACAGCACTTTTTAATTTAGTTTTAGTTGTGATCTTTTCCCAAAAATATCTTTCAGTTTTAGTCTTAATTTAGTCATCTCAATTGTTTTCATTTTAGTCTAGTTTAGTTCATTAAATTTCACATTTTAGTCGATGAAATCTACTGCAAATTTAGTCGACTAAAACAGGGAGTGTAAAGTGTAAGGCATTTTTTTATGTTTCCTTGAATTTCTGAAGTCATGTTTTACACTTGGATAAAATGAAACATATAATAACCCTTTAGTGAATGCTAGTAAAGTTTGAATGTATAAATTAATAGAAACAAATTTAACTTTTGTGTGAAATGCAGTCACCTTTATATAGGGTACCTGGCAGAGCATCTCAGTTAAAATACCAGAACTGACAACAAACAGTGAACCTGCTCTACATGAATATATCCATTCATAAAGAGAGAAGCTCTGATTGGATCGCTCCCCAACTTATCCCGCCACCACAAAGCTAAAGCAGCTGTGATTGGATGTCCCTCTTAACTCATCCAACTTTTCCACACAACCAAAGTAGCTGTGATCGGATATATTCTAACTTGTCTCTACTTTCTTCGTGACTAAATTAGATCTGACTGGATTATGTCTCTGTCAAACATTTTCATCTATCTTTTATTTGTTGACGAAAATGTCAGTTAATTTAGTTTTTGTTTTTGTCCATCTGCACTTGTTTTTATTAGTTGTAATCTAGTTTTAGTCAGGGGAAAAAAGGTTGTTGACGAAAACTATGACGAAAATAATTAGCCAACAAAATTAACACTGACCACGTCCCTATTTTAACCAACTGAAACATGATACCAAAACTTTTCACCGTGCTTGCAACACTCTCTGCTTGTAGATATTCCAACGTCTTAATGCCAAAACTAATATAGTTCATCCATGAAAGTGCATTTTTATGTAGATAAAAAAATTAATTAATTAAAAAATAAACCCCTAATGGGATAATTTGGGGTGTTTTTGAAGTGGGGTTATGTGAGATTCATGGCATAAGCCTGAACATGTGCCACAGTGTCACAGCTCAGTTCTCTCTCTGTTCAGAAATCTAGGGACAGACACTAATGCTGTACATTGCTGTACATGGTGCTAAACTAATTACAAGAATTGTGGGAGAAAACAAGCCACAAAAACAGCACAGTCATCACACGCTACAGTTTGTTTGTATCCACTTACTTTTACACCAAGCTGCTTTGATTAGACACTATTGGAGAAGCCCACAATACCCGTTTACTGAGGAAAATAAATCATGAGCTCTTGTCATCAAACAGGATGAAATAAGAGTCTGACTAAGAAAAATCATCTCAGAATGTTTCAGGATGTTCAGGATCAGAGGATACTATCAGTTTTTTATGCATCTGTCTGCACTTAATGGACATTTATAATTGCTTGGAGCAGATTCACCATTTCGAAAACTCCAAGGACAAAACAGAAGAGCTGGATGAAAGATAATCTTCAAAGTAAGTACTGGCTCATACTGATGTTTATTGAAAAAAACAAAACAAAACAAAACAAAACAAAAAAAACACAAGCCACGGTTTCAATGATACGTTTACTTCAAGATGGCACACAGTGAGTTTGTTGCTGTGGGTAAACTGAGCTATAAAAACATTCTTTGTTAAAATTAGCTTGAGCTTGGTCAGCAGGATAGTCCATAGACATTCCTACATTTGGCTAATCTTTATTTGGGATGAAGTGTTATTCCTGTATTTGGCAAAATTCAAGTAAGACCGTAGCTTGATCCTTTCACCGGCGGACAGACTTGTAGGCTGTGCCGTGTCTCAAAATAGTGCCTAGTCAAAGCGGCATGTAAACAAACTGTTTATAGCATGTGATGACCCCATACTGTTTTTGTGGCTTGTTTTCTCCCACAATTCTTTTAATTACACCAAGAGTCTGGCACCATGTACAGCAACATTATAGCATTAGCATCTGTCCTGAGATTTCTGTGCAGAGATAGAACTCAGCTATGACACTGTGGCACATGCTCGGACTTATGCCATGTACCTCACACAACCACACTTAAAAAAAAACAGAACTATCCTTTTAAATAATATGTCAATACTATGTACATTTTCAAAACAGGTGTAAAAAATGACGTAACAGACAACAGTATAGAAAACATTACAACAAAGGTCACAAATAATGCAAAATAAAAAAAAATAGCATACAGAGAGCAGTGAGAGTGAATATATATTCTGTGAAGAAGAGTGTCTGGTTTTGCTATACGTGTTTGTTTGGGGTTTTTTTTAAATAACAAAACTTTGATTATTATTCTTAATATTAAAAATAATAACAATAATGATAACAATAATAGAAATAATAATAATAATTTAATAATTTGTAATAAAACAATAATAATGATAGTTGTGATAATAGCTGTTTTTATAATAGTTACAAAATCATTGTTCAAATACAGTGTTTGTCAGTTTTAATTCTTTGATTGCTTCGGTGTTAAGTGTTCTTATATTGAGAATGTTGTAATGTTTAAGTATATTTATAGTCCAGTTTGCAAACTTAAAACCAGCACAAGTTCAGCAGCATCCACCACAGCACAAACACCTGTGACATTCACAGGGGAAAACCAACGCACAGTAACATTTCAACCCCAAAGTGCATTTATTTTCCTGTCTGCACTTAAACATCAAAAGCTGAATGTCTGACATCTTCACCCTGGCATGATTTTTCCACGTTTCTTTCTATGTGTAGGCTGGACTTTTGCCATCGTGCCAACCAGTACCAAAACAGCCTCTCTTGCATCTTTTTTTGCTGCGGGCTGCTGTGAGCATGTGCCATAGAGCTGTACTCACAAGAGAGCTGCAGCTGAAGTCAGAAGCTGTGTACTCTGTGTGATGAGCAGGCGACCAGGGCGCTCTTTTTAAATTGGATGGATGCCACTTTCCCTGTTGAACGCGACGGTAAAATCCAAAAACCCACTGTCATTTTGAGCTGCTGGGACTTGAACTGCTGTTATTTTTATCTCGGCACCTTAAATTATATCAACCTCATTGGAGATGTCAAAGCATCCACACACAGCGAGTCAAACCACACACAGTGACACACACTTGCATGAACACTTTCTACCTTCCTTTACAGCTGAAACCAGAAACACTTGAAAGATATCCATCTGTCCTCCAGTCCACTCACACTAACCCCTTTCTCTTACCAGTCAATATATTTCACTTTTCCAATTTCACCCGACACTCCACCCATCTGCTCTCAGACTTGTGGCTCATGATGGAAAAAAAAAAACATTAAAGGAAATAAATAGACCCTCTGTCTCCCTCCATTTCACCATCACCTCAGGAGATAAGTCGACAGAAACTATTTTCTCATCTCGCGAGGTATGAAAATGAATGATGCTGGAGGATATGGGAGATTTGAAGGCAGGGGGCATACAAGATGTTGCAGACTACTGGCTCAGTAAACTATATTCAGCTCTTTACCTGAGAGAATTTTATGAAAATGGATGTCTCCATAGCAAACACAGCAGCACACTGCCTCATTCTTTCAATATTAAAGTTTGAGGCAGTCATAAAGTAATCAAAGTGAGAAGTTTTTTCAGCGCCTGCTTCCTGCATTGACATAATTCACTGAGTCGCTTGTGGCAGCCCATCATACATCGCATTAGAAAAAGAAAGCTTGTCACGACAAAACTGACAATAACTTCAAAAAAGGTGCTCGAAAAGTCATGCATGATGCATTCGTTAAAAAGTTCACCATGAGCAGAGAATATCTGAGAATGAGAAAGTTTGTGGAAAAAATGAAACTCCCCAACCACGGGGGAACGGGATACCTTCGCTCTTACCTTCCTCCCACCCCTGGGGGCTTCCAGCCTTCTTTTCCATTTTCTCATTCCTCTGCTGCAGGTCTCCAGCAGCTACTATGCTCCATGTAAACTCTGGGGTATCATCCAGGTTTTGGTCACATGTTCGGCTGTTGCCAGGGCAGCGGTGGTCTGTAAAGAAAGATAATTTACATAGAGTGGTGCATTAGTTCGTAAATGGATGATACGTGATCTACAGAAAGTGGATAATATCACCATGACACTTATGTTTCTGCGACTTCACGCTCAGGGAATTTCAAATGCCGTTATCATGCTGTTATGTCATCATTTAGGTCAATTTTACATCATGGGGATGAAGTACATTGTCCAGAAGCCTGTGGTTTACAGGACTGTAGGGTAAAGTCTTTATTTTGCTATTTTGATGATACAAAATCCCCTCACAAAGTGCACAGAGGATGAATTTTGTTAACTTGACACACCGGATGGACAATTTCACTAGTCCATCTAGGAAAGAGCCCATTGAAAGTGTTTGGGATGGGCAGAACCTTTCAGAGGCAAATCCAGCAGGTAACCAGGTGCTTGTTCTGTCAATCATATTCATTACAGGTCAATCAGATAATGTAGGCAGACACGACTGCTGCGGTGTAAAGGTCAGAACATGAGCCACTTTGTAGAACAAACTCTGTTGGAAGTGGGGTGAACATATCCTTTCTATCAAGAAGTTTTGTTATTTGTTTGTCATTTACTAACAAGATGTGGTCCAGATCTGGTAAAACTGCTACTGAAGCTGTTAGCATCTATGCTAATCTCTGTACAAACGGTCACTTTGTGCTGTCGTCACACTCATGGCTCCCACCTCTACGTGCTATAAAGGAAGCTGACTGGGCCTTGATTGGAGACTTTAAAGACAATGAATCAGGCTGTTGGGCTGGTTAGGGTTATGTGCCTTGATTTTTGCGTTGGTGTGGTTTATGGTGTGGTACCCCAACAAAGGTTTAAATTGACTGTAAGACAAATATCAACACTATAACGGAGAATTAGGTCCACTTTAAAAAAAAAAAAAAAAAAGTAGGTTAAAAAAAAAACAAACAATTAAAGTTATGAGAACAAAGTCATAAAGTTACGAGAATAATCTCATAAAGTTATGAGAATAAAGTCAAAAAGCTACGATAACATCTAAAAGTTACAAGAATCTCATAAAGTTATGAGAATAAAGTCAAAAGCTACGATAATAATGTTGAAAAGTTACAAGAATAATCTCATAAAGTTATGAGGAAAAAGTCATACATTTATTTAAAAAAAAATAGTTATTTTAGTCTGTAGAGGCTATCAGAAGAGCATCTCAATCTCAATTGAAATAGATTTGTGACTTTATTCTCGTAACTTTATGAGATTAGTCTCATAGCTTTATGACTTTATTCTCATAACTTTATGACATTGTTCTTGTGATTTTATGGCTTTATTCTTGTAACTTTTTTACCTAATTCTCACAACTTAATGAGATTATTCTGGTAACTTTTCTTCTTTTTTTTTTTAACATCCTTTTTTTTATGTGACCCTAATCCACTGTTGTACAACACTAAAAACTCTCCATAGTAAGGATATTTTTACTACACTTCTGACATGTTTTGACTACAGTTTGTTTAAGGAAGTGACTCACGTTCTGAAGCGCAGCAGCTCTCGCCTATTATATTATCTGATTGACCTTTAATAAATATTGATTGACGAAACAATCATCCAGTCACCTGCCAAACATGCTTCTGAATGGTTCCTTCCTCTTTCAACACTTTAAATGGGCTCTTTCCCAGATGGACCAGTGAAATATATTGAATTGTCCATGGTGTGTGCCATATTACAATAAACCAGCAGAGTCATGCAGAAGTAACTTATGCCACCAATTGGGGCCAGACTTCACAAACTAAAAAAAACTAAACACCAAAAATTAGAGGATCAATGCAGCTTCTCAGGGCAACCACTGAGAGCCATCAAGCTGATGTCTCCAAATCAGTAACTAATGCCAAAATATTTAGTCACAAGAATACGTACTGTATGTCTTTCTTCACGATTACTGCTGAATATAGTGAGCTGCTTTAATCACCCTTGTTTATTCCAAACCCTTCTTGTGCAGCAGCAGAATATGCAAGTCTTTAAATTTGAACAAAATTGATTGTAAAACAAAGTACAAGCTTTTCAACACACCTTTTGTACACTAATTAACAAGTAAAACTTTTAATTACATGCTCTATCAAGGGAAAATGCTGTAGGTGTGCAATTAAATTAGTTTGCAGGATTTGCAAAGTAAAGCTTATGTAAATATTTCAGTGGCAACAGCATACAAAAAACATGAAGGGGGGAAAGGAAGAAAAATAATAGTCTGGATATCTTGTCGTTCCATTTTAACGGCCTTTTACTTTCTATGGCAGAATACTGGATTGTGCTGTGTAAGCATGTGAAGTAAATGTAACAGCTTTAATTGCAGTTCCCTTCCTTTGCCAGAGCACCTGTTTTATTTGAGAGGGGGGTTTCATCACACAAATACAGAGTTGATGAAAAACATGCTCGAGTGGAAACAGAGACAAAGTTTCTGTATTACTGTCTTTAATAACCTCCCTAAAGTTTAAGGAGAGGAATAAAAGGCCCTATCCTCCCACTCATCCTCCCTCTGTCTGCATCCTCGCCTGTGGTCTGTCCTGCCCTCTGTGTGGACTGACCACATGGAAAGTCCTCCCTCTGGAGCAGTAGATCGATGTTTGAGGAGAAGTGGTTGCTTTCAAATTCACTCTCGTCAAAGACTCAGGAGGGGAGCAGAGTGTCACATATTAGCCATTTTTACAGTAGTTTCCTTCCAAGCTTTATCACAACAGTCAGAGTCTGACAGTTTCATCTTTGCCACATTAATGGAAATAGCAGATCCTGTATCAACTATTTTAACCACTGCCACAAGGACGTCAGATTCTTACTACTGGTGTCCAGTCTAATTCTTAAAATATTTGATCTTAACAGCTGCTGATTGTTGCTTATTTAAGAAATAGTTTGATAGATGTGCTGATTGTTTCTTTAGCACTAAATAGTCCAGATGGATGCTGCTATATTAATCAGCATCATTCCTCTATAGTCTATATTCATTATAGATACTAATTTTAATTTAATATTGATTTCTCTATCCATGGTTGCACTGATTTAACATCGATGATACCTATCTCTACAACCATATAGACATTAAGTCCTTCTTGAGAATGAGGTGCCACATCTCAGGGGTTTACCTTTAATAAATTTATATTCAACAAAGACAAATATGGTGCTAGACAGATAAAGATTGATTGAATCTATATTCAGCAGAGACAAATGTGTTGATGACAGATTTATGGTCCAGGCGTCCACGGGTTCGTCACCATCATAAATTCTAATCTTTAGTCTCTTTGTCTCTGCCTGAATGGATACATCTCTGGATGTGTATACACAAATATGTATATTTATATGTGTTTGTATATAAGCATATGTGTATCTATGAAATGAGTATAGTATGGCTTTAGCCTGCTCAAATATAAAGTGACGTGAGATAACACTTGTTATGAACTGGTGCTATACAAATAAAGATCGATTGACAAGCTGCTTAAATTGACGGGTTGCTTGAGAAACATATTTAAGTGCAACAGAAGCTTCATCAGCTTCATTTTGCTTCAGCACGAGGCAAATTCCACTTAATCTCTCATGGCACTACCAACAGAGATCCTGTCTTAGCTCACTATTGGACAAAGTGTTGTGCCAAAAAAAAGTTTGACTGATTATTAAAGGGAAAGTTTGGGCTTTTGATGTGGGGTTGTATGAGGAACATGGCATTTGCCTGAATGAAAGCCACAGTCCCAAAGCTTGTGTGCTAACTTATTCTGTCAGAATAAGTTAGCACACAAGCTAATGCTACACATTGCTGTACATGGTGCCACCATCTCTGCATGATTTCAAAGAATTGTGGGAGAAAACAATCTGCAAAAACAGTGTAGAGACATCATGCAAACAGTTAATTTACAGAAACGTACTTTTCCTCTACCAAACCGCTTTGGTGAAACACTACTTCACAATGCGTTTAAAGGCTGATAGTACTCCTGATGCTGGACCATCCCGAAGAGATTTTTCATACTCACAATCATATTCCATCCAGTTTGATGACATAAACTCATGATTTATTCACCTGAATCAACAAGTCTCTCTGGTCCTCCACTTCTCATAGCAGAATCACCCCCTGTTGACTCTCCATCTACAAAAGTTTTTTCCCGTGACTACTCCAGTTCATACAAGTACACCCAAGTATCAAAACTAAACAGCTTTCATTTGCTGCAAAAATGAATTCATTCAGTTTGGTAGCATTTTTGGCCTTTTCGTAGCAAGCTGATCAGCTCTGTTGGCGAAAGGACATGTAGGTTTTATTGTGCTGTGAAGTAGTGCCTCACTGAAGCAGCTTAGTGGTGAAAAACTTAGTTATTGTAAATGAACTGTTCATATGTGATAACTCCACACTGTTTCTATGTCTTATTTTCACCCACAATTCTTTAAAATACCAGTCCCCCCAGGAAAGGGTGATTTTGTGATTGCAGCAATCCTTGCAAATTCAGGCAATCCTCACAAATTCAGCATGGCCATGCAACTTTATCAAATCAAGCAACTTTCCCCCAACTTTGGCCAATCATCATAGGTCCTATCCCAGGTCTGCACATCATCACACTTCAGTCTGACTTTCTTGTCGTTAGTTGAGAGGATTTGAGGCACAAACAGCGCATATTAACCTCTGAAATCACAGCTGAAGTCTGTGAGAAGCAGCTACAAGAGGTCGTGCATACCAAGAGGGGTACACTGTTTGCAATACATGCAGATGTGGTGCAACATGAGTGACGTTCATCACTTCAAGAGCTCTCTTCTAGCGTAACACACAGCCAGTAGATTGCTGCTGCATGTGCGCACGCGGGTGAATGGCAAGTTAGTCCAGTGATCAGTGTGCTTTCATCATGAAGTCAGATGGAGCGTCAGTCTCTGTGGATGAGACCGATGCAGGACAGAAAAATCTGTAACATACTGTCTCACCTCAGTTAAACATGACTCCCTGTCTACATTTTTGTAATCTGTCCACCAGTGAATCTACTCTGTCCTGCAGCTGCCTTAAAGAAACAAGCATACAAGGACATTTAGTTTAACAAGCAGGGGCAAACCTAACCTTTCTGGTTGGGGTGCCCCTAACTAAACACAAAAAAAAAGAAAAAAGTTTCAACCCTGACCCCCCACAAGGACCAGGTCACTACTCCTTGAAGAAAATTCTGTTTCCTGTAAAATAAAACAAACAAGCACATTTTCTCAAAGAATCAGGGTATATCTTGAATATACTGTATATTATTTGTTTAAGTTTACCTAAAACACTGTAAGAAGTGACAAACTAACCCACTGTGGTAATGCTTCAGTAATTAGGCCTTAAACATCGGGCATTTTTTGCTGCAACAAAATACAAAAAAGTCGGTCCAAAATCCTGGAGGGTCATTTTATTGAATTAATAGTTTTTAAAAATCACAAATTTTGCCACAACTTTCTGAAAAACCTAAAGCAAAATCAGACTTTTTCTGCCATTTTGATCTCAAAAGTTTGAGGCGACATCCTGGAGGAACTGAATTATGGTGGCACCATGTGCAGCAGTGTATGGCATTAGCTCGTATGCTGGTGACTTTTTCTAAAGCGACTGGGAACTTAGCTCTGGGACTGTGGCTTATGTCCAGGCTCATGCCATGTACCTCACAACCCTACTTCAAAAATCTCAACTGTCCCTTTAAAGGTGTATGCTAACTGTGTTCATGATTCTTACAAGTGTGTATGCTATTGGTTAAATTGTGACTTTTAAATCTGTTTTGTAAAGATGGCTGTGGACACTTTGATGTGATGTTTGAAAAGAAGTTCCTCTCTGTTGTGTGCAGATATTCCCAGAACTCCCACTGAATTATTGAAATATCTCACTGTTTTAAAGAAAGCTCTATAACCGCCTTTAATATTTTAGTCCACAGTATTTAACATGCATTAGATACTTAGAACAGTTTGAACAAGCTATCGGTGAATTGAGATGTTGGACTGAATCCTTAAAAGGAGCTTTACCAAATGAGGTGGAATCAAGGCTGCATTAGGCTGCCCTTAAACTACATTTCTGTCCACTTGAGAAGGCAGCTGCCTTTAGAGAATCGTCGTAGCAGTCGTTCCCAGCCACTTAGTGGCAGCGAGGGTAATGGTTTCCATGCTTAAAACTTGTCATTTGGCAGAAAACATTGATTCCTTCAGCTCATCACCATTTGGGAGCTTGAGGGCTGATGAGATGTGCAGAAATTGGGAAATTCAAGGTTGCAGTCAAAGCTCATTGCCTTATCTTCCGTAGATTTTTTTATGCAGCATAAATGGCACAAAGTACTGAGTTCAGCAAGCCATAAAGAGGCTTTACAGTCACAAAGAACCATAGTTATAAAACAAGCATCTTGCTCTGAAATATTTTTTTTTTTACTGGTTACATTTGCAAGGTTTCCAAAATAGTAATCAGTGGTAACATCATTGTGCACCTTTTACAAAAAAAGTCACTCAAACTACTCGGCAAGTGTTTATAGTGAAGGCTTATGAAAAGGGAGGAGTATGAAAGAGTACAACTAAACAGGAAATAAGAGAAGTAGACAAAGGTTAAAGTTTTTGAAACACTCTTACACTCAAACTCTATTTCAGAGCTGACAAATGATTTAGATTTATGTAGCAAAGGGACCTTGATACCAAGACAGTAGAGGACTTACATCAGCAGATGAATTCAAAAGGAGGGCCACAAGAGACCAGAATTATAAGCTCTCATTATGATTTGTGCATATTAAAACTGTTTAAAATGGGTTCAACAAAGAATATTCAGTGATGTAATTGTAATGAACAGGTGGGAAGATGTCTTGATGTTTCATAGGTCACTGTGTAGTTTGTCCTAGTGCTGGGCAATTAATTACATTCACAACTACAAAAGCACTCAGAGAGCGCAGACCTCCGCCAAGCAGCTCACTTATGGCAGTGGCTTTTCCACAAACCCTGTAAAAGACACAATTCTGGATCATCACGCACTCCGATTGGACGGCCGAGCCACTGCTCATATCTGTCCATGTGGAGAACTCCTCCGCTGGCATTGAAAGGGAAGCTGGGAAATGTAGTGACATTGGCTTGAAAAACGTTGACGTTGGTTTTCAAATAAACCACAGTTCCCATAATGACGTAAAGGGGGCGGAACTCTCACAGCAGCTGAGGATAAATGAACGGGATTTGCCATTACAAACTTCAATGTTTTTTTATGACGTCAATCTGGTTTGGATTCAGATGAAATTTACCTTGATGATAGAGTTATATTTTATATTTTATCCGTAAATATTGAAGCGAATCCATCAAGTGATGTCAGAGGGATGATTTTTTTTTAAAATAAGGCTCAATGATAACTAATGGGATTTTCAGAAAATTTGGGGATTTTTTTGCATCCAGACAAACATGCAGATTACCACCAAAATGTAATGGCTTCCTCCTTGGACCAAACCACACCTCTAATTTTCATGTAAATCCATCATGTGTTTTTCTTAATCTTGCTAACAGACAAACAAACAAAGAAAAAAACAGACAGACCCTGATGAAACATAACCTCCTGGGCGGAGGTAATTATCACAATCACAATTATGATAACTAAAATGCGATGCTCATCATGAAGCGATCACAGCCCTGCGTGCCATGTTGTGCTCATTCTGTTGTGTGTGGTAAATGAAGCGCACCCTTCCCCTCCCTCACAGTTACTCAACTGCTCTGCAGAGTTGGAAAATTTGCTTATGTTTTGGTAAACAGATAACTGAAAAGTATGGTGGCACAGTGGTGCAGCAGGTAGTGCACTTGCCTCACAAGCTATAAGGTCAACTGTATGATCCCAGGTCTGTCAGTGCTTTTCTGTGTGGAGTTTGCACGATCTCCCCGTGCGGAATAGATACTGGATGGATAATTTCAACAGTTCAATTGAAGTCATGCATTAAATGTGAGGGTAAATGCTTCATGTGTTAAAGAGTTTCAGTTTGTCAAAGTGGTGCCACAGTCAGTCAGACCGTGCATCCCAAGGTTTTAAGAGCTCATATCATGCTTTAATGAGTTTTGGTGGCCTTAAGTATGTTTAACATGATAGAACACTTCTGTACACAAGACAAAAAGCCTGTATAACTAGGACCTATTCCTCTCTCCCTCTTTAAGGTACCAGTAGCTGCTTGAAATGGATCCTCCTCCAAGTTAAAGCCCAGTGCAGACCATAGTGCAAATGCAGAGCTGTAGATGCAACTTTGCTCCAATCGATGGCGCATGTCCTTGACCACTGGAAGCATATTTATAATGCGGTGAAGGGGTTGTGGCAGTTGGTAATGCAGCTGAAAGGGGTCGGCACCCTTGTGAACTTTTATTCTCTGTTCATCGATTTTCTTTCCACTAACTTACTTCAGTACATTTTATCTAATTTTATAATATTTTTATTAAAAATTGTATTTTATTAGCTTATTTATTTATTTTCCTTTAGTATTATTTTAATCTAACTTCTTTTCATGATTTTTTATTGTCATTTTAGTCTTAGCTCCAGTGTTTCCTCATTTTTAATTCAAGTTAGCATTTCCTCAGTCCTCTAATTCTGTTTTCTGTTAGAATCTCTCCCTCATGTCTTTGTATGTGTGTGTGTAAGTGAGTGTGTGTGCTGTATGTGGATTGCCGTGGTGGTGGTGGTGGTGGTAGTGTGTGTGTGGGGGATTGTATTTTTCATTGCATTCAATCTTATTTATTTTAATTATTTTATTTCTTTGTTTCTATGTGAAGCACTTTGTGCTACAAAACTTTGTATGATGAGTGCTTTACAAATAAAGTTTGATTGACTGATTGATTGATTGGTTGATTGATCAATGTTATTTCCATATGGTCCAGTACTGTGAAACTACATGGAAACTCTGAGCGCTTGTTTTCCTGTTTTGGGCCCAACTTTTAGTGCAGATGATGATCGACATGGGGTTGAAGGAGCTCTCGCTAACAATACATCTACTGCATTCTACTAAGCCAGTGCAAAGCTGCTGCTGGCTCGTGCTGCAGACAGAATGAGGTAGTAGACGTACCAGCCGACTGACAAGACTGTGGAGTGCACAGAAAACTACAGTGATGGACTACATGGATACTGGAGGTAACAGGGTGTCTCAGACAGACTGAATGAACAGCAGATCAGGGATATCCTGTGATTACAAACATTCACTAGCAGTCAACAAAAATGAAGATTTGAAGCAGAATAAAATCAAAATATGGGCTATTCAACTTAAGGCATGGTGAGAATTTGCAATTCAATGTGCAAAATTAAAAGTGATAACAAGTCTCTTTCAGTCATGATTAAGTGGAGCACATCCCTCTTCAACCTTTCATCTGTTAAATCAGTTCTTATAGGCAATGATTATGCATTTTCAATTTTTAGAGTAATTCATGACAAAAATGCATTTCTTGCACAGCTATGACATAATGTCTAGGTTATTAAATCATCTAATAAGTAAAAATGTTTGCACAGATGCAGTGATATATCAGAGAGAAATCATGTTAACATTTGTGATCTCAGTATCAGTAAAAATATTAGATTTATTTCCAGAGTCATAAAGTCCTAGTTTGCCCTTTTTTTTATTTGTTACAGTCTTAAGGGCTGACTTGAGCAGCATCTACCCCCGCCTGAACTTTGTTTGCTGAGGATCTTTTCCTAATGCCTGCAGGTATATCTAAACCAGCGCTGACACTAATGAGAACAGGTCGTGTGGTAGCATCCAGGCGTACTCTGCCTTACTGGAAAGAACCACTTAAGGCCAGGGCTTACAGAGTGGATAAAACTCATGGCAGAAGCTTCTGCCTTAAAATATATGCATTTATTAAACTGCAAAACAAAAATCAACACTAGAGAGCATTTATGTCTTTGCAAAGAAGTTTCAGCTGCTGAAAGAGACACAAAGGGTTTTCTTTTTATGTAGATGCAAATGTATCCTTCTGTGTATAAAATACTAAAATGCCCGGAGGTATGTGTATGTAAATTTGTATATATATGGATGCCTATGTGTAATAATCACATACACACATACTCTCACATCGACTCACAAACGACAGAGTTGTGCTGCATTGATCTGTTAACAGATTCAACATCCGACAAGCCATTAATTAACTGAGTTACATCACAACACGTGATCATCCATCCATCCATCTACACACTTGTTTAACTGGTTTTGGTTTGCAGGATGGGGAGCCTATTCCAGCTGACATCTGGCAAGATGCAGGGTACACCTTAGACCAGCCGCTCACCATGAACAGGGCTGAAATATGAAGACAAACAACCATTTATACTCCCACCTAAAGGCTGTCAACCATTACTTAACATGCATTTTTCTGAGGGAAGCGAGACTACACCAGAAAAAACTCACACGACCTCCGCAAAGACAGGTCCAGATTGACCGGGCAGTTGATCCAGCAACTCTTTTGATGTAAGTCAACAGCACTACCTACTGCACTACCTGCTGCACCACCCACCTGAAGCACCACAGGCAAACAATTTAAGTTATTTGAATGTTTCTTCATTATCATCCTGTAAGTGCTACTGTGCATCCTTCTGTCATTTTCTATTTTTATACACCTTAAGCAGGGTTCACACTTCACAGTAATCAACCCGAGTTTAGGATACAGCAGATCTGCAGAATCAATGCGCACAGGAGGAAGAACGCATAGCTATTTTGCTGCATAGTACAATAGTGAGAAACACGGAGACCTCCTGGAGGAAAAAATAAAGCACTTTGAAATATTTCACCTGATTTTACATGTCAAAAAAAGGATGAAGGCACAATTCAACTCCTTTGTTTCATTTCTGTTACATTTGTTGAACATTTCCACAAAGTTTAACCTGCAGGTTGTTAACCATTAAATTTATTTTTATTTTTATTTAACCTTTATTTAACCAGGAAGTCCCATTGAGATTAAAAAATCTCTTTTACAAGAGAGACCTGGCCAAAATAGCAGCCGCACATAGTCACAGTACATAGAAAATGACACAACGCAATCAACAGGTTTAAAACAAATAATCAAATCCACATTTGGCTTTCAAGAAAAACAACCACATGCCTCTGTCACCACATTCTTAATGATGCTCTTAAATTCATTAAGAGATATCATTAAATCCAGTTTTAGCTCTTTTTGAAGATTGTTCCACGACCAAGGTGACTAAATGAAATGTGGAAAGGCAGACAAAACATTTTGTGCATTTAAAACTAAATTAAATGTCTTGAATAAACACACGTTTTTAGAGACTAAAAATATTTTGATTAAATGTTCCAGTTTTCTTTGTTTCTTTTCCAATTTTTCTTTAAAATAGGCATACATTTCAGTTTCTTAATGTTAAATACATAACCAAAAATTAATATTTTCTCTAAATTTCCAACTCGATACTAAATTTGTCTTTTGGTTTTATATTTAATATGATTTTAACTGATTATCATTCAAATGATCCTGTATTTAAATTTACAATTATTTTTAAATTAACAGAAAAATAAATGTCATAATTTAGATATTAAATATATTCCTAAACATCCAGGGCTATTAACTGACCATATTCGAACTTTGAGAATTATAGTGTGAACCAATGTGCTGTGTATAACTTTAGGAAATAATCTGCTTTGTGCATATTTTAACAACTACGCATCATGCCACACTGTTGAAGTACAATAAATTTTAAGAATCAAATAAGTTAGACTTTTATCAAAGACAGTAAAACTTACCGATCCCGTCTGGTTTTCCTTACCCTGTACGAAGCATTTGAAGGATTTGTGGGGTTTCTGTCCTCACATTTCTGCTTTTTCTCTCACACACTGAAACACAGCTTCAGCTAATAAAAACCAATCAGGTGATTACTCCTCTCTGCACACACAGCTCAACAGGAACTGGCCTAATTTTACACTCTTTCCTGTGAGGCTGTTCTTCAAAATAAAACAGAAAAGACCAGGAAAGTTAAATGAATTAAATCAAGAGGAAGAAGTACGTTAGTTTGACCAAGTTAATATTAAACTTAATCCAAAAATGGAATTACATTTTTGAACCTTGTTTTTTCTTCTTGTTTCTTACACATTTTTCTTCATCTGTAGAAATTTGAAGGGGTTGAACAGTGGCACAGCTGGCAGTGCAAGAAGGTCCCCCCCCCCGGATTGGGCAGGGCCTTTCTGGCCCCCAAATTCCACATAACGCGAAAGCGCCGCCCCGCAGTCATGCTCCGACCTGCAAACCCCACTGGATGCGCCATGCTGAGCACCACCACGGCGCACAGCCCTGTAGGGAGGGGGGCTGATCCCTGGAGAGTCACAAGCTCTTGTGCGAATAGTGATGTCACACGTCAATAAAACTTGTTATAGACTGAGAAAAGAAGTAAACAACACCTCACTTTGCTTCTCTAAGGTCCCTTTGCTGGTCCCAACCACACAGCTTCATGATTTATTTCACTTCTATCTGCCTATATCCTTGTAGAAAGGATGTTTGGGGTCACACACTGTTATATATTTCTGTACCTCTACGATTCACTTTTCTTCGTCCATGGAGTCGTGTTGCCTCTGGGACCCTCTGACCGACTGTTGACCAAATGCTCGTGCCTCCGGTTGAGAAGTAATGACAAACTATTGAGGAAATTTACGTTCGAGAGTCCGTGCATTGTGTTTTATTTTAAAAGTTCCAGATACTCCACACATTGACTTCCTGTCTGGTGCTTTCTCAACGACAGTGAATTTACGAGGTTTTGAAGCGGCCGCACAGAAAATAGACCCGAAGCGAGTCTCCAGCACCATGGCGCGCGCCGGCGCTTCAGCAACACGGCACTGGCATGGGCAGTGGAATTTGCCTGATAGACTAGAGTGGGTTCTAAGTGCTCTGCAGTACAATTCAAATTCCGCTTTCGTGGAATTTGGGGGTGTGTGAAGTATGCATGTTCTTCCATGTGGGTTCCCTCTGGGCACTCTGGCTTCCTCCCACAGACCAAAAGCATGCTAGGTTGACTGGTGACTCTAAATTGCCCCTAGGTATGAGACAATCATAAATGACTGTCCGTCTCTCTGTATTCCTGCGATCAGCTGGGAACCGGCTCACACCAGTGTCAGCTGGGATCCAGTCCCAAAAGGGATAAGTGGAATAGATAACTGATGGATAGATGTAGAAATAAATAAATAGATGAAATATAGTTCTGTGGCTTGTTTTTTTTTTTTTTTCTTGAAACTCACAATTAAGCAAAAAAGTATACCCACAAACATCAGTGAACCTTACCCATAGTCTGAGCTCGCTCTCCTTTACTTCCAAGAATACTGAAATATCCCTTCAACACACATAAGGAGTGTTGTTTTTTTTCTTTTTGTTTTTTTGAATGGTTTTGTGAGATGATTTATATCCCTTTCTCTTTTGCCCTGATTGTTTGAACCCTAAGCACTTTATAACTTTCTTGTTTTTATAGTTAATACACACAAACCACATCTGTTTAGTAGTTTGTATGTTGGGATACATCTCTTTTGCTGTAAAACAAGTTTACCCACGGGTACAAATAAAGTAACCTGAACCCGAAACTAAGGGCATATAAAACTCAAAAAAGTATAATATGGCAAACTACAGGCACTTTAGGGGTTTCTTCTTTTTGTTTTCTCTTTTTCCACTTCCGATTAAAAAAAAAAAAAAAACTAACATATTTTGAATATTTTACATATATCAATTTTCTTTTTAATGCAAAAAAGCTTGCAATAAAACAAAAATAAAGTCCACAGAAAAAAACAAACAAACAAACAAAGGAATCAATGTCAATTTTAAAGATGTGTGAACTTTCTTTTTTTTTAGCATATTTATTAGTTTTCAGGGTTCAACCCCAGAATGGACAATACAAATTATGAGATCACAGACTGAACCAATTTTCCACCCCAAACCCAGAACACCTTCCCGTCACACATAAGGCACAACAGAAAAACAAACAAACAACCAAGAAAACGGAAACAACAACAAACAGAAGGGTCAAACAAATAGGTGACACGAAATCAGACAAGCGATAATAAAATTGCAATAGATTTGTGAACTTATTGATCATCCACCGAATGTTACTAGTATTTAAGGCCGCCCATGAATGAGGACAAAGGGGACATTTTTCTGTGGCCCTGCCTCGCAGGGGGGCCCATGGGGGGCCACAACAACATTTCCTATTAATTTAACAAAAACACATTTATTAACAGGCATCTTAGTCGAATGTTACCAGTTTCAAGCCCATATTTCTTAATATGCTACAGACTTCTTGTCATGATATCATTTTACAGAGGACAGTTGACTCGAACTGTTGGGCCCTCAATTTTGGACCTTGTATTGCCATTCAAGGACAGCACCAAAGGTTGAGATGGCACAAGAAGATTTTTAACTGCAAGAATATGCTGAACAAAGCCAGGCCAGGAAGCTGAATTTTAGCTAAAGGCCATGAGTTTATTTTACTAAACCACATATGGAGGGGCCCCTACTGGGTTTCTTAGGGGGGCATTCATGTCTGTGTGTGGCCCTGCTAGTATTTAACAAAATTCAGCATCTCACAGACTAAAACTTTAATAATGAGGATCTGAATGATGGATGAAGTTTGAGTCATTTCTTTGAAAATAGTATTAAAAAGGAAAAGACTCATCCTACACACCAACGAATTCTGCTCTACATGAACTGCTTTCCAAATGTTTTGGTTCTCATCATTATCACTAACAAGACAAACTAAACATGCTGTCTTGGGTGTTTAGGGGGCTTGTTTAAATGAACTCATGATCATTATAGATGGCTTCTGCGGGCACCAATAAATACTGACAACAATCCTCTACTCAACTTCTTGTTTTAGATGAAAAAGAAGGATGTATCATAAATCAACACTTAGAGGGCCGCTTATGTTTGAGTATAAAATGAATTAACATACACATGGGACATGAGTCATAGAGGTGCTTCAAGCCTCTCTTAACTGAGTATAAAATGAGTCAATTTACACATGGGACACATGAGTCATATAGGTGTCTGAACAGCTTCTACAGTATCTATAATAAAAACAGTATTTGATTCTGTTTTTTGTGGAAGCAGAATTTAGATCTGTTGTCTAATAAAAAGGTCACAAACATAAAAATTGAACACAGAGTCTGATGTTTTTTAAGATTTTTCTATCTATTGCAAGAGTTCACAGCAGGAAACCAGGTATTAGAGAGTTATCCGCACTTATGTCTCCGTCCATCAGAGCCATGTAGATGTGAAACAGCATTGTTCAGTGTGACAAACTTGTTAGAGACAGGAGGTGTCTACAGTCTGTCACGTCCTGTGGGACTGTAAGCACAAACTTTCCTCTTATCATCTCTGTTCTGTGGTTGAAACACAGATAGAGGGCACAGCATGGTGTACAGAGAGAGGCAAAGAGAGGGAAGGAGTTGCAGATGTTGCTCTAAAATGTCAAAAATCCCTCTATAATGGATAAGACAGATGCCAGGAAATGAAAAAAAAAAAAACTGCTCCCGAAAAAATCTTACAGGCAACAGTTTTGAAGTATTTTTTCAGACATGATTGACACAAAATGTGATTTATTTATTTTGTGATGGCACACACTTTGCTTGAACTTAAATGTTTCAGCATGAAAGAGGCCATATTATGCTTTTTGAGTTTTTCATGTCCTAAAGTAAGTAATTAAGTTCATTTATATTCACCTTTCAGACAAAAGTCACAAAGGTCTATACATACTGTGGTCAAAAAGTACCCACACAACCATACATGTGTACCCAGGTACACTCATACATGCCATATGCACACATACATGTAAGCACATATTGCATTTACATGCCCACACATACTTAGACAGATATCCAAACATAAATTAGATCAGATTAAGGGGTCACCGACCTTTTTGAACTTGACAGCTACTCAAAAGTTGAAGAGTATCATAGAGGGCTACATTTGATTTAATGTTTTAAATAAGACCAATGTGTATAGCTTACCTTGCAATAATTAGTAAAATGCATTTACTGGGTTACAAATGATACATACTGTATGTTTACCTTTTACTTTTATTGATTCCTCACAACAATTATTACTAAAAATTAATATATACTATGAGAACATTAAGCTAAGATACATCTTTAATAATGTCTTCATATGTTAAAATTCATGTCATGATCCTGCTTTTTGTCTTTTAAGTTAAGTTACCCATTTTGTTTCATGTTTGTCTTGTACTTCCTGTTTAATTTTGAAAATTCACATCTTTCCTTGTTTCGGTAAGATTTGCTTCCTGTCTGGCGTTGTCACACCTGATCCCTGATTGTTCCTTCCCAGCTGTGTCTAATCACCCCCGATCACCTCATGTATTTAAAACCTCAAGTCTTCCCTGGTCTTGTTGCCAGTTCGTTGCACTCTCTAGTCTTCGTCCTAGCGCTCTATCTTGTCCCGTCTTGCCGGCATTACCCATTTTCTCTTTGATCCAGTTTTTGCCTCATGTTTTAAGATACCCCAGCCTTCTCTGATTGATATTCCATGTACCGAACTTTGCCTGTCTTACCAGTAAACCGACTGCCATTGCCAAACTGGTGAAGTACGGAGCATTTGTGTCTTTCTTGCACCTTGTTCCTTGACACTTCACTGATATGTACAGAAATCACACTTTTGCAATATGTTTTGTTTGTTTTTTACCCCACACAGGTCAAAATTTAAAAGAAAGTAAACAGTTTTAAAATGTAACACACTTGTTACATTTTTTGTTTTGATATTTGTATCAATGTAAGTATGACTTCTTGGCAAAACATAAAAATAAAAATGCTCTACTGTGGTAACCTGTACAATTTTTACAATGTCCCTGAGGGCCACTGTTAATTTTGTCGACTAATTATTCTCGTCATAGTTTTCGTCAACAACCTTTTTTTCCCCTGACGAAAACTAGACTATAACTAAAACAAAACAAGTGTACATGGACCAAAACTAAAACTAAATTAACTGACCTTTTTGTCAACAGATAAAAACTAGACTAAAATGTTTGGCAGAGACTAAATCCAATCAGACCTAATTTGGTCATGTAGAAAGTAGAGACAAGTTAGGAATATATCCAATCACAGCTACTTTGGTTGTGTGGAAAGGTTGGATGAGTTAAGAGGGACATCCAATCACAACACATGTCTTCAGAAATTCAAGGAAACATCAAAAAATGCCTTACACTTTACGCTTCATATTTTAGTCGACTAAATGTACAGTTAATTTCGTAGACTAAAACTAGACTAAAATTGAAACAATTTAAATGACTAAATTATGACTAAAACTAAAATATATTGTAGGCAAAAGACTAAAAATAAAACTAAATTAAAAAGCGCTGTCAAAATCAACACTGCTGAGGGCACCTAAAAGGCTGTCTTTGGGCTACCAGGTGCATGCGGGCACCCTGTTAGCTGCACCTGGATTGGTGTCAATAAGGGCGGCACGCACTCATGCTTCACAACAAGAAGGCTGCTTGTTTTGAACCTCGTGTTGGTCAGGGCTTTTTTATGTGGAGTTTTCATGTTGTCCTCATGCATGCTTGGTTTCTCACAGGGCACTCTGGCTTCTTCCCACCAAATAAACATGATGGTTAGGTTAATTGGTGACTATAAAACTGCCCTTTTGCTTGAGTGTGAGCATGAATGGTTGTCTGTCTCTCTATGTGGCCCTGTGATCAGCTGGCAACTGGTCCAGGTTGTGCCCTGCCTCTCGTCCAGTGTTAGCTGGGATAGGCTTCAGCCCCCACGGCCCTAAAAGGAATGAGTGGTAAAGATAATGAATGGATGGATATTACAATCCCCACTCCATGTTGGTGTAGAGAGGGCATGTTCTTAGGTATTCATTATCATCATTACTGGAATAAGTAAAAGCCAATCAGTAGTCACAATAAATCCATCATTAAGGATCTTTAGAGTCAAGTAACATTTTACAAGCCTTTCCTTCCTGCTTAGGCTTATAATGCCCACAGGCTTTTTAAATAGTGTTGTGTCTACACTTGTATCTTTAGCCTTAGTGTGAAAGCATATGTATGGTTTGTTCTAGGATATTTTCAGATACTGTTTGATTACACATTTGCATACTTTGCACAGTCACGAAGCCCGACACAGAAACAAGCGCCAACGCTGTCTCCTCACATTTTTCCACCCTCAAGTATCATCCCAACATTCATGCATGCAGAAGCGCGCTTGGCACCACGGCAAGCTAAGCACTTCTGTGTGCTGCCAAATGGGGATGAGAGATATGATTCAGCCATGGTGAGCAAGATCTGGATCTGTCATCCAATTTCGCCCACCTTCTGCATGTGCAAAGTGACTCAGAACTGATGACATGCCAAATGACCGGAGACACAACTTTCACGCCCCGCTCGTTCAAAATCAAAACTGTAATATCCTCTGAAAGTGAAATCATTCCCCAGTTTTTTAGAAATTACTGAGCGTGGGTTCATTTACCCCTCTGATTACACCATCACAATTTTAATCGAAGTTCCTGGAAGAGCTGTTTAAAGAGCGGCAGGTACCATTGAAAACATTTCCCACATGATTTACTCTCTCAGTCTGTGTTTCTGCCAAAATGTACACTTAGTTGCCCCCTCGAGTTTTGGCAGAGCTCTGATGATTGTGCGCAGGTCGTGACAAACACTCTCTTTTGGTTTAATAGAAAACCAAAAGTTGGTTTAATATATCATTTGTCCGAAAGCAGAAGGTAATTACTGGAAAAACAGCCTGAAATAGAATAAGGTGGACACTGTGAAAGCGTTTCATCACCGAGGGTGATGATTTATGTGCAGTGATTAAAGTTTCTATTTCAGAGAACCTCTGCAAAAGTGTCTTCAAAATTAAGTGTTAATTCTACTATTGTGTGTACTATGGGCTGACAAACGAAGTGTCATAATAAGAAACCAAGTTACTCATGAGCAATGCTGTATTAACTTTTCTATACACAGAGAAAAGTTTTCTCTTTGCAAGTAAACTGATCCTTTGTTGGCTCTCCAACTGAGCCAGAGAACAGGGAGATACCCCATCTTGTTGTCATCAGCTTTCAGAGGAGAGTGTCGAAGGTCAGCATTGTTAAGGTACGGCAGGGTATAATATATGTGCATTTTTTTTTTTCAATGAGTCTTTGTAAATTATTGCATTCCCTGTCCTTGTAGTTTGGAGGGGGCTGGGGAACCCTTAACTGGACCTTTATTGAAGAAATGCTTAAATAGAGAACAATGAAACCACTGATGTTACTTTTGCGTCAGCAGGATTTAACTGGCATTTGGCTTCTTCAGCTGTGTTTACACCAAAGACAAATTTCAGTTCAAAATGTAATCAGAAAATACATTGACTGTGAATGGGATGACACAAAATTCTACACAATTCGTGGTGAAATCATCATGCAAACAACTCAAATTGTTGCTCAAGCTTTGCATTTTTCGCCTCTTTGGCCCCTACGCCAAAATTGAAATGTCCAACTTCTGCAACAAATTCGTTGGTCAGAGTAGGAAGTAAACATTTCTGCATGTCAGCATCATAGCTCCTCCTCATAATTATTTTAGTATTTGGAGACCGAACCACAGAGAGAAGCAGGTAGAAAGTCACTGGAGAGTTTTGAGTATCCAGTTAGTTTGGTGATTATGCTATATACTTTTACATGATTTTCACTAGAGAAATATGCTTAACCTCAAGGAAGAACATTGAAAATACATTGAAAGTGAATGGGATGACACAAAATTTGTATTCCTGCTTATACTGATAGACTTGACTCGACTTTTCTGTCTGTTGACTGGACTCGACTCAAGATTTTAGTCCAGTGACTTTAGACCTTCAAAAAAATGACTTCCACCTCTGCTGGAGACTCTTATTGATTTCTCACAATATCGTCAGAGTGAATGAATTTGTCCCTTGAGCCCTGTTTCCCATGATCCAGTTCTACAGGCTCTCAACACAAAAGGCTTTGGTGTTAATTAAAGTCAATCTATGAATTCTAATACCCCAGAGGTTTTGTTTATTAGTTGTGATGATACTCAGGATGCTGCAGCATGAAGCCATAAGGCATCCTGGATTTTACAGATGAAATCTGCACAAGATGTTTGAAGATTGGAAATGTTTGAGGCTGCATGTTGTTTGATATCAAGAGGGAGGTTAATTAATATGGAAATTTAGAGTTGGAGATGATCTGGTGTGACTTAGCAAATATGTAGACATGACTGTCATGTCAAAGACAAACAAAGGACAAAGATGCAGAGAAATTAACGGCTCACTAATGGTTTCTGACTTATCTTTAATGTCTGCCAACACAGAGACTGCACTCACTATTAAAGATGGCCTGATCATATTCCTCCCCATACTAATACCAATCATCTATCCTTGAAAATGTGAGTACAGGGTCAATGTTAGTACAGATAATATTTAGTGTTGTTTTTTTATTGAAGATTGTTTAACAGGCAGTCGGTCCTCTTGTAGTGTGCTGGTAGTGTGCACATGGCGTATAAAGTATCTTAGTGGAATGACTGCTGAAGTACACAAGTTCATGATTCATTAAAAAATAAGTAAATGTGGCTTCAAACAAAAGGGAGTCAGAAAAAGGGAGTCAGAAAGGTAGGCTCCGGATTAATAGGAGTCAAGTCAGAAAGGACGACATCAGATAACATGAAACAGCAGACGGACCTGGGAGTATCAGGTGTATTGTAGCGCATATGAATAGCACCCTGAGCAGCACTGCAAAAAAGAAAAAGAAAAACAAAAAAAAAACACAACACTGTCTCTCAGTTCTCTATCCTGTTAAAAACTTTTAACTGAATTTTCAACAAATGTGCTGATATTTAATGTTAAAAGTGTGCTTTTGTGCATCATGTATGAGTTAAACAAGCTTAGTAAAGTGTGTGTTTTGGTCTGGCGGATGTATTTGAATCCCTGCATACTCAAAATAGCAGAGACTGAAATAGCATCAGACTTGAGACCAGGTATAAGGAGGTTTAACCACAGGCAAAGCAGGTCTATAGTTCATTCTGACCTGAAATTCACATACATCTACTGGAAATAGTCAGATAATGATTTGTTGCAAATAAATCATGGAATACATCACTAAAGTTTCATGAGGTTGAATTCACTGTATTTACAGATTGGATCTGAAATTCTAACAGCCATTCTTGTAATGCAGTTAAGGTTGTTAACAGATTTGCTTGCACATAGGGCCTGTTTTATAGCTCAAGTTGCTTGTTCAATACAAACAAAGGCAGCAGATCACTGTAATCAAGGCTTGTAAATGCTGCTGCTAAAACAATGAATGTTCTGGGGTGCCCGAAAGGAAATAATTATCTCATTGTAAATACACTGTTAAATCTTGCTCCATTTAGTAATTAAACTGCACATTTCCAGAGAGGTTGCTGGTTCTGAGTGTGTTAACGAGAGCGTGTGATTGGTTAATGAGACCCGCTGACTCCGCGACCCCGACCTCATTCATCAAACTGATCAAAGATTGAGTGGCATATCGCGCCTCAGGACATTGACTTGAGAGCCAACTGTGGCCATCTTAATTCTGAATATAAATTAACCATTCAAATCCCAGTGACGCATGAGTGTTTGATTACATGTGTAAGTAAAGAAGCTGCTGGATTTATACTGGAATGCTTTTGACAGCAAATGATTTACACCAACTGGCAGTTTTATTAGGTATTCACTTTCAACTGCTGAAGTCAGCCAATCACATGGCAGCTTGTCAAGGCATAGGAATGTGATATAAGGGATTTTGACATCGTTGTTGGTGAATGTTCCAGAGACTGCCGATCTACTGGGATTTTCCCCCACAACCACATCTAGGGTTAACAGAAAACAGTCAGAAAACAGAAAATATCCAGTGTGCATCAGTTCTCTGAGCCAAAATGGCTTGAGTGATGCCAGAGGCCAGAGTGGTTTGAGGTGAAAGGAAGACAGTAACTCATACGGCCAAGGTATGCAGAAGACAATTTTTCAATGAACAACACATCGAATCTTGAAATAGATGGACCACAAAAACACTAGACCACACCTGATGCTGCTCCTGTCTACTAAAAACAGAAAACTGAGGCTGCAATTTGCAAGGGCTAACCAAAATCAGACAAAAGAGGATTTGGATAATGTTACATAGTCAATACAAAAGAGCACATTTTGGATGAGATGGGGTGGGAGAGTTGAATCTTAATGTGCTTTGACTACAAATCAGCAGCAACTAGGTGATACTATCATGTCAGTTTGGACCAAAATCTGAGAGGGATGTTTCCAGCACCTTATTTAATCTATGCCACAAAGAATTAAGGGAGGGCTTAAGATGAAAAGCAGGTCTTTTAACCAGCAGGATTAGTGTTGAGGGAGAGAGATTACAGAAAGTTTTAAAGAAAATTTATAAAGGAATTTACAACCATCAATATGTAAATAATGAATGAGACAGAAGCATGTCTGTCTATCTGTCTTGCTGATCACTTAAAGTCTATTTAAGGAGCAAGGAAATAAGTTTGGAGTATTAATTCAACTGGTGACCGTGTACATTGGTGACTTTGTTAACACCATGGTTGATGGGGCATTGCCTTTATATCAGAATTTAGAAATTCCAGCGTCCTTGTCAGAAAACCTCATATGAAACACCCTTAAAAGTTGAAAGTCCCACTGGGAAACTTGAACAACCCTCACAGACACTAGTTCATAAACAAACGTGGCTGCCCAGTGCTTACACAGGAAGTAAAATCAGGGCATTATTACCTAAAAAAAACAACTTAGGGTTGTTCTCGTGCATTGAAATCAATCACATTGATAGTTTTGTACACTGTCCACATACTGGGATTTTGGATTTGCATGAAATGGTCTTGTAGTGTGCTGTTTATGTTGGTTATGAGCTAACATTGCTAACTGCAGCTGGAGTTCCAATGGGTTGGTGTTGATCTATTGAAATTGCCACGAGATGTGATAATTCATTGAAGTCCCACTAGTTGATGAACTTAGGAAAAAGTTTTTTAACGCTAAAATTACTGGAGTAGTTGTTATTTTCATTAATGAGAAAGTGCTTTTTCCACTTCTGCTCACGGGTGAAATTGGAATGTGCCTCAACTTGGATATGGCGTCATTTCCAGTTCCCCAGTTGGACCTCTGATGTAAATGGACGCAGCACAACTTTCTGTGTTTATGTTAGCATAGTTTCTTGAGCTGTACGCTCTCACTTATAAACTACTCATTGGTATTATTGCTACAATAATAAAAATAGATATAAAACCCACTTCCTAACAAAGTGGTGGGGAGTACAACCTCTATTTTTGCCAGTGCTTTGACCCTGAAATATCAACACAACTGGCCCGAGTCATCAGTTAGCACTCATAAGACCATATCAAAAAGACAGTAATGACAGTTCACTGAGGAATATATTGTAGAAACAGAGTGCAGGCATTGCTGATGGTGAGGTCTGACCTCTATTTATCCGTTGTTAACAAATATCTGATAATGAAATTGGTTATTGGTGTTTGTCTTAATTGTCCTTTAAGAATTAATGCCATGTTTACAGTTTACTTCAAACACAACAGGTAGTTACATACAGCCTGAGGTTATTTTGCGCCCCTTCAGTAACACGCATCACATACTGTCAACTATATTAAGAAAAAAGTATGACACCAATGGATGCAAATGCAAGGACAAACTGCAAGTATATCTCCAGCTAAATGGTAGATGGAGAGCATACACTGTGCTGACAAATTCCCCAATGAAGCCCTTTAACTGAGACGATGAATATGTTTATTTCTTGATTGCAGTGAGAGTGTGTCTGGCCCAGCATATTTAAGTTCCCAATAGACTTTTTTGCGGCTTCTGCATTCAAGGCGAACTCATTTCCACTCAGGGGGCTAAATCTTTCCAATCAAAATCCATCAGATGACAAGATGAGTAGTGAGTTATTTTTGACGAGGTGCTGATCTAAAAACAGAACTCTAATTTTGTTTATAGCTACACTAATTAGGACGTAATTTCTTATATAATTGCTTTTCACTTTTAGGCCAATATAACAGAAAACCAATTAGCTGTGTGCCCTTTAAGAGTAAAATAAAATTTGTTCTCTTACTGCTTTTTAGATCTAGAACGGACTTTAACGTGACCAAAATAAGAGAGGACTTAAAGCAGAGACATATATATAAGTGTGAAGTTGGATGGAGTTGTACATTTTTCAGCTGCTACTGCATTTGACACCTTCTGCTTCCAGATCAGAGGGGATCAAAGTAGGTCAGGTTTGCTATTTCTTGTGAACTCTTCTTTTACCGTATCTTTGGCATCCGCTCATCAAAGCTACAGAAGAGGCATGCAGGCTGGGGTCAACAAAGAACCTCCTCAACATTGTTGCTCTTGTACACAGAGAGAAAAATATGTACAAAACCTACAACCAATGAAATGCTATTTCTTCAAAGTCTGCTCGGAATCCATCAGAAGTGAGAGCTTCTTGCTTTTTCTTGTCATTGCAACAGAAAGATTTTTTTTTTTTTTTTACTTTTTAGAGTTTAATAGTTTACTTTTCAGACATTTATTCAATACAAGACAACCGTCTCCGAGTCCACCGTTCAAACAAAATAGACCACTTTGGACCAGACGTCAAATTTATAATATCTCAAATTTTCCAGTTGTAAAGTACCAAACATGTACATAACCACTGTATTTATACTTATATCTCAAACCTACATCTGTAAAATATCAAACATGTATATAACCACTGTAAATATACCACTTACTATATACTATATATTTTTTATTTTTATTTTATTTTATTTTATTCTTCATGTGTAAGGTTCTTTCTTATATTTCTTCTTGTTATCCTGCAATATCTAATCTCTAATCTAAGAGAGGGGAAATGCCTTTTTGTGCCGTAACATGTCAGCATGCAAATGTAAAGAAATATTGCAAGAAGTAGTGTTTTTATTTATTTATTTATTTATTGTTAACAGACGGCATGGTGACGCAGCAGGTGATGCACGTGTCTCACAGCAAGAAGGTTGCTGGTTTGTTCCCTGTGTCAGCTGGGGCCTTTCTGTGTGGAGCATGGGTGGGTTCTCTTCCTCCTATAGACCAAAAATATGCTCATTTGGTTAATTAGTGAATCCAAATTGCTCTTAGCTATTAGTGTGAGTGTGAATGGTTGTCTGTCTCTCTTTGTGGCCCTGTGATTGTCTGGCAACCGGCAGCCACTGCAGTATCATGTGACTGAGGAGACCAATCAGGCGGATCAAACTGCACTAACCTGGACTCACAACTTACACACAGACCCATAAAACAGTTCTGTGACAAACTATTAACTCTCAAATTTTTTAAATTAACTTCTAGAGTAACTTGAAATTAAATGATTGAAAATATTTAGTTTGGCTTCAAACAGATTTTGAATCAGTACAGTATAGGCCTAAATGTTTTATGTTGTTAATTTTCTGTTTCTGACAAAATGTGGATTTACTTCTGCAATACTCTGACGATTGGATACACATTTATTATATTGGCCAAAGACTCAGTCCTTGTCAGTTGTTTCACTACAAACCTACTTCGCCAAATCCTGGCCTGGCGTGCACACTACCACTTTTTCAGTTGTTCTCGCAGATCCATGTGAACACGCATCGTTTTCACACAGTCTTCATGTGAATACCAAGTGCTTTTGAAAATGCAAAAGGAAAAACCTTTCCGTTTCTGGTGATAAAGTTGTTGTGTAAACGGGGCCTCAGACAGAGTGAGATTAAAATGGTGAATGGACTTGAGCTTATCGAGCGCTCCTCTAGTCTTTTGACTACTCAAAGCAGCTTTACACCGCAGGTCACATCTACCCATTCACACCCATTTGGTCTCTCATTCACTCACTGTTGGTTGGACTTTTTATGTCAGTTTTTCATCAGTATCAGCAAACACATTCACACCCTAACATGCCAATTAACACACCACTGACTCAGCAACTTGGGAGCAACTTGAGGATTAAGTGTCTTGCCCAAGGACACATCCCCATGTGTTGCCTAGAGCTGGGCTCAAACCTGCAACCTCCCAATTACTGACCAGGTGCACTATCCAACTGTGCCACCAAAGCCCCAATTAAAGGGGATACGCAGTATGTTAAAACAAGTGGATAAGTTGGCCAATTTGCCCACAACCCCACAGTATGCATAGAGTTTGAAGTAGAGAAGCATGTATTAATGGGGATTTTTTCTCATTTGCATTTCTGATGAAGACCCAAAATATCACATTTATGGGGATAATCTGCATTAAATTGACTTAGGAGCAGCTCCTGGTATGCAGAACTTTTATTCTTTTATTTGCAACTGTTTTTTCGTCTAGCAACGAGGATTTTGGTTTCTGAATGTGCCTGCGATTTTTTTTCATTTTTAGATTTAACCTGTATAAACTGCTTTTTAACCTGATTACAGTAATTAATTTCAGTTAGCATTTAATATTGTCTGCAGGCAAATTAAGCCTTTATAAATTCTTTTTTGTAAACACACACCTTTCTAATGGAGCTTATTCTGAGTTTGATTTAGATTTGCTGCCACATTCATTGCAGGGTTTGAAGGTCAGAGGGACCTCATCAAACCATTTAAGTTCTAACTGAAAACCTGCAGCAGCAGTCAACCTACTTTATTTATCCATTCATTAAAAAAATAAATGATTGTAGCCCAGGAACAAATCTGCCTTTTATTCTTCTCAGCCATCTACTTGACCTTGATAACAGCGGTGTAACTGCTTTGAGTGCGAGAAACTTTTCCACTTATATCCACCTAATTTATTTGCTGATGAAATTACTCTTAATAGCTCCTTCTTTTCAGATCCATGTGAAGGAGCACAAGTTTATACTACGACTAAAATGTATTCAGCATGGTTGCATATTATTTGAATCTGTGGCAGTTTGTGAGTTAACAGCTGAAGCTGACAGTAATGTAGGTGATGCAGGTTAGGTTCAACATTTCTTTGCTTATTTGATGGACAGGCCCCTCAGGTCTGACTTGATATCCATGCGTTTGCCTCTGCACTCCTGCAAACCAATCTCATCTGATGAGTAAATACACATATTCTTCACATGAAGATGCTGCACAAGAATACCATCCGGTTGCTTCAGTGATGAATCTACCAGCACACTGTTATCAACATTTTGACATATAACAACCAAAAAAGGCAGCCTAACCTGCAGAGGGAAGAAGAAGTGAGCTCTGAAGGCAAACACAAGCTGATGCAATGACTTCTTCATCTGTGAAAGCCTGTCCAGCACAAACAGATTTCATTTCTTTACTGAGCAGATTTCTTGTTGATGGGTCTGCCTTCCCTGTTTCGAATCCTTTGCAGCTCAAGAAGTGATTTCATTTGCATCTCTTCGCCTATTTTCTTTTTCTTTTTTGCGTATGTGTAAGCATAATAAAAAAGCACACCCAACAAGAATGCCGCCTCTGTGAAGGAGCCAGTGATTGCTGAGACATCCGGTCCAGACAAAGTCAAGCTTTATTCTTTCATTGTCAGGGACACAGTTGGACTGTGACTGCCAGGCAACTGACAAAAAGAAAAATGTACTTAAACAAGCAGAAAGAGCCACTGTGACCAAAAGAGGTTAGAGAACGAGGAAATGCAATCACTTGGCTGGATTGTCTACAAGTGCTGGACATGAGTTTCTGCTTTTCAGCTGTAATAAAGCACACTTTTATCAACTGAAGAAAATTACATATCATAATACTGTATATTCATGATACCAGTGCAGTAACCAAAAGACAATTGACCTTTGCTAAGCTCCCCCCACCCTGCCTGGTTACTGTTTCTACGCCTGATACATTCACCAAATCAAATGCTGTCTAAGTTCAATGAAAAGGACATTAACATAGAGGGGAAAGTGCACAGATCTCAATGGAAGCATTAAGCACCCCATTTGTTGACGCTTCACGTTCAAAACAATCACATACAAGAACAACAACGTTCTTGTACATTGATATATATTAAGTCGAAGATATTTGTTTGTCAGAACTTGTCTATATCCGTTACTTGTATTTCTTTTGCTCAGATGTTGCAGTGGCTCAAGGTTGAACAGAAGCAACCTACTATTGAGTCTTCTTTGTTTGTTAATGTTACCTAACCTAACACACAAAGATATGGTTAGCTAACATTAGTTAGCACCTTACCTTAGAACAAGCATAATTTTTCTTGTTGATTTTGGAGGGATTCAGCTGTTTCTTTGGTCTTACACACTGCTTTATCCACACTCAGCATCTTTTTTTGTTGTGTTTTGGGCTTGGGGAAGGCAAAATAAACAACACCGTCCTCTAAACTTCTCAGATATCGACTGTCGGACTTGCAAGTCCCGTATCCACATGCTTGGGCATATTGTTTTCTGCCGAAAGCTTGACAGGCCTCTCGTGCATAGCTAAGATTGCTAACGTAGGATTGGACAGTAGCTGTTTGTAGGAGGGGCTAAGTAAAGGGTCAATTAAAAAGGAAAATACATGTTTTAAATACACTGAACATACAGGTAAGTAAACTCCTTCATTAAAATAAAGAGCACCAGAGGAAGATTTTTTTTCGGTAAAGGATTAAACAACTTTTGCCAACTGCCCACATCTGAGTAGCACTCCATGCATCATTTTTTGTAATTGTTATTTGAGCTGGTTTTGCAGCGTTTCTAGATATTGACTGAGTATTGAATTTATTTTGTTCCAAACTGATGCAAAAATAGACAGCTTGTTGTCTAAAGTAGCAATACAGAATACAGTATCATTAGGTTTAAAGACAATGTCTTTATTTCAAGATTGAAATACTGAATGTTAAACAAATGCTCACTTTCTATTCTCTACAAAGACACTTTTTAAATATTTTAACCCTTCTCATGACTGGTAGGGCAGAGTGGCACCACATATGTTAGGGCTGCTTTTTCTTTGTGTTTGAAGAATTTGATGGTGAATAATAATAGGAAATTTGTTTTTGCGTCAGTTATAGTTCAATGTTTTTGACTATTTAAAGTATTTAAATTTGGTTTTAATGTGATCTTTTGAATATAACTTAGATCTGTGATGACTGAAACCAAGTATATGAGTACCGGAACACAACTCCAAGATTAACATATTTGTTTATTTAGAACCAGTCACACATGCTAAAGAAGCTCATGGGAGCCTAATTCAAGGCAGCCACTGAAAAATTAAATCTGTGCAATTGTAGCAGTGTGAAATCAAGCAGGGGTTGGGGGATCTAAGCGATGCGACTCCAGGAGGACACCACATCTAAGCACCTGCACTGCTGCTCTATCTTTTATACCCCTCCGCCTTAGCAAATGTGTTTTATTTCACTGCTGTGTCTCATTACACAAGAACAGTCATACCAGCTGAGCGAGGCAGATGTTCTATTGTAGAGCAGGGCGTCTCATGAAGTGGCTAGCATCCATCTGAGGGCTTCTGTTACAGCTGGCAGCTACAGCTGAACCAGGACCATCCGTCTTCATGAGAAGAATGGGTCTGGAGCGGAAAGATGCAGAATGGAAATGGGCTTTGCAAAGCAGAATATGGCAACAGGCTGTCACGCTGCTATTCCCTGAGGGGTGGTGGCTCACTGGAGACGGGAGGCAAGAGAGAGCGCAGGTCAGAGGGCTCTGGCATGTTCCTGACACTTTGGCATTCGCCTCAGAATACCAGCACTTTATTGAAAAACTGAAAGTTGGCTTACCTTCTTCGACCTGGCAGTTTAAAGACTGCTGTTGGGAGCATGCAGGTGGAGAAGGAGGGAGGGGGCAGCTAGTGACAAGTGTCCAGTCACTCTGTGCTGTCTTTTTTGGTAGGCCACAAATGCCAGAGGACATAAGATGCTGCAGGGAGGACTGAGATATGTATCACTGCAGCCTGAAACCATGTTTTACTTTGCCATGTGTGCATACCAGCTTTCCTCGAAACCTTTTTTGAGCATCTTCTGAACACAAACTAAACTGTAAAAGCTGATTTACCTTCCCAGGTGGGATGTTCCAAATAATTGTTTTTTGAGCATTACTCAACTTTCACAGCCTTTTTGCCCTGTTTTAGCTTTTTTTGAATGTGTTGCAGGCATTAGATTCAAAATGAGGGAAGCAGTGCAGACATTAAAAATGTGTCTTTCTAGTTTTTTTTAATTAAACAAAAGGGCAGAAATATTTGCAAACTATTGTGCTCTGTTATGGGCGGCACGGTGATGCAGGTACTGTGCTGGTTTCACAGCAAGATGGTTGATGGTTCAAACCCTGTGTCGGTCAGGGCCTTTCTATGTGGAGTTTGTATCTTCTTCCTGTGCATGTGTGGGTTCTCTGTGCACTACGGCTTTCTCCGGCTTGTCTGTCTATACATTATGGCCCTGTGATTGCCTGGTGACTGGTTCAGTCATTGAGAATACTGACATTGGACAACTCCTGCCCAGTGTCAGCTGGGATAGGCTCCAGCCCCCAGCCACCCTGAAAGGATAAGTGGTAAATATAATGGATGGATGGATTCTGTTTGCTTTATTACCTCCGCCAAGGAGTTTATGTTTTGCCAGTGTTTGTGTGTTTTTATGTCTGTCTGTTTGTTTGCAAGATTACGCAAATACTACTGGACGGATTTTGCTGAAATTTTCAGGACAAGTTTGTAATGGCCCAACTTAAAAATGATTAGATTTTAGTGGTTATCGTTTTTGCTCAATAACTGTCAAACTAATAATGACATCAACATGATTCAGAGTGCTAAGTGTGGGTTTTTAGGGTCACAGAATGATATTATGATGGTAATTTTATCGAGGAACTATTGCTTATAGATGTAACAGCAATATGTGAGCTACCTTGGCGGAGGTTAGCGCTCTCCGAGTGTTTTCCAATGTTTTGTAATTGTCTCAACTTCATTGGAATTTGGGTTTGTACTATTGTTAGTTCTTACCACAGTGCCTTAAAAAAATGGATATTTGGTAAAAACACAGTGAAATGTATTGTGATATGTGAATCATCTCCCCATTCTTATTAATAAATGATGAATGGACTTGAGCTTTTCTAGTCTCTTTACTCAAAGCAGCTTTTACAAAAGTATAGAAATACAGTTCAATAACATTTGGGCCATCAGTTGCTGTTTGATAGAATAAAGTATGGTAAATGCTTGTGCACAATAAATAACATCATCTGCATGTAAAGCAGACATTTGTCTGTGTGTTTAATCAGCATTTGGCTGTTTGTGGTGATCACATTTTGATCTGTTTCACTCAACTGTGCCATCATTCATTTGGAGCCTTTGTTTCCATCAAGCTTTTACAACCCAGATGTGATCCTTCCCGCTGCATCCATGCCATGGTTGCTTCAGTTATCACAAAAAAAAAAACAAAAAAAAAAACGTGCCTGTGGGTTGCTAACATGCTATATACGGGGGGTCAATGCTGCCATAGTAAAAAATAATGGAAAATGGAGTTGGCAGTCAGTGTGATGGATTGATTGGTTTAAAAATGGTGTGATGATCCATTTTCTAACTGACACCAATTACAGCGGGGTCCACTGCGGACTGTCACAGCCACAGGCAGTCAGAAGAAGGTCCCGGGGTTTCGCCATCTCAAGGATGTGTTTCATAAACAGTCGGGTGACAGTTCGGCGCTGGTGGGACTTTGAATCATCACTTACAGGATGACCTGCCAACCCCCAAGAGATTGGAGAGGGTCACAGAGTCATGCTGGAGCTGTCGCCGCCGAGTGACGTGAATAGACTTTGAGAGTCTGATGTGACACTGATGTGCATGCACTCCAAAATATTTCTGAGCAAATGTTCACACTCAAAGCTCAAACGCTTGGCTGCAGCCTCAACATCACCTTTCTAGGATCCATTTTTTTGTCAATCTGTAAATGTCATTTTTGACTTAGACCTGCAGAGCTAGCTTTAGGCCTCACTCTACTGTTTTCTGCATCTACTTCTACAAAGGCAGAATGAGAAATATTCTTTTACATTTTATTTATCTGACCTGAAGTGAGGTTATGTTTTTTTCCAGTGTTCGTCAGTTTTATTTTTGTTAGATTGTGAACAGGATAACTCAAAAAACCAAATCGGATTTGGATCACATTTTCAGGGAATGTTTGTCATGGCCGGAGAAAGAGGTGATTAGATCTTGGTGCTGAGTCAAATCTGGATGTAGATCTAGACATTTTTATAAGAATTTAAGGACATTACTAGATCAGACAGTTTCCCATGTTTTTCATTTAATTCAGTAACTTTAAGACTGATTTTTTAAGGCTTTTTTTGTCATGACACAAGGAAAAGTGATGAGCTTTTGGTGTTAATCTCAATTTTCTGGGCAGTTTTTCCACATTTTTTGCTAATAACTCAATAGGTTCTGAGCAGATTTTCATTACGTTTTCAGGGAAAGTTGGTCATGGTACAAGACAGAAGTGATGTGATTTTGGTGGTTATCCAAACCTAGATATGGATCCAGGATTTTTTTTTAAAGGATTTGCTTACATTGTGTGAGACGGAAGTTTTCCACATTTTCACTAATTACTCAGTAAGTTGTCGGCATAGTTTCATGATATTTTAAGGAAATGTTCGTTGTGGCACCAGAGATAGGATTTTGGTGGTGATCCAAACGTGGATGTAGATCCAGGAGTTTTTTACATGGATTTGCTAACATTATGATATAATAAAGTAGTTCACCTTTTTGCCAATAATTCAATAACTTTCCAACTACTTTTAAAGCAATTTCTAGGGCTTGTTTGTCATGGCACGAGAAAAAGTGATGAGCTTTTGGTGTTGATCTCAACGCAGATGCAGCACCAGGATTTTTTAAAATTCTTTAACAGAGTGAGAAAGGACAGTTCTTCCACATTTTGTTAATAACTTAATACACTCTGAACAGATTTTAATGACATATTTTGGGAATGTTGTTCACTACACTAGACAGGAGGGATATGATTTTAGTGGTGATTCAAGCTCTATTGTGGATCCAGGAGCTTAACATTGTGAGAGGGTAAGTTTTCCACATTTTCACCAATTAGTCATTAAGCTGTCAGCAGACTTTGATGACAGTTTCAGGTAATTTTTGTCATGGAGAAAAGGAAGAACTCAATAGATTTTGTGGATATATATAAGGCTAATGCCACAGTTGCCCTACGTGAACAGCATTGGTAATTACCTGAATCATTTTTTTTGTTTCTGTAATGGTTAATACACCATATGTAGAAGCTCTTTAACTAAAATTATATTTTTAATGCTAAAAAATAACTATTATTGTTATCCACGATTTCTAAAATTGACTGTTTTACACAAAAAGATGTCAAGTTTTAGTTATTAACTTACATTTCTGGACAGAAATAATAGTTGTAGTGGTTAAATGTCATGCTTTATTAATTTCTTACTTCTCAGAGAGCCCACTAAGATTTAGATAGATTAAAAGAAACAAATACAGCAAATATTTTCTATTGCTTAGGGTTTAAGCTTGGCTCTATAGTTGACCAGGTGTTTAAAGGTATCCAGTTTGGTCATTTACAGGTCAGCTGCCCCTGAGCTCAGAGCATCAGTGAAAGGAGAACATGTTATATGACCTTACACTGTACACCCACTGACCCGTTGTCATGGCTCCTTGTTGCAGCTTTGTTGTACAATCAAAAAACTGCAGTACCTGAAAATCAACACATGTAAACTCCACACAGGTCCTGACCAAATGGGGGTAAAACCAGGAAAAAGGCAACTGCACTAACCCCTCACAACACCATCAGTCAATCAAACAATCAATCTTTTTATTTGTACAGCACCAATTCAAAACAAGTGTTATTTCAAGCTAGTACAGGAGTAATGTGATCTCTTCTCTTTGTTCTTGTCAGTATATGCTGCAGCATTTTGAACCATCTGAAGTTCTTAAGTGACTTGCTGGACAGCCTGATAAAAGAGAACTACAATAATCCACTCTAGAGGTACAAAAAGCATGGACTAGCTTTTTAGCATCGCTCTGAGATGCTCTGATGTTTGACATGTTACAAAGATAAAGAGAGGCTGTTCTTAAAATTCGTTTTATGACGGAGTTGATGGACAAATCCTGATCAAATAGAGGTCCAAGATTTCTAACAGTTGTGCTCGGTGCCAGGCTTAAATAGATAGATAGATAGATAGATAGATAGATAGATGGATAGATAGATAGATAGACAGATAGATAGATGGATAGATAGATAGATAGATAGATAGATAGATAGATAGATAGACAGATAGATAGATGGATAGATAGATAGATAGATAGATAGATAGATAGATAGATAGATGGATAGATAGATAGATAGATAGACAGATAGATAGATGGATAGATAGATAGATAGATAGATAGATAGATAGATAGATAGATAGATAGATGGATAGATAGATAGATAGACAGATAGATAGATGGATAGATAGATAGATAGATAGATAGATAAATAGATAGATAGATAGATAGACAGATAGATAGATGGATAGATAGATAGATAGATAGATAGATAAATAGATAGATAGATAGATAGACAGATAGATAGATGGATAGATAGATAGATAGATAGATAGATAGATAGATAGATAGATGGATAGATAGATAGACAGAAAGATAGACAGATAGATAGATGGATAGATAGATAGACAGATGGATAGATAGATATATATATAGATAGATAGATAGATAGATAGATAGACAAACAGATCTTTTGCTCTGATAATCATGTCTGACTGAACTCTTGGTATGATTGTAAGCGGACAAGTGTTTTTTTTTTTTTTAATCCAGACCAAACATTCAATTTAGTGGCCAACCCTACTGTCAGGTTGGGCTGTAACTGTGTTTTTTTTTTTTTTTTGGATTAATGTCTTTGATAAAACTATTTAAGTATAAAATATATGTATTTAGCATTCCAGTGAATTACACCTGATAAACACAGAAGGACACAAAAGTCTAAAGACTAAATCATGCCACTGATACACACTGATGTGTAAAACTATTTAGAGTGCATAAGTGGTAAAAAGTTTTCCCTCTGCCCACCTTTTGCTGCATTTTACTTCTGGGACAGCAGTAACCAACCGGATTCCCTCAGAGGTAAATAAAAACTAATTATCCAGGACCTTTGGCGGAGTGTGGATATTTTTATCCTTATCACTGAAAGTTTTATCTGTCCTGTCCTGGAGTGGCCCATAAACAGATCGTAAGCTTTGTGATGATGCAGTTGCTGATGGCAGTGGGCAGGCGGGACAGAGACATTTATATGAGCTGATAGAAAGCTGATGCCAGGTGTCATAGTTTATTGGGAGCAAAGAGTCTTCGGAGGACTGTCGGGGCTGAGCCTGTCCATCTGTCTGAACGAGGCTGACAGTGTCTGACTCACCTGACACTGGCACTGAGTCGTTGGGAAAGCTCAGGTCGTCCTCGGCTACCCAGGAGAAGCTCCAGTACCCTCTAGGAATGCCAGCAGCAGTTCGACTACCAGCCAAGGGTTCACCTGAGAAAGACACACAGAAAATGTAGAGTTTACCTTCATGGTAAATAGCAGAGAGACCAGGATTATGAAGTGAAAGTGATGGTGTGAGTGAATTCCTGAAGTTATGTTGTTGCATATTTATTTTTCTGCAAGAAATTTTTTTTGGCACATTTTAACACAATCACCTGTTGTCTGAATCTGAGGTCTCAAATCTTTATGTGTCATAGCTGTAACAAAATACAGTTGCAGACTGGCCTTTACGGGGTGGGGAGGACAATACACACACAAATTGTGCACAGTATAAGTTGCCATAGTGCAGGATCAGAGGGAGCCATGGGATTTTGTTTCAAAACCCTAACAAGAGACATTCATAAGGACTCACTCTGTTTATATAAGTTGCTTAACCATGGCATACGCCATCAGCTGAAAGCCTGTTGACACAGTAACTATTAAAACTGTTACACCTTCTAGGCATGGAAGAAAATCTTTTAAAATTGGCTTTCATATGATGGTGATGTATGTTTTATCTTTTTGTCACCAGTCTGAGCTGATGTTTCCACAAATACACATCATGCAGTGTCAAATATATTTACAATGATACCCAAAGCACAGGTAGATGAGTGCATGAGCAGACTGTATTACGTTGAGGTAATTGTATTATTTTGTTCACATATACATGTTTTGTTGGATCTCCTGTTCGTTTCAACAACTGTTATAACTGCCAGGAGTGTTTGTGTCGTTGGTGTGTTTCTAACCCTTTGACTTCCAAACTAAGAAATACATTTGCAACAAGTTATTTGTTGGTGTTTTCCTGCCTCTTAATTAGCACCATTTCAGGTTTTATTTTTCAGATTGCCCAATCAGGAAGCAGATATGCAAGTCAACCAGCTGCTTGCCTTGCCCATCAAGGGTTATCCTGGGTGTGAATGGATTTATTTTATTTCTGCAACACATTTTTTTTTTTTTTTTTTTTCATATGAAAACATCACAGAGAGCAAAATTTAGATATGTAGTGGTTGACTATTTTTTCTGAGGAATCATAGATACCTTTTTTTACTGCCAAATTTATTTCCTTCAACTTAAATATAACTGTTAGAGGATCTGGAATTTGAAAAGACTTTTTCTTTCTCCGATGTATGCTCTTACTGTTCGATTTCTGAGGAGCTATGCGGCAACGATTGACCTCCGATTTTTTCTAGTTTTCAAACAGTTGTATTCATGTACAGCAGCGCCACCCAGTGAATACATATTAGTTTCCCAAATGCAATGCAGAGAGGGGAACAAGGAAAAACAGACATAGATGGCTTTCAGAGTTTTACAGTGGTATGGCGGCAAGAAGTCAACCGTATGGTTACAATGCCAGTCAAAGGGTTAAGCCAGCATCATGGCACATAAGGGGCAGAAAGTCTGCGTGAGCATGTAAAATGACAAATAGCATGATGTCCACAGTTTTGATACAAAGGACTGGTTACTGTTCAACTGGAGCAGTGACACACTGATCTTGAGTAATGGTTAAAAAAAGTCCATGTCCCCATTTGAATTAGTTATTGGATATCAATAGTTTGCATAATTACCTCAGGACAGGTTTGTCTGCTGCAGTTTGACTCTGTTCTCACCTTCTAAACTCAAACTAATTATCACAGGATCGAAGAAAAGTCCCCTGCTGTAAAGAACAGGCGACAACTTTTTCTTCTCTGTTCCCACAGCAGCATCAAACACACCTACAAACACTCTCTTACTTTGTCCTTAGTCCATGGTTAATTAGTATACAGTCACAAGCCAATACACCACTGCCTGTGGAGAAGACTCCTCTATAAATCCCACATCCATTTCAAATGAGCCTTAAAAAGAGATTAATCGGGAACCGAGGCGCTCAACAGGGCACATTTTGTGTTTGGACAAAGAAGACACGAACTATTCTCCGATACATCCACTGACAACATGTCAGTTCTTAAACTATTTATGACTGAAACAACAGAGTGATTTTTCTGCTGACGGTGAGCACCGGTGTGTCCTTCCAGATGAAAGCGGTGAGAAAGTTTCTCACTGTTAGAGCAAACTCGTCTCACCTTCTTGCCTTTAGCTTAGGCCATGTCTATAAATAGCTTTTTTTTGTGTTCAGGCCCTCTTTAAAAACACACATTTTGGAAATCTTCTGCCATGGGGAAGATTTTTGAGACGCAAAAGACTAACATCACAGTGCAGTGCGGCAAAACTTCTGCTATGTTCATCAGTGCTGTCAGGACTATTCATATGCTTACACACATCGAGGCTCTTTCACAGGCCTCACCAAACGGCAGACTTTAGTCCAAGTCCAGACCACATTTGCTGTCCTATCCAGATCCAGGCTGATTTTTATCAATGTTTCTGATATGAACGGTGTAGCTTGTGGTGCCATTTCACTTCAATAACAGTGTCTCAAGCATTAACAGTAGCTACATTCACTGCCAGGAGGATCACCGACCAATGAATTTTTCCAAGAGTGTCACACGTGATGCTTCTCAGCCAATCAGTCAGAGAAGACAGTGTGAGTGAGGGAGTGTGATGAATGAATGGAGAGAGAAATGAAACACAAAGTATCAGTGATACACCAGGAGGCAGAAAAGTCTTTAGACCTGGGGTATGTAACTTGGACTGGGATTGTAACTGCAGTGGAAGCAACTTTACTCCCCTCTCCCTTCCATGTCTGTGCTCCTGGCAACACCCTCCCCCAACATTTCATAAAATCGCCCTGAACAGAGCCCTGATTGGCTGAAAAGTCTGTGTCCGTTGCAAGATTTTCCAATAACTTAATTCAGGGCCAGGATGACAAGGAGATATCTAATAGTCTCTCAGGTGGCATCGATATTAAGATCTTGAAAGATTATCATACTTTTTGGGCAAGTGACACAAAAAATGTACACTGCAGCTTTAAACAGATACTTGGTGCATTTAAATAAGAAAAAAAGATGGTGAAAAATGAGCATTTTCTTTAAAAAAAGACTGCTTTTACAGATAGAGCCACTGAAATTTTCCTCAATTTCCTTGGCAGAGTCTTGGCTGGTCCATGACAGGAAAGTGCTCTGACTTGAACACCTTAATGCAATGTTTTTGAACCCTGGGGTCGGGACCCCAAGTGGGGTTGCCTGGAATTCAAATGGGGTCGCCTGAAACATCTAGTAATTGATACTTAATTACTAACTTAACTAATTATTATTCTTAACACCACACACAATCTTAAACAACTGTATTCTATACTTTCACTTTCTCAAATATAAATGTAATTCAAATAAAATACAGCATTTAAAAATATCTGAGCTGGCGCAACTTGATTGAAGTCACGCAATCACTTGACTTTACAGTTACCGCTGCTTCAGTTCAACTTCAACTTAACACACAAACTTGCAGTCAGTGGGAAAAAAACTGCATAACAGACCTCCATGGTTTGTACAGTATAACAAACATGATGAAAAACTAATTCTAGAATAAAAAATGTCTCTGGGGTCCCCAGAAATTTGTGATGTCAAAATGGGGTCATGGACCAAAAAAGGTTGGGAACCACTGCCTTAATGGTTGTTATGTGATCCCCAGCAATGACATGATAAACATGTTACTCTTACCTCCCCCCCCCCATATTTTATTGGATATGAAAATTTTGTTTAGCAAGAAAAATGCCAGTACACACAAAAAATTGAGAACAAAAACAACAACAAAAACACCAAAAAAATCCTTGTTAAGACACCCAGTGGCTGGAAGTTGGCTGGTGTCTGGATGGAACTTGGCTAGAAGGGGAAAACTGAAGCAGCTCTATGTGTTGATTTTCCTCAAAGGCAGTTTATACTTGTATGTTTCTATACGCTTTGGATGATAAAATGTGGCCACACAAGAGAAATCATGTCTTTTCAGCACTAATACTGACTTAACTCTCTCCCAGGACAATTTAAATGAATTGCACTGAGACCATAATATGAGCAACTCATCAATAATTCTGACAAAATGTCATTTATTGGCCAACAATGTTTCAGTGTTGATCCTCATTACCTTAAAGCTGGAATAAAAATATCAGACCTTAATGATGCAGGATGATGCAGATCTGAAATCATAACAGGACTGCTGATTAGTTCTCTGATTAAGAGGCAGAGAGAGAAAAAGAGAAGCAGCTGTTATAGCTGTTCATTTCTTATTTTCTCAAGATTGTTTCATATTTCTTTAAAGAAATAAATAACTAACACATGAGAATCTCAGCCTGCACATTTAAAAAAAAAAATATATATATATTTTAATTTGGCCTTTTAAAAAACTTTTTTTTTTTTTTTAATTAAAACCAAAAACTGAAATGAGGAATTATTAACATCAGCATTTTTCATCAGTAGACCCCTGTTCTGACATCCTCTTTTTTAAAATCACTTTAAGCATTGTTAATCTCTAGCTCATATATAAACAAAGCACAAAAAGTAAGAAAATTAGTGTTTGGTAAATGGTTTCTTTGTTGTAACAATGCTTACAGGCAAAACATCATTTAGAGCTGAAAAGCCTGTTTATTTCCCTTTTAAAATGGCTCCATATTTGTATAGAACATTCATTTGTGGAATGAGCAGAAGAGCTGAGTGTATAGGTTGTGCCCGTGAAAAATTTGCAGAATCTTCTCTGCCAAGTCAAACAGCTTTTTTTCGCTGAGCTATTGGCCTTTGTTTTGAGCTGCTCGTCCCCTGGTCAGCACCTGTGAGCATGGGCTCTGCTACAGTGGTCAGCTGGTGTCTGCTCCTCTACAGATCAACGTTTGCAGGATGAAATGGCCAATGGCTCTCTGATAAAACAATCTGGAACAGACTGCACGCAGACTATCTCTAGTCTCATGGGGCTGCCAGCAGGCCTGCCATGACTGTCCTTAACCATGAAGCCTGTTTTCGCCAGTGTCAGCAACTTGTGCCCTGGAACCTGAACATGTGGAGCAATGTTATGCTCAGTGATGTGTCCAGATTCTGCGTACAGCAGTTGGATTAAAGTGTGGGGAAGATGCGGAGAATGCTGTGCTGATTGCTGCACCAAAAGAGTAACATGTTTAGGTGAAGGCAGTGTGATGGTGTGGGACAGCATCTCCATCCCTGGAAAAACAAGCGTTGTCAGCAGTGAAGGCAATCTCCATGCAGAGACATATTGAGGTGAGATTCTGAAACCAGTGGCAATCCCATATTTACATAGTCAAGGAACAGAACTCTGTCCTTAAATGACAACGGTCACCCTCACAGGATGGGTTTTATCAGAGTCTGCCTTAAAAGTTTGGAAGTGGAGATGATAGAATGGCTTGCAAGCAGTCCTGACCTCAGAGTATTGATGCAGATTGCAGTTCTGAAGTTACATATGATGCAGATTTGGATTCCTTTCATAAAGAACCCAAACACTTCCACACAAGAATAACGAACCTCACAGCATGTGTCCTAAACAACTCATGAAATGCAGACAGGTCAAACCTCAAAGGAAAGTCAGATCAACAACCCTGCTTAGAACTCTCAAGTGACCAGCCAGATCACTTACATACTAATGTTTCACAGAGGCTTCACATTTCTAGATCTTCCCCTGTCAACAAGTAGAACGAAAGAAGAGGGTTTTGAGAAGTGCCAAGAACCTGAACCAGCCCAGTTGCCACTTGGATCAGATCCTTTAAGTGTTATGAATTTGACTGTTTTGTCAGTCAAGTTGATTTGGTGATTTTTCTGGAACTGGACTCACTTCAGTTTTAAATGATGACCCCTGCTCTATCACAATAATGCTGCTTCCCCCAACATTTTGGTAATAAAAACCTTGCAGATGTTTCGGATGAGACCCAATGTTACTGTTTAAGGAGCTAGGCTGGAGATATACTTGCTGTTAACTAAGCTCACATCCATGATTGCTGCCATGTGGTCCCTGCGTCGATTCAGTGTGTCAGTTGTGTACATCTTCCAGAATCAATGCGACACAGATGCAAGCCACAATCTACACATCACCAGTAGGACCAGTGTAGAGGCCGAGGAGAAATGGTAGATTGATCACAGCAGAAGAAAGAACAATAACAGAACGTTTTAAAGACAAACTGATATATCCAGAACACAGCGATCAACATCTGAATTATGCGTGTGACTGTACACAGACATGATTTTTCATCTGGCTGATTCTTCTGTAAGAGTCGGAAAATAAGTTCGGCGTAGTAATTCAGCTAGTCTTCAGAGGTGACCCAGTGTTGATGCTATGGTTGACTTTGACCACCAATATGTTTGTGTCATTTTGGTTTCCTTGACTGTATCTTTCACATATGAACTAATAATCTATTCTTTGATACAATGGTTAATAAAAGTAAAGCACTGAAAAGTACACCCTCTGCTTTTTCTAGTGCTTTGACTACGACACCTATCAGCACAGCTGACTACAAGTCATCTGTTAACATGGTAACTCATTACACCGATACAACAAGACAGTTTCAACAGTGCATTGAGGAAAACATTGTAGAAATGGAGCTCAGTGTGAGGTCTGATCGCTGTCATTAGTTGTCAACATATATTTGATGATGATATTGATTATTGATGTTCATTTTGTTACTGTTACTCCCAGAATTACTGCCATGTTTGCAGTTTACCTCTAACACAATAGTCTGAAGTCTTTGGCACCCTCTAGTGGTGTCCTCCATTAACAAGCATCAAATACAAGCAAGCATGTAAACAAAGGTATTCATGACACCAATGAAATGCAAACGCAAATGCAGGGACAAACTGAATGTATATTTAAGCCTTAAACTGTAGTACACCGGTCAGACTTCTATGGAATACACACTCAACAGCTCCTCAGTGCAAGAAAACAAATGACCAGCAGGGTTGGACAGTGCAACTACAGCCTGTAGTTCACAACAATTTCCCAAGACTCAGTGATGTGGTGGACAAAATGATTTGGACTTGGGACTACATACAAGCTATTACTTAAATACTGTATGTTATCTTTACAAGTTCAACTGATCTGATCTGGTTTGAAGGACTTTCGTAGAGAAAAGTATGAAAAATTGGTGCCAGTTCCAGTTGAAGGGAGAGAAGGATCAATATAGAGAGGAACTTTGCAAGGGCAACTGAACCATGAAATACTAATCTAAATTATTCACTCCAATGTCTAATCAGTTCTTCTTTAAACCAGACAGTTCAAATATAGCTTCACTCCCTGAAATCAGAAAAACACTTGGATTTTAAAGAAATAAAGCTCTCACCGGGGGTTGTTTCCAGCATCAAGGAAAAGTCCTGCACACTAATGAGCCTCTCCCCTTTAAAAGCATGTTCATGTGGCTTCTCATGTCCTCATTTATGTCTAGGTGAGAGGAGTGAACTGTGGCACATACATGTAATGCACTTTGGGGTCAGCAGCTGCTACAAGGGAAACTGGCAGGCTAGTTGGACCCCATGTTAGCTGGCAGACTGCAGTGGATGGATGCCGCCTGGTAGCTGCAGCTGCTAATTGGCTGAGGACTTTTTTTGACAAATTGATATGCTGCTGGGGGTTCTGACTGGCTGGCTGGCCGACGTACCAGCCATTATTAGAGCTGGCTGTGTAAGTAAGTATCATAGGAGTGGCATTTCCTGCTGTTTGTGTGGCAGGTTGACAATGTGTTCTGGCGTTACATCATTTTGCCCTGTGCTCAGGTCAAGCATGCCCGAGGCAGACTAATTACACAGAGGCTCTGGAAGAAGACTTCTTTTTCAGCTTTTTCACTTGCAGGCCAGCATTGCACCCTTTGTGTGCAAGACCAGGTCATTATAGCAAAACCTCAGCCAGGTTTACTCAAAACTCAATTAATAGCTCCTATTTCTCTGCCACTTTCTCAGTGTCATTCTTGTACTCATCTCTGTTTTTTGTCTTGTAGGCTGCTCTGGATTGTTAGTGTGGAGGGCCTCCATAGCGTCAATACTACTATTGCTAATGTTTGGCTTTTTTAGCCCTACTTCATGATGATTTTAGTTCCTAATATTGACTTCAGAATAATCAGTCTATTAAAGTACAAGGTAGTTACTGTAAATTTCACACATATACATTTTTGCAACCATGATTACCAACATGGACGACCTGCCGCTGTGGGCCCGCCTTACTAAGGCTACGTTCACACTGCAGTCAAAAGTGACCTGAATCTGATTTTTTGGCTCAAATGTGACCTGTATCTGATTTGTTTTTGACAGTGTGAACAGCACAAGTCACATTGAATCTGACATTTTCGAATCAGATTCAGGCCACTTTCAAATGTGGTACTGAATCAGATACGTATCTGATTTTCTTGAATGCGACTGCGGTCTGAACAGCCAGGTCGCATTCAATGCGACTTTGACGTCATTCTAGAGCAGGGGTCGGCAATTTACCTCGAGTCAGATTTTTTCAGAGTCACTTCATGGCCAAAACATAAGGAGAGGTTAATATATAGACATGATTATTAAAAAGTTTATACCATTTTTTCCTAAAATAAAGAGTTTTAGTTGATTTTCCCTCTACAAGCATGATTAAAAAATGCATAAAGGGGGGAGTGACGAGAGAATGTGAGAGAGTGCTGGTGTTGACTGGTGTCTCCATTACATGCACAATAAACAATAAACGTGAATGAATCATACATCTTTACACTGTTTGTATTATGATATTTGATAAACTTAGTTTATTAACACTGCACCAACAGTTTTAATGAATTTATCAGGCTAAAATAACAGTTTACAGGATGCTGAAAGACACTGATGATCCACTGCTGACCATCTCATCCGTGCGCATTTGCGCGCTACTGTGTGTTTCTACGAGACAGCGTCAGTCAGTGAACAGTCTGCTCCTGTCTGATCTGCTCTCAGACAAACTAAGAAACATCAGAACAGATGATAAAACTAAGTTTTTGCCTCTTTGTTCACCTGTTCAGTGCGCTATGGCTCTGAGCTGTTTTTCTCTCCAGCAACAATCTCTCATCGGCAGGGGTCGACGGGAAAGAGCGGCCGCCTTTAGGTTCATAAGAAATAAATTATACCCATAATTACTTTAATAAGAGCTCACTCAAGGTGAGCTGCTGTAACATCAGGTTCTGCGTTATGAGAATAAACTTCTCCAGCACTGTGAAGCACATTTTTGGTCTGTGTTTGTTGCCCTCATCACACCATTCTGCGCATGCGTGTCACTTCTGAAGCGTGAGCTGTTCACATCGCAGTCTGCAGACAGGCCACATTTAAAGGCGTAATCTGAACAGCCAAACAAAAAAATCGGATTTGAGCAATAAATCGGAATTGAGCATTAAGGGCTGCAGTGTGAATGTAGCCTAAGACTGCTCTATATCAAACAATATCAGCAACAACATAATTAAACATTAACTCAAATTTTTAAATATATTAAACTTTATTCAGCAACAGCTTAACTAAAGCTAAGACTGCAGGGGGAATTGGCATACTGTCTTGTCGGTTACTCTGGATCGTTGGTGTGGACGTCCTGTTGCTGTGATTTTATTTTGGTCATCCGAATCCAGATGAGGAGCCAGGAATTTTTAAAGGATATATTATCATTGAAAGAGAGGGCAGTTTTCCATATTTTTGCTAATAACTTGAGAAGTTTCAATACAATTTCATGACATTTTCAGGGAGTGTTGGGAATATGATGGAATTTTTATGGCATATAAGACGTGGCAGAGGGAAGAAATGATTAGATTTTGTGGTGATCTGAACCCTGATGAAATCCAGGATATTTTTCAAGGATTTCAAAACAGTACGAAATAGTTTTCAACATTGTTGCTAATAACTCAATAAGTTCTGAAAAGATTTTAATGACATTTTCAGGGAATGTTGATCATGAAACAAGGAAGAAGCAACACGATTTTGGTGGTGATCTGAATCTGGATGCAGATCCAGGACTTCTTGACAGTGTATGGTGGGGCATTTCTCCATGTTTTTGACAATAACTTGCCCAATAATGTTTGTGCTCTAGGAACACTACAATCTGTTTATTTGTTCACTCTGTTTCTTGTCTAAAAAGGGCATCACTTCTCTTAAAAAGGATTTGGCAACTTTTCCACCTGTACTAAGCACAGCATTTATAAGATATTTTTTATTTCGTGCCTTCTTTCTACTTTTTAATGTCTATGTGTGTAATGCACTAAACTAGTGGATGGAAACCCCACCTATATCCCAAACCTCACATGAGCTTGCAAAATAATGCTGTTGACAACAAGTATTCGTCACTAGTCTGTAACTGGGTGCATTGTCAATGAAGCTGTGCACTTGAAAATGGAAGTTTAAATTATGGTAGTCCTCATTTAAGGCTTTATGGTGGTACAGAAGATTAGTTTTCATGTCTTTCAGCAGGGATGTTCTGGTTAAAGAAGGTCAGAGGTTTCTGTGTGGGGTGTTCTTACTGTGCATTAGTGGACGGGTTTCCTCCCACAGGCTGAAACCATGCTCATTGGGTTGATTGGTGACTCTAAATTGCCGTTGGGTGTAGGTAAGTCTGTTAGAATAATTGTCTGTCACCTTATGTTGACCTTGTGATTGGCTGCAGCCTCTCCCCCAAGCAGGGATTTTTGACTTCAGTTTCTTTAAAAAAAAAATGACTCAATATGAATTGTGTACAAAAATTTGGCCACGAGGGACTGTGATTTTCCCATTGAAAAGGTCACTTTTGAAGGAAAAAAAAAGTTAAATTCAGCCACCACAAGTATAAAAATGACATTTTATTCTGGTTCTGAACTTTCAGAGGCACTCTATAAGTTTAGGAAAAGCCATCAGCCTACAATTCAAGTTTGTTTGTTGAGTATTGTGCATTTCTCTGCATTAACAGTTGTTTTGTGTTTTTTTTTTCTCACAGTCACAGCTTAATCAGCCTCAATGTCTGGTGTGCACAAACCAGACAATACAAATGTGCGCAGAGTAAAAGAATTTGTACTGTAAAAATGGAGTCATTTAAGGCTGTTAAAAGTTTTCAGAGCAGGGTGTCCATACTCTGCCTGCGGGTGGTGTTATTTTGGACATGGCTGCACTGGGAAAAGACACCACACAGAGCCAGAACATGCTGGAGGGAGAACATAATCTGATATATTCTCGCTGGCCTGGAAACAAACTTGCTTTGCAAAACCATACACATATATACAAAAAGTAAAAGAGGAAAAAAGGTTCCTGAAGTATAGGGTGATGTTTAAGTGGTAGGACTTGTGTTTTCTTTCAGGCTACAAGAGTGTTGATAAATGGAACATATTCAGAGTTTGTCTTTGCAGTATAAATAACCTTATGCCTTTATCACCACGCACTTTCTTTAGTATACTCATATCCAGGAGACAATATAGAGACTTCACACAAGTGAAGTGATTTTAAACTGTTACCTATTCGGTGTTTACAATAACTCTGTTTGAAGTCCTCTGTGCAGCGGATGTGACCTTTCTTTATGATGCTTCTCAGCATATTAATGCTTGAAAAGAAAGCTTACAGTAAAGAATATTGAAGCAGTTCAGCTAGCTGTCACCTATTAACAGGTGTTCCTGAATAAAGCAAACCTTTCAGTGCAGCAGAATCTGTTTGGTTCAGTCTGTAATCATACATCTTGCCAAGCTCCGATCTTTAACGCCTGTGAACAGCCAAATGTGGATCAGAGTCAGTTTAAAGCTGGAAGAGGTGGGAGGTACAAGTGAGACAACAGCAGGAAGTGAGTGCTTGTGCAGAGATTAGATGCTAACAGCTTCAGTAGCATTTTTTCAGATCTAGACCACAATTTTTTGCCGAATTAAAAACAAATAACACTGAAAGCATTTTTTAGATATGACGGATATATTCGCTCCACTTAAAACATGTTTTGGTGAGAGTTGTGTCAAGAAGTGGTTTACATTTTGTGTGTTACACTGCAGCAGTGTCACCAGCCTACCACCTGAAGATAGTAGGTCTGAGGAGAAGGTTCCCAAAAGGAAAATGTTTAGTTATCATGGCACATAAAAAGGCTTTTAAGAGCATTTTTGATATTAAACTTAAAGTCGGTAAAAAGTAGGTTAAACCAAAATGTACTCTTGAGTACAGCAATATAAAGTAATGTCGAATGCAGTGTTGATTCGTTTTATTTAGTTCACAATATATATTTAATGTATTGCTGTGCTGATAAATACTTTTTGCAGCCTTCAGTTTATACAAATCAATTATAACTCTGTGTCATTTCCTTCAGCATACAAAAAAAATGCTGAAAAAAATATCTACATTTATTATAATCTGAATCTGAATCTGAAATATAAAAAGCTACAAGTTAAGCTAAAGGCTACAGCCGCTGTACAAATACAGAGCAGAAAAGCAGGGATTTACAAACTTTTAATCCCTAAACCCCCAAAAATAACAGTGTCAACATATTTTTATGATTTCTTTGTTTTGTTTTGTTTTCTTTACATTTTTTATACATAAAAGTCCCATATTATTGGGTGTTTGACTGTTTAACATCATGTCTTGTTGTCTATTAATCAAGGATTTGATTTAGGTAGAAGAAAAAAGTACAACCTGTCATCTCTGTGAAGGGTCAGATGCAGCTCTTGCCCTCCCCTTTGTAACTGCTTGAATCTAAGGGGGTGGGGGATTTACGGGAGGCTATGGTAATGAGCTTTGTGCTGATTGGCTGCCCAAATGATGTCTGATGGGGGGTGGTTATAGGCTGCAGAGCAGATTGGCATCTGCCTCTGACCAGCAGATAATACACATGTAGGTGGAGGCTGTGAATCTATAACAAAATAAACCCAAGGAAGTAAAATAAAAACCGAATGTTTTAAGATGCATCTTCTTGAAAGAGACATAGTGAACTGAGACTTTAGAAAAAGGTTCATGCCCCCTCCATAAACCTCTTCTAACAACATTAAAATGAAAGAAAATTGAGTTTTGCAGGACACAAGACCTTTAATCAAAAGTCTGACCAAATAACTGTTTTTTGTTCAGTTGGGCCCATTATATGTATATACTTTTACAACATTAGGAAAAACATACATTCATTTAAGCTTTATCTTTACTGTAGCAATCACTGAGGGGCAAGCCTCATTTACAATAACACTGAGTCAATACAAAGTGCATCAAAAGACAGACAACAGAGTAATGCAGAACAAAGAAATGGATAAAGAAATGAAAAATGAAGAAGACAAGTGAGCATTTACACAATGTGAAGATATTTAATGTAGTTAGGTATAGAAGAGTCATACAAACATTTCAGATTAAAAAAATTGAAATTAAAACATTTAAAAAAGTTAATAAAAAAGTAACCCTAATGTCAACCATTTACATCAATGCACTGTTAGAATGAAATGATATATATAATAACTATTGACCAAGGTTGGGATGTTGAAAATAATGTTTCAAGAGTTAGGTGCAGAGTAAGAAAAAGTCAGTTTTCATAGTTTTGACCTGACCTATGGAACAACATAGAGCAACAATAGTTGATCAGAAGACCGTGTATAAGGCCCGACACAGAAATATGATGGTAATTTTGAAGTGAGGGCTGTGTAGATAAAAAAAATGATGCATATCTCATCAGAGAGAACCTGAGCCTACTGAGGGATTGTTGAAAACCAATAGAGCACAGTGAATAAAGGCAGACTTAAACATGTACAATGCTTTGGATATGCTCCTAATTACTTTCACCCACTCAGTCATGACAGTTAACAAAGTGAGCCACCTAATGAGCTTTATAACAAATCTGAAAGCTGCTCTTAAACTAGCTGTTTAAAATATCATTCATATGTCATCCCTATAAAGCTTATGTTGCTGTGTCGCATCCCCACTCATGATTTGGTGAAGCAGTTTTATGTTCTATATAAAAAAAAGCCTAAATAAGAAACCATGGGATTAATCAGCAAGTCATGACAGCTGACAGGACTAAGAGCTTACATATATATATACTCTGCTAAAAACAACAGGAGGCCAACATTGAACGGATAAACGTAAAATACCAATGAAAAAGTCATTCTCTTTTTATTTTTTCCACAAGCTTGAAAATGACCAAAAGGATGAAAATCTGACAGCGATGAAGAAATTCAATCTCTGCATTGTGACCAAAAAAAACAGTTCCCTTCATATTCATAAAAGCTCAGACAGCATAGAAGAACTGCAGAGTAAAGGCTCATAACTTGCATCAACTGAATCTGAAATGAAGGTAACTGAGGTAGGCTGTTATTGTTGTCAACCTGTCACCTGCATGTGTACGGCTCTAACAAATACACCCCAGCACTAACAGCACTCCAAGTCAGTACACCACTACAGAGGAGCGTTTACTCAGCTCACTGAACAGTCCCACCCACTTCTAAAATCCCTCAAATGCTTAGTGGATTAATCAACGAGCCTTGACTCAAACTGTCAATCCAAAAGAGCTATGCACAAACACACGCCTCTGTCAGTTTTATACATCAATATGTCTTCTCTGTCTCAGCCATTTTAAAGCTCCCGTCCATGCAATTTGCTCCAGCACTAGTGAAGTTGATAGCTCCAAAGGCATTTAAAGTTTTTTGAGAGCAAGACGAAGACACATTGAGGAGCTGATGATACAAAAAAGCTGAATAAACACTCCTCAGGGGAAGGTGCTCTCGGTGATGTATGTGGTGCTTGTGGGTGTTGTTGTATGACAGCGCAGTGATCCAGAAGTGAAGCCAAATACCCATGAAAGTGAGAGGGAGGATGAGTGCTCAGCAGATCAGTAGGTCCACACTAGACCTGACAGCTGGTATGGGTTTCACTGATATTACATAATATTACAGTGGTTCAAAGGTTACATGGCTGCCCCCATTACAAAGAGGGTTGAACTCCAGGGGGGCTTTTGAACCAAGCAAAATAAGAGACGATGATTAGACACCATGGGCCCAGTGTGTTGTCTTAAGCATGCAGTGCAGAGCAGTTTGGGGCATGTTGGTCTTTATTTTGCTATTTTGGCAAAGCAAAGTCTCAGCACATAGCCAGACTCGGGGTGCAAAGAACACAGATTACCTGCATTATTTATACATGGTTGTTTTGCAGCTGGTGTTTTGGTTAATTACACAGCAGGTTTAGTTGTCTGGTCTAAATTTCATCAGATTATTTAATTCCTCTTGTTTTGTTGTGCCACTATACTCAAAGTTCTCAAAACACACAGAATGCAATATTGTCGCTGTCAGGCAGAAGCCTTCTCCATTTTTCATTGTTTTTCTTTTTTTTTTTCAAAAACAGTGCTATTTGTCACTTTCCATATTGGTGAGTGGGTTTTATAAACTTGTAAGCAATTAAAGTACAAAAAAACAAGTTGTAATCAGGATAATACAACATTTTTTCAATTAGTACTAGAGCCTTTTTTTCTGTGAAGTAGCAATTTTGGACAGTGACAGTGAGTAGGTCAATGCTCAGACTCAAGTTCTCTTTTTCACTGAAGCATCTAAAAGCAAAGAAAGTATCCTAAAGACTAGTCAGATACTTCTGCATGAATATCAAAGTATTTTATCATTATTTATCAAAATTCTTGTTAAAACCATTTCTACATGTTTATGACAGATCTATTTACCGTACATCAAGTAAGTGTTGGCTCTGAGCAATTTATTTTCTCATTTTTTTTTTGGCAGAAATCACTATCTATTTTTACTATTGCATGCATAAAACAAACAGGATAGCCTGTATTATTATCTGTGAGCATATTGGTGACAACCAATAGTGTATATAAATATATTATGTGTGTAGCTCTGTGTTGCCTGACAGACTTCAGTTGTGTGTGTATTTTCATGTTTCCAGGAATATTATGTGACCTTGCAGTCCAGCTGGATCAGCCTGATTCAGTGTCTCTAATTAGACAGATCCATCTTGTCGAGCTCCAATCCACAACATTTTTGCTCACCCCATAGCGGCACAGCCCAATTAGCCAATTAGCATCCTTTAGAGCAGGAAGAGGTGAAAGCTATAAGCAAAATGACAGCAGGTAGTGACTGCTCATACAAAGATAAGCAAATATGCTAACAGCTTCAGTGGCACTTTTATCAGGTTTGGAACACATTCTTTGTATTAAATGACAAACAAATAACACTTAAAGCATTTCTCGATAGAAAAGTCATTTTAACTCTGCCTATAAAGGGCCCTTGAGTAAGGCATTGAACCCTAAAACTGCTTGGTAGCACATCATCTGGAGCAGCAAGTCGTTGCTCTGACATCTATCCATTAGTGCATGATCACAGTGGGAATAAATCTGGAGACAGAGCTGTGACAACAGGAAGATTCAACCACAACGTAGCTCACGCACAAGCCCAGAATAAAAGCCACAGTGTCTCGAGCCAGAGCCCGTACATCAGCCACGAGCATTCAGTTTGAAGCCACCATGAGTCATAGCATCAACTGACCTTGTTTACACTGCAGAAATACTAAGATGATAAATCCAACAGTCAAGGTCATGAAACAATGTTTTGAATTCATTTAATTTCCAAATCAATACTTACTGTAGTGATTTGAATGTTAAAATAATCTAATCTCGAACATTCAATTAGATATTTAATCCATCACAATCAGCCATCAAAGTTCTGTGATTAACTGTGATTTATAATAGCTCAATATGTTGCTCTAAAATAATGGATATAGAAGCTGGACGTGCACATGTGAGCCAAAAGAAGTTAAGCTGAACAATGGCCTTTGGTAATGTAAAGAAACAACTGGAGTATGAAGAACCCACAGCTAATTAAAAGGGAAATGAGGAACCATCCGCTCACACGGTTGGATTTTCATACTCCTTTGGCCCCTGCATCACAATTGTCCTCCTCTCTTTGCCCCTTAATTAAAGATTTACCTTGGGATACATACATTACTGCCTAAATAAATTGATTACCTGTCAGGACCAGTGACGCGTCATTAAATGCTCGTCTAAGTCTGCCCGCACCACATCAGGCGGCCGGGGCCTTGAATTGGCTGCTCTCTCTGTGCAACAAAAGCCTGCATTGATTTCCATCAGAGTGGCCCTCATGTCCACTGAGCACTCTGACTTTCATTAAGACCTCTGCAGAAGTCTGCTCACGTTGTTTGCCAGAGGACTGTGTGCACAGTGATTTGCTCGACACTTTTCTTTTGATCTCTTTAGAAACCTTGTCAGTCAAGGCTGTGACCATTTCCCTAATTAACCAGCCTTTAAATAAGACTATAGTGGCTTCAGATTACTCATAAATGTCTCATCTACATAAACAGGGTTTTCAAGTTCTTCAAATATACAAATGCATTTATTACAAGCAGCACCAAAGGTTAAACAGGGCTAAACAACGGAGGCAGATTTGAAGTGTTCTTGTTAATATGCCACCTACTGTGCTTGTAAGCTTTAAGTGGGAGATAAGTTATGACTAAGAAGCTTCCTGTGTTTGTCATAAGAAGCTGTACAAGGGTCTTTCTTTCCTGCAATAAACCCTGTCTTGTAAACATGCTGGGATTTTGATTCGACAGTAGGATGCAGCTAATTAACCCGAGTGCTGCCTGTAAACCTGATTGAAGGCCTTAGCTGATAACCATTCCTCTGCAGGAAAGGGAGAGGCTATCCCAGCTAATGCACATTCCCTTAATCTGACTGGATATTGTGGAAGGAAAATATCTCACAATGTCTTGTTGGTATCAGTATTAATCAATGTTTTTTTCCTTACCATACTTTTAATATTTTTCTTTTTCTTTACTTAAGTTCAATGATTAAATGTTGATGATGGAACGGTGGTCATTTTTAATCACTCAAGTATCTTTCTTTTGTTAGTTAATTGTATTAATTATGCAGTTTCAGACAATAGCAAAGTATGCAAACATCACTGGTATTAATCAATCACATATTCTCGCGCAGAAGTTACGAGCCAACTCACTGGATATTTACTATGAAGATAAGAAGACACTACAATATATTGGGTCATTCCTGGCTGTTGGAGACTTTTCTGTCCCCAGGATACGACTAACTGAACTTTGTTTGAAACAAATGGAACATTTTTTACACAAACACAAAATCCATAAACCCACATTCAACAAGAGATGTGATTTTGTCAGTATTTCCGAGGAGCAATGTGAGGTTAGAACAAACTCGCTAATTTGCTAAGAGGTTGCATGCCATTACTTTGTGTTCTACTAATAAAGTTCCATCCTGTTACCACTCTGGTCATATTGTATTTTGTATTATGCAATAATTGTATTTGTTTGGCTGCGCAGGGAGGGATCTCTTGCATGCCCAATGGATGGGAGTAACAAAATTGAGTATGCGTCAAATCTGGAAACCTTTCCTCACTGGGAACGGTGAAATGCAGGACAGCAAATGTGTAACACATTAATCTGTTGGAATAAAGAAGTAGATTTCAAATATCTTTTTACATATTTAAAGCATTTTGACACAGTCTTTTGAAATGGCGTTGTGTAGCGTTGGGGTAGCAGGCTATTACTGTAAAATAATTGGTGTGGGAAATGTTGCTAATGGGCTGTTTTCAGAAGTCTCACCTTAAACTGAAAATCAGACTGCACTCAGCAGAGCAAAAATAAACAGCAGCATTTCATTGTTCTAATTGAGCTGAACATAGGTCATGGACGGTGTCATGTTTATTAACCTTTTTCTTTGATTATCTAACAAGCAGCTCATGCAAATTAATGAGCTAATGCTAATTCAGCCAACTCTGCAACCAGAAGAAGCTTTGTCAGAGCATGATGAAATACCAGCCATGCCAAACACCAAGGCCAGAAATACCATCACAGGAATGCCTTGTGACAGCGCTGAAGAAGCTCCCCTCAGTAATGTATGTTCACTTGACATGTGTACCCAGAATTCAGAGCAGGATCAAGCGCTATTTGTCTCTCAGGGCGAGCACTGAATGATTATATCAAAGAAATGCGTCACAAGGCTTCAGTCTGGAAACATTAACCGCGGGAAGAAAGGGCTGCACTGTGACAATAGAGATGTCAGCTTGGCTTCACTGATGCTCATTAGTAAGAATGATTTTGCCATTGAATGCTGTTATTTTATTCTTTTAGGCTTTGCTGAGGCAGTTGTTCTCTTAACACATCCAAAGATAGCAGGGAGCCAATATTCACAAATGATGCATTCAAATGACTCATTCCCAGATGTAGACAGATATCTGAGGTTGCAAAGAAAGTTTTTGGGCTTTATTCTCTTTGTTTTTTAATAGTTTGTGACCGCTGGATGTCTGTTTAATGGTCAAGGGGATGATTTGATTGACTACTTTGAGGCCTCCATGGTTTTTGCAAATAAAAACAAGACCTGGAGATGGGTTTTCAGTGTCCCTTAGGGGTCTTATGGATGGAACTACGGGACACTGGGGCCAAGGGGCTGTTGCAGTATGCCAATGACTCCCTGTACGGACTAAATGTGGCACAAAGTGGGACATGTCACCTGTTCATTGTGGCCTCAGCCAAGGCTGTCCCTGGTCATAGATCATATTTCTGATCTTTACAGACAGGGATCTCCAGACATAGGTGGGGGGAGGAGGATTGCAAGTTTGGTGGCCTCAGATGTTTATCCCTAACCTTGCAGTGCAGCTAGATCAGGCGGATCAATCTTGCTAGCAGTTTTGTCAGATCTGGACCACATTTCTTTTTGTATGTTTTGCACTTTACACCACAGCAGTAGCGCCCGCCTACTACAGAGTGATCATCCAGTCATTTGCAGAATATGCTATGAAAGGTTCTGCTCTCCTCAAACACTTTCTGTGGGCTGTTAACCAGATGGACTTGTCTCATAAATGCTGTTTAGTGTATGTTCATTGAATGGTCAGTCTGGTGTGTCAGGTTAGTTGATTTCTGCTTTTTGCAGATGATGTTGTTTTGTTTTTGTCTGGAGCAGTTTGTGGCCAAGTGTTAAGAGGTCAGCACCTCTAGGTCCAAGGCCTGCAGGTTAGAGCTCATGCTTCAAAGAAGAAGCTAGTTTGACTCTCATGTTGGTCAGAGCCTTTCATGATACTCTGGTTTCCTCCCATAGACCAAAACCACGCTCATTCTGTCATTGCTGACTCCTAATTACCTTTTAAGTGTGAATGTGCATGTGTATGGTTATCTGTCTCTATATTGGCCCTTTGATTGGCTGGGGACCAGTCCAGGGTGTACCCCACCCCTCACCAATCTCAGCTGGAACAGGCTCCAGGCCCCAAAGGGGATAAACGGTATTGATAATGGATGAATGGATGGACCTAAGTGGAAACAGGGACTTCTCCCTCTGAGGGGGCAGGGAGCCCTTGTGAAAGAGTTGAAGTATCTTGGGGTCTTGTTTATGTGTGATGGTAAGAAAGTGAGGTTAATAGGAGGACTAGCGCGGCATCCATTCTGCTGTGGGGTTGAACTGCACTATCGTGATAAAGAGGGAGCTGAGCCAGAAGATGATCTGCGTTCCTAGCTTCACCTGTTGTCATGAGCCTTAGGTATGAACTGGAAGAATGAGATTATGTAAGATGGAACAAAGAGTTTCTTCTGAATGGTAGCCTTAAGGCTCATTGATAATTCTGTGTCAAGGCTTCACTGTAACCTTTGCTCTAGTTCTGCATAGCCCTAAACCAATGAAAAAGGCCAGAAGAAGTACTAATCCTTGCTCCTGAACATGTTCTTCCTGAGATAAAGAGATGCTTAGGTTTCTATCAACTGTCAAGCCTGTCTTGCTTAATTTAGGAGTTCAATTGGGTCAAGCTTTTCATCTGAATCAATGTGAACAGTTTGGCCACATCTAAAAAATTTAGCTATATTCAGGCCATTTGTGCCTTGAGGTTAGCTTGAAATGATTTTACCATGCTTTAACTTTACAGAGACTTGATGATTGTTATTCTCTTTTTACACATCTTAGCAGTGCACCATTGAACTGCCCACATGTGGTTAAAAATACTACTAAGCTGTAAACAAAACCACCTAAATATCATGTTTGTTTAACCCTTGTGAATTTGCGCTAACTTCCAGTTAATGTCAGAATACAGTTAAAAATATTTTTTAAAGCATTGCATGCTAAAGCATCTGTTTGAATCAAAGAACTCTTGAAGCTGTACGACACCAGCAGGACTCAGGTCCTCTGATCAGGGCCTGCTGGATGTTCCTAGGACTGTGTGGACATATTTAGAAAGCAGTTGAAGACCCATCTGCTCAGACAGGCCTTTGCTTATCTGTTTTTACGCCTTTACCAACCATCTTCTTGTTATCTTCTAGTGTTTTAACGTGAAGCACTTTGTGGCATCTGCTGTAGAAAGGTGCTTTATGTATATCTGTAAACTTTATCTATCTTATCTTATCTTACTTACTTTGTGAGTTCAAAGCCTGATGGGCACATCTCCCAAAACAACACAACACGCCAAAACTACCCAGACCACAAGCCCTTTGATTAATCCACATCACAGTGCCGAGTGACAGTCTGGGTACATCTCAGACTTTTTGCACCATAGTGTGATATAATGACTGCGTAGGACAACCCGAACACATTTATTCTACTTGCTGATAGAACATAATTGCATTTCTTCTTTCATGTTTCACTCTACAACTAAAATGAGTGCAAAAATATCCTCATCCTCTGCCTCAACTTTTATTTCAAATTCAACATTTTTTGCACAACAGCATTCTATTCAACTCTGTTTGGCTGTTCATGTGCCCTATCTCACTTTGTTTTTCTGTACACAACCAAGCAGAGCATCCCGGGACTGGTAGACTGGGCATCAAGGCGTAGATACAGTGGAGCTTTGACACAGAAGTACAAACCAGGATTTAGAGATAGGTTAGGGAGTTTGGAGATCCAAAGGGGGCTTCCAGTGGAGCATCTAAAGAAGCCAGTTGAGGTGGTTCAGGCACCTGATTTGCATGCCTCCTGATTTAGAGGTTTTCCTTTTAGAGGTCTTCCAGGCATGTCTAACTAGGAGACCCTAAGACAGACCCGTAGCTTGCTTGAGAAATTACTCCCAGCCTGGTTACACCTCTTAGGAGCTTGAAAATGTCTCTGGGGAGAAGAGCGTCTGGGTCAACATGTTTAACCTGCTGCAAACATAATCTGGCCTTGGATAAGGGGATGAAAATGGATGGATGGATGGATATTGAACACAGCCCTCTTCTGTGTTGTCTAAAGAAACATATATCTCATTATGTAAAGGCCAATTAAGACGTTATACTTGAATGGTGACTCAGTGCATAGCGGTAATTGTCATGACATTTGCCAGACATTTCCTCCAAACAGATGAAGGCTATAGGAACAGTTAGAGACAAAGCTTCAGGTTAGAGACAGACAACAGAGACATTAGCTCAGGATGTATTACATGGTAAAAATCAACAGAGAAAGGTCTTCATTTTAAAAATAACTCAAAAGTTTAGGAGGTTTTGGAGTTTGTTTGGCACCTATAGAAACAAAGATAAGTAGCAGCAGAAGCGGCTATGACTCATATCTCAAGACAGCCATTAAAGCACTTAAGTTCTATCTCATAATGAACCAAAGTCAATCCAACTTTACAGACACAATGTACATAAGGGCTGACCTAAAAGCTTCTGTACTCAATCGCAGCCTTGGATATTTACTTCCGAAGCTACAGAAGAAAAAAATGGAACAACCACAGTGGGGGAAAAAGATGAGAGAGGGGCTCTGTTATTATGTACAGCAGTCCTGGGGCCACATCGGGGAGTTTGTGGTGCTCCAATGATTTTGCTGGCCTGGTTGTCTGTGCAGGCGAGTTTTGTTTTGTGTTTAAACAAGGTGAGGCTGTACCAGGAGGAGATATTGAAAACTGCAGTTTTGTGGGATGTTCCAGGTCTGCAGCGGTCAGTATCTATCAGAAGTGGTCCAAGGGAGGAACAGTGGTGAACTGGCGACAGGGTCATTGGTGGCCAAGACTTACTGATGCATATGGGGAGCAATGGCTGGCCCATGTGGTCTGATTCAACAGACAAGCTACAGTTGCTCAAATTGCTAAAGAAGTTAATGCTGGTTCTGATATAAAGGTGTCAGAATACACAGTGCATCACAGATGTTGCGAGTGAGGAAGTTCCATAAAATTGTAATTGGTGGCATGTTATACATTTCAAAATTCTTATTCATCTCCTAACATTACAAATAAATAATAGTCAAATTCATTTGGTTGATGGTGTGGTCCATGCTAATGAAATCCCAGTTACAAGCTAGAGTACCGGAAGATGGTCCAACCTTCTGAAATTATGAACTACATAGGAGGGCATTCCCAGTTACATATCTAATTTTCAACTTGGATGTTTCAACATGCGATATCAAACAGAATGACCTTTGGACCAACAACATACCCACCATTAACAACAAGCTTGCAGCCCATTTTAGAAAGAGATCCAAACTTCCTGAAACCCTGATGTAAGGCAACTTGACTTCTACTATTCCAACCATTCAAGAAAACACCCAGCTGATCCAGAACTAAGTGTTGTGAGCTAACTTTCTGCCATTTCTTTGAATCATCTTGTGTTCTGGTAGCTTATACTGGGTCGACCTTTAAAAAATGAAATAGCAAAGTGGGCAAACTGCCACAAGGTAAACCTGGATGGAAATCCACCTTTAGATCCTGCCGTTGGATCCATACATAAATAACACAGTCCATCATTTTTCCCTCGGCTTCAAAGTATTCGACCATGATGTTGGCTGTTTGTTTCATTACATCATCAAAGCGCCCACATCAGCAGCATCCAGTTAGATCAAGATTGGCCTGACTGGAAGGCTGAGGCGTGGATTAGTGTGTAGATCCTGTATTACCCAGGAGACGGCTGACAGTGTTGGTTTGTACGAGAATAATGACCCCAGTAAGTTGATATTTCATGCACATATGAATCATTCATCAAAGACAGAGATTCAAAGCCCACTCAGAGCACAAAGGTGAGACTCATAAAGGTGAAATTACTGTAGTTTCCCGCGGATTGCATTGACTGCGCCATTACCTCCGGGGGCTGGGGATCAGAAACACTTAAGCTATGAGACGGAGGAGACAATGAAATGTTAGAGTTACACACATTTACTTTTAGCTGCTGTTTTACCTGTGCCAATGCTGAAGAGCACAGCAGAAAAAAAAATGTACCACAGCTTTGCTTTTGGCACTAACCTTGCCTTTACCTGTGCACTCTTTATTCTTTACTACAACGAGTTTTTCTGCTCAATTCCCTGCAACAAAAGGATAAAATATGCACACACATGCAGAATTATGCAAAAGATAGGAAAAGAAGAGGGCTTTCTGTGTTAGGCTGACTTCAGTGAGAGGGAATTATCAAACTTTTCTACCATGAGACTAAAAATAGGGAGGATTTTAGAACCAATGCAGGGATTGGGCATCTCTACCCCAAAGAAAAATGAGCTTCAAGTCTTTGTTTTAAGCATACTACTCACATTTACAGAACTGAAGTAAAATTAATCAGTTTCTCACACAGAGATTTGGGCGGGCAGATATATTAACAGCTCAAGCATAACTGTCAACCCATTTCTTATGTCAGTATATAATTTCCATCGCTTGAGCATGCAGTACTAAGTACCTCATGGGACTGGGATGGATAACTTCTGTTACCGTGGAGACCACATTCATTTAATTCTCACTTCCTGAAAGCCACATTGCGAATTATCTGATTATCTTTTCACTTGTATTATTTTAATTATAAAAGCAAAAACATAATTTTTTATTGTTTTTCTTTAGCTTATAACTTAAAAAATGAGTTGACATTGTATGAAAGCCCATAGAATTCTGTTTCTACATAATGAAAAAGCCTAAAAATAAAGTATTGAGAAGAACCTTATATGAAGCTTGTTGTAAGAAGTATACTACCACAGTGAAGCCCAAGGCCGCCCATATGGGGGGTAAAGGGTAAAACTTTCTGAGGCCCACAGTCATGAAGGGGCCCACAAATAGTAAACAAAGAAATAGGCCATTCTGAACTTAAGCTAAGGGATACTTAACATAACTTATTGAAGCATAAATTATTACATTTATCTTATTGTTGCCCATTTGAAAATCTGACCCCCCCTGTTTTTTAAATGGTATGATGCTTTGTTGATGCAATAATGTTGTTGGGGAGGTAGAGAATCAGAATCAGATATAATAGGCCTACTTATGTCATAGGGCAAGCAGTCTATACAACTGTGTACACATTAATTGAAAAATAGTAAACAGAGACATAGTATGTCAGAGACAATAAATAAATAGTTAGTACATTGATGAAGATGCTTACTCATAATGGCACCCTCGTGTGGCCCTGTTTGGTAATGAAAATTCACAAAAACCTGGCATATATAACACAGCAGGATGGAACTCAACTTTGGTCAGTAATGTCTTCAAACATGCTAGGACCAATCCAGGGTAAATGGGTTATGGGGCTTTTGGGGCCAACCCCTCAAAAAAGTCAGAATTAGGTTTGAGTAATAACGCAAAAAATACAAGCTGATACATAATTTTAAGCTTAACACTGAATTAAAGCAGAGTCAAGCCATTTTTATTGCATTTAACATATGATTTACCTGCCATGATGTGCTTTTCACCAAAGTTTTTTTTTTTTCTATGGTATTTACAATTGATTGAGTGCTTACAGGAATAATAACAGCAAATTATGGTCACTTATTTCTGCAAAGAACAAGCCATGCTCCAGGAATCTATGTTTTTTTACAGAACAAATCTTGATTTTGTTTACAAAACAGTGCAGCTGGATCCACCTGTTTCAATGTCTGTAGTCAGGCAGATCCACATTGCCAAGCTCCAATCTACAATGGCTGTGCTCTGCCAATAAGGTAACGGCACAATCAGCATCCTTTAAAGCATGACGAGGTTGGAGCTACAAGCATGACGACAGCAGGAGGTGATTAATCGTACAGAGTTTAGCATTGGTGCTAATAGCTTCTGTAGTGACTTTGGACTGCATTTGTTTATTAACTGAATAACAAACAACAACACTGAAAGCATTTCTCAATAGAAAAGACATTTTCGCTCCTCTTTCCTCATGTTTTAACAAGAGTTTATTCTAAGAAGTGTGTCTTGTTTTGTAGTTTGTACTGTGACAGTAGCACCAGTAGGCCTATCTGTGGTGGTCTTTCTGTTACATCCAATCAGGAGAAGATCCCAACAGAGACCCAGAACCCGCTGGAGAGACTATGGGTGAATCCCAATTCTACCTCTTAGCCCTTCCCCTTCGTCTTACCCCTTCACCTACCCCTTCCCCTTAGCCCTCTGTTTTGAGGGCCAAGGGGAAGGGGTGAAAACCCACAACTGAGAAATGAGACACCACTCGATTCCCGCTACGTCATCACCCAGAGCCACTTTCTAGCTGTGATGTGGGAAGATGCAACAATAGCCGTAGCTACCGCTGCAAAGGCTAGCTCGTTATAACGAGAAATTTTAAAATACGGCCAACAGTTCAAAACATGATTAATATTAACTTGATGAATCAATAATTACGCCGTGTATTATGGGAAATTCTCATAGCCCTTCGTTTCAAGTGAGGTCCCGGCCTGTCTTTGTTTCGAGGGCTTTGTAGCCCTTGGTCTTAGCCCTTCCCCATAGCCCTACAGAGAAGTAGACGTGAACACCCTAAACCGAGGGGTAAGGGGTAAGACAAGGGCTAAGGGGTAGTATCGGGGGGGGCCCTATATTTTCTGTCTGGCCTGGAAACACTCTGGGATCCCGCTAGAGCAGCGGTCTCAAACTCAACTTACCGTGGTGCCACTGGGGATAGAGTCTGGGTAAGGCTGGGTCGCAACAAGTATTCCACAACAAGTCTAATAATGACTTTAGACCCTAAAGTCATTATAATAATGTAAAGTTAACAGTTGTCTGAAGGTTCAAATGTGTTTTGTGGCTCCAGACAGACTTTTTTGGTCGGAGTGGCGGGCAAAAATGGCTCTTTTGATTGAAAAGGTTGCAGACCCCTGCCATAAGTGAAAAAAACAAAATCAAGTGTGGCATGCACAACAACTTGGCAAAAAGGTGCATTTGAGAAAAATGCGTGGGCAGCACTAACATTAAACTTTAATGTCAAATATGGGGCCAAACAGTATCATTAATCCGCGAGCTGGGAGTTGGAGACCCATGCCCTAGAGGAACTACAAAATGTTGCAGAGGAGAGGGATGTCTGGGTTGATCTGCTTGGCCTGCTGCGGATCAGCAGACAAATATGGATGGATGGATGAGTAGGTTCTCATTTCCCTTCTTTTAATTTTTTAAATGAATGATCTATCTATCTATCTATCTATCTATCTATCTATCTATCTATCTATCTATCGTTAACTGACTGACCCAAAGCTTATTTACAGCTAAACAACTATGTTATCACATCAACTGTCATTGAGACTACTTATCAAAGCCTGCTTCTACATTAATAATAAATCAACAAGATGTTTATTAATCCCGAGTACACTGAGTACACTGCTCTAAGCGTTAGAAATGTTGTTGTGTCTGTTGGTGTCTCATGGCTCTCTGCCTTCACTCCTGCTCCCAAAAACTTCTCATTTCTCATATTTTTCTGTAATATTCACAGCATGTTGTTGTCTGTTGTTTTCTTTGACTAAAACACAGTCAGATGTGGATGCTAGGTTTCATACTTGCACAGGATTGTTACTGTCTCTTGCATTAGGAGGTTTAAGATCATCAAGGGTTCATATTTAAATTTCACTTTGATTTCCAAAAACCTCCAGGTTTCTGTTCTGTAACCAGGCAACAACACACCAGGGCAGGAGCGCAGCAGCCATTATATTTCTCCTTATAATTCTGCTGTACTCATTTAACTCAATTTACAGGGTTGGCTGGTTAATAAGAGAGAATAACCTGCAAACAGCTCTAACATGATGATAATAAGATGTCAGTGTCATGCTGGCTTTGGGTTGGAGTAATGCTGTGCATGTTATCCGACTCTTAATTTTTTAGAAAAAGACTATTAACTTTTAAACTTCCCTACATCTTTCATTTGGTTCCACAGATAATAACTTCAAAGGATCAACTTCTTATCAGATTTTCTCCTCTATCATAACAACCACCAGCTCCTCCATCATAACAACCACCAGCTAAAAATTGGCAGCTATATGTCTTAAACATGACAGCTGGCATCAGAGAAATTAGAGGGATTTGCTCCTTTATATTAACACTAAATTTAACAGCAACAGCTTCATTAGTTCAAGTAATCATTAAAATGTTCATCAGCTGTCATCTGTTAAGTATAAGCTTAAAGGGACAGAAGGATAGCACCTATAGCGGGCAGATTCCAGCATAATTGGTATGAGATATCTTGGTTAACTCTCACAAATCCATGGAATCAACAACTGGTAAAACTGTGTTCACTTATACACTCCTCGAAATACATTTTTGGACAGTCATTTCTCCACTTCAGTAATAACCATTGGTATTATGCTTTGTATCATTCACAAACCTGATTAGTCACCTTTAAAATGAGGTAGAACTTGTGAGGATCGTGCTTTTGTAGAATTAGCAACATGTTTGGGTAGCACCCTAAAAAATTGTGCTGGGCAGCATGATTTGGTATCAGCCCTGATAACGTTTCCAAACTTAGGACTAAGTTCTGTTAGACCAGTTAAGCCAAAGATAGACTGTGAAGGAAGCATCCCAGGAAGACAACAACCTAAGAAGACTGGTTCTTCAACCTTGCTTTAAACTGTAGGCTTTCTTTCAGGGGGAAGAGGAGATTTTGGCACATTTCTTTGGGGTGTTACCCACACGTTTAGCTGTGTTGCTTGTTCCACAAATGCATGACCATTACAACTTGTACCTTGTTGTTAAGGTGACTAATCAGGCTTTCCAATGATCCAAATGACAATAATAGTATTGTTAAAGAGGAGAAATACCCAACCAAAATAATGTTTCTAAACTTGTTTTTTTTAAAGAGTTTACATTTCTAAGCATATAACAGTTGTTTATGAGAACAGATGTGTTTGGAAGCAGAACTCTTTTGTGAATCCATGGACGGTTTCAGGTCAAATAAATCCTTCAAAGATTCCAGACATGGAGTTTTGGGTCGTGAAGCCACAATAAGTGTGTATTTTTTTTTTTAGCAATATGGTGCTTTCAGACCTCAATTTTGATCCTAGGAGGAGTAACAACTTTCTGCTGTCTATTCACCAATCAAAGGTGCCCAGTGTCATCTTTTCTTGTTTTCTCGATGGCAGTGTCCAAGCAGCAAAAGGTCAGCAAGAGAAAATATAACTCTGTTAGTTCCTAAAAGAATCATGAACAAAGAGTGAGGAATTACCTCAAAAACTGGCACAAATGAACAAATGGAACAAGATCAACCATTTGGAGAAATAGGTATGAATATTTAAAGAATTTTGCTGTAAGTTTCTTGGCTTACTTTAATTCTGTTTTACTTATATCCAAGGCTTAACAGAACCATATTCAGAAATAAAAAGACTTGTTATTACTGATCTGTGTTTGATATGTATGAAGCCAGGGAGGTTAAATTTGTCCGTTTGTCTGATAATCTGACTGTGAGCAAGATAACAGACTTTTAAGGGAATGATGGTCATGGTACAATGAAGAATTATTTTTACTTTTGTGGTGATCCAAAGATGCATGACATTACATGAGTTTTTTAAATCCATCCTTCCATTATATTTACTGATTATTCCTTTCAGGGTCGTGAGGGGCTGGAGCCTATCTCAGCTAACATTGGGGTGATTTGGAATAACCAGTCAACCTAATGAGAATATTTATGGTTTGTGGGAGGAAGCCAGAGTGCTCGGAGAAAACCTATGCACGCACAAGGAAAACATGCAAACTCCCCACAGAAAAGCCCTGACCAACACAGGGATCAAACCAGCAATGTTTTTGCTGTGAGGCACATGTGTTGACATTTAGGATGAGATCTGGTGTTAGTATCAAAAGTGACTGTGTTGACTGGTGACCCATGGCCCTGTGTCTGTGGTTAGTATGGTAGCAACACATGTTGAGCAGGCAGGAGTACTCATGAATGCTTGTACATAACAGATTAAGATTAGCAGACCACTCTAAGATTAACATTTAAATGAAGTATTTACTCAAAGTGCCTGCTAACACCAGATAACATAGGTACAGGTCAAACTGTAACATCATATGATATAGATATAAAAAAAGAACTGCTTTTGCATTGAAGCCACAAAAATAAAATGCATGGTTCATCACAGACATTGTAACATGCCAATAGACAGTGTGTAACAGTGCGCTTGTTGCTTTCGTGGTTTCGAGTGGATGAGGACGTTATCATAAACTTCACGCTATGGACCAAATTATCATTGAAAATGGAGGAGATAACCTCTTTTTTAAACAATATCTAAGTACAAGTGAAAATAACTTCACAACAATGTGGTAAACATGTGTTCACTCCTTTCCTTGTAAAATGTCTTTGAAAAATAAAAACACTATAGAGTGAGTGTGTTTCCTTTGTAGAGCTTCAGCGTCTGGACTTTGTTAAAGACGAGCTGTAACTACAGCACAACCTCAGTGTTAAAAAAGTCTGCATGACCCTGGTCTTCTTTCATCACAGATTTATTCTCAGCACTGTCTTTCTGTATAAATAAGGATAACTCTGAAACTCTTGAGTAAAGGCTTAACTACTGCAGTGTTTGTTCACAGAGAAATTCAATCTCTGCAAAATTAAAAACTGTCAATCTAGACATAGAGGGACCGCAACCTTTTGCTTTTCTGAATCAAGAGAGCTGTTCTGTTATCTTAGTTGAAGAATTAATGTGCCAAACTTTACCTCCAACTCTGAAACACCTACATGCTTCGTCTGTCAAATCTCCTCATTACTGAAAAATATGTTTACATTCCTTCCGAAGTTTTATGGTTGTGTCAGAAACAAAACTGTACCGCAGACAGGTTGAGGAATCTGTAACATGCTGGCAAACACATTTTTGGACAGCTCCGACAGGTTTGATGTCTTTGCCGCGAGTCATAGATCAAGCAAGAAAACATGATTTCAGAGACAAATCCTCTCTGTTGACTGGCCTGACACTGACAGCTCCTCTGAACTGCTGAGATGGGAATCCATAAAATCAAACACTGACGCACAATGTCAAAATAGAGGAGGTGCTCCCATCCAAGTGCCAATGCAGCAAAAAAGTACACGAGGAAACTCAAACTTCAAACTACATCAAACAAGACCTCAGTTGAACTCAAATTAGGGAGCCCTCAGTCAGTTTTGTACATTTTTGTCTTCTTTTTTTTTTAATTTGGAGATCTTTATTACTGTGTTACAACTTATGGCATGAATTTTGGCAAGAATGTTTTTTGACATAATTTTTGCATCTAATGTCAGTCACTCTTACAGGTCTTTACACACTACTGGCACTTTTGCACCCTTTGGGCACCCTTAAGCCAAAAATGTTCATGCAAAAAACTGCTGTAAAATCTTCATGTATCAGAATTTTTTTTCTGCCCTTTTCTGCATAAATCTATTAAACCACTTCAGCTATGCGCAAAATGCCAAATATTTAATAATTTTCATGGTTTTAACCATAAATAAGTATAAATAAGTCTGCTAATTTCGCAGACACCACAGTTTAACTCTTGTCAATTTGCTGTGTGATTTTTAATGTCAGGGATCATTTCACCGTCATGGCTACAAAACAAAGAGTTATCAGGCCCTGCTTCACAGTCATCCGTTTGGTCAGAAATATTTGACTGGACCGACATGGTAACCAACATCTGGGCCAACAAATCATCCCCATCATTTACTCTCCAGCAGCAAACAGACACGAGAGCCCAGCTTGAACCTTTTAAAGCTTGGGCTCTCATTACTGTCAACTCACCTAAAACAAGCATTCTTCCTGCAATTGATGTAATTTTTTCAAATAAATATTGTGCATGTCTGCTCTCTGTCCATATGCAAGCAAAGTAACAAACAAATCTATGTGGTGATATCTGAGATTTTTAAGGCTGACCTCGCTCATTAATGAGGCACTCAAGTGCTTTTTGAATGTCATTCATTAGAAAGTCATATCATTCATCAATATAAAGGGCCCATGGCCTGCAAAACCAAATTCTTTGCCTTAAATACTGATAAAGGGGATTGGGCACAAAATGAAAATGACACCTTTTACTAAACTCTCAGTTTACGGAGAAATATGCTATGCCTCTTTCAAGAAAGTTTCCCTTAAAAATGCTCCATTTGCTATGCAAGTGTTGCCAAAGAGGAGGGAAAAAGAGCTGCACCTGATCCTTCACAGTGTCAAATGAAAAACATGATTCAACTTAAAACAAAACCTTGCCTAATAGACACCAAAGCCGTAAAGTTTCAAACACACCAGGACATTGTAGCATTACTAAAGGCCAGGGTAGTAAAATATCCTGGTTAATGTACCTGACAGAAAAAACATTCTAAATGAAACCCATGCTACTAAAGAAAATCCAAATTACGTTTTTCAGACCACAAGCAATAATTGCAATAAGAGAAACGGAGGAGAAAAAACAGTTCAGTCAATAAACGCAATTTGTCCAACGTCAGTCAATTTAAGACTTAAAGAGTTCCAAAGAGTTTATTGAAAAAGTACAGAAAGTTGAAAGAATTCAAAGTTCATCTCCAAGTTCGTAACCACTTCATTAAAGTTAATACTCTGAATTTTGCAATGCAGTTCATTAAAATCAAGATGTCCAGAAAAAGAGTTTTTTTGGTATGAAAATTTAAAATGTCCAAAGTTGTTCATTAATTCAAAACCCAAAATTCACAAAATTATAACCAAAAAAAAAAAAAACCCATCATAAACTCAGTTCACTGTCCTTTATGTACACCCAACCCCCCAAAAAAACAGTAAATGTAACTGTTCATAAAAAATCAGGACAATCTATATGTGTTCGTGTGTGTGAGAGAGAGAGAGAGAGAGAGAGAGAGCTTCAGTATGAACAGCAGGGAATCATGGGATGAGGATGGGCTCTGTCCAGGTTAATTGTTGGCGAAACAAGGTTTACCTGCAGTCATGGAGAGCAGAGGCTTTAAGTGTTACCAGTTCCCCACAACCCTTTTCCCGGGACACTCTCAGGTCACTGCATACTCTTCTGGACCACTCCCACTGCCTCACAGCTCTGTGCAGCAGAGTGCAATGTGGAACCTTTAAGTGTCCCACTCACTCACTCAATGATTTGTTTTCTTATTTACACTTTCAGTTCCTAACTTGTAATTATACTCCAAAGAACATCTTTTCCTTTCCTCAATCTCTTTTGCCTTTGAAAACTCATTATATTTATTTACAAACTGAGATTACCAGGCTTCACATCACAACAAAATCCTCCATATTACACTGACAGTAATTATGCATAAACTAGACAAAATGTTGATTGAAATAAAACATAAATGGAACAGTTTGACATTTAAATGATGACAACAAAACAAGTGTTGTGAAAACCATGATCAGATTAGTTGACTAATCGCTTCAATAGCCAGACTAGTTGACTATAAAAATACTCACTGTATTAATTCCTTTTTAACCCTTGCAACTGATTTTTGTTTATTATGTTGCATGTAAAACCTCAAACCTTTCAAGCACAATCAAATTAAAGATAGCTTTTTTCCTCAGATGCACCTGGGTTATCAAAATATTTATGCAGTAATGACGCAAATGAATTCCGCAAAAGTTGCATGACTTTAGGTATAAAACAGAACTCCCAAGGTCCTTTAATTGCACTCATATTTGCTTGTGCCATGAACCTATAGCAACTCCACTTCAAAAACCCTAAAAAAATCTTTAAATAAACAACTTAAGTGATACCACTTGAGCTGGTGATTGTATATATCTAGTTTAACTCAATACAGTAAGCAACTGCCACTGCAATATCTATATATAGATGCAAACAGTCTCCATTACACTGCAGAGAATCTGGCATCATCTCTGTCATGCTGTTGCCTTCAGACAACTCACAAACACAGTCCAGCAAGAAAAAGCTGCTGCTGTATGAAAGCAGACATGACTTACTGTACGCCTGCGAGATCCTGTATACCCCACAACCGCTTGAGGTAATGTAGCGCACGCAGGTTTTTAAAACTCACCATGGCAACCTATAAATTCAACCCTCCACCTTTTGACCTGCCATTTTATGCCACTTATTTGTCGTTTGCAATCTCTTTTCCACCACGTTCAAAAAAACCCAAACAAACAAACACTCTGCTTTTATTCTGCTTTTGTAGCTGTCATTTGTTTTGCTTGCTCTTCACACCAACAGCCTCCATGAAATCTGACTCCCTCTCCTACTTATGTGTGATTCCTCTACACCGGGAGAGCCACTAGCAGTAAATCAACTCTGCTGCCTCTCGGCTGCATCTCTTGACATCCTGTCAGTTGTTTAAGCTGATGTCCCATACTGCCCTTACCTACTTTGGAAAAGCTCACTTTGTATTTTTTTTTAGTCTTGCACCAAAATCGAGATATACCTAAAAATAAATAGAACCAATGCCTCTCTGTTGCTCTCCGCAGCCAACCATTGGGTTAGTTTAGCGCTTAAACAGCTTCTTAAACTTTTGGTAAAACAAGGCTAACCCTTAAACCAAGACCACATAACTTCACCCACACTGAAAAAAAGGTCACAAAAGTCACTGTAAAGCCAGATTTTGCAAAAGTATAAAAAACAACTACTCCAGCGTTGAAGCATGGATCATGCCCTATGATCAATAGCAGATGTTTTTAAGGCTGTTAAATTTACTCAAGCTTAACGTTTACTCAGCGGCCTTGCTGAAGTTTAAGGTGGGCCTTCACAAAATGATCAGAACATGTAATTGTTAAAAACTGCAACAACTTCACTCACAATAAATAAGATTATGTGGAATGTAAACACTGATCAACCACGTAAGATATGCACCCATTCAACTACTTGTTGAAGCAAAGTTATAATCAGCCAATCAATCAATCAATCAATCAATTAATTAATTTGTATAGCACCTATTCATAGCAGGTGTTATCTCAATGCACTTTACAATAGAGCAGGCTGAATCAATACTCTTCATTTTTCACACACACACGCATGTATACACATATGTGCTTGCACATATATATATATATCAGTGTAGGGGGTAACGACATTAAACATAACAGCGTTACTAATGCCATTATTGTTTTCCAGTAACCAGTGATCTAATTAATTACTTTTTCAATTGTTATGCCGTTAGTGTTACTGACAGTGAAATGTGCCACATTATTATACACTGATGTCCAGCAGCTGTTATTTGACCTGCCTCGCTCAGCCAGGCACAGGACAGGAGCTGCACTGAAAACGGCCACACAAGAGAACCAGATGCCAGAGTTGCCAGGTCCATTTATCATAATCCACTTTGGGCTTCTTTTTTTGAAAAATTGCTTGTAAATATTGGCAGTTGTAGGTTGTGTTTTTGGGCTTGTTCCGAAAGTGCAGTTGCTCATTTGGGCTTGCTGTGCCCCCAAACTAGACTTGTAGTCCTCGAGACCGGTCTTGGTCTCGAGACTGGTCTCGAGACCACTTTTTTGTGGTCTTGGTCTTGTCATGGCCTCGACAGTCTTTGGTCTCGAACCTGTCTCGGTCTCGGGTCTCTCGGTCTCACAATGTCTCGGACTGGCCGAGCGGTCTCGAAGGTATTTGTAACCCATAATATCCAGGCAGGCACATTTTTTTTTTTTGTGACTCATTATGCGTTCTTACATGTGCGGTATGTGCTTTCAGTTTAGGAAAAACACGGTAAACAAAACTGTGTGACCACCCCCCTCCCAACTGCACACTGTGTTGAGCCCGTAAACGCCGGCCTGCGGCTTCGTTTGAAAAACCGCTCAGTCTGACTGTCACATTCTCTGCTGTCTGATTCAGCCACGGTCCGCTCTGTGGAGTACAGGCCTGATATTTTCCATTTAAAGCGTGCCTGTTACCATTGTTGTCTGTCAGTTATGTCATTTTGCAGTGCAGCCGATGTTCATGTGAACATGTGATCTAAATGCCTCCCGAACCACTCAGCGTCTCTTCCTCAGCTCTTCTGTGTGCCGGTGAGCGTAAAGACGCAGACAGACGCGTATCGCAGGAACAGTGAGGGATCATCAGTCACTGTGTATGGTTTTATAATTTTAACGGTGTCTTGATAGCTCATATGCACGGTTCAAGTGAACACAAAGACTTAAAAATATCGAGTTAGCCTTCTGATGATTTAAAACTCAACACTCTTCATCAGTCCAGCTCTAAACCGCTGTTTTCACTCACTCACTGTTTTCTAAATGATAAATTCATCCTCAAGTTTCCTGCATCATGTATTGTCCATGATATAAGAACAATCTTTGAAGGATCAAGCTCCAAATACAATCTACTAGTACAGCGGTTCTCAACCAGTGGGTGGAGGCCCATAAGGGGGTCTCAGAGCTGATTTCAGTGGACAGTGTTCACTCATTCATTACCATTCATTAGACTTTCTTTGAGGTGCAGGGTGGTGTTGGGGGCTTGTTATTTTGTTAGATGACTTTGGGACTAGTTAATAGTCATGTCAGTCCTTAACAGCACTCAAGAGTCAATCCTCAAATAGAGTAGAAATAGCAGTCATAAAATTGCCACACATATTTGATCTCAGCCAATTGATGAAAACATTTATAATGAGTTCACACACAAGAAATGCATTGTCTCTGTATTATTGTGCCTGTAGTTGAATACAATCTCATATTTATACTAAGCAGATGAACTCATTATGGTGCTTATGTTCTACAACTCATGCAAGATGGCAAAAAAAATAGTGTTTTTTTTGGTCTCAGTCTCTGTCTTGGTCTTGAGCTGAACTAGTCTTGGTCTTGACTTGGTCTGTCTTGGTCTTGGTCTTGGTCTTGTCTTGGTCTTGGTACTCTCTGGTCTTGTTAGTGTCTTGGTCTCGGTTTAGGCGGTTTTGACTACAAGTCTACCCTAAACCCAGGAGGGATCTGATGCACACTCTACTATCAATATGAACTCAATTCAGAAGTTACACAAACTGTTTTGTCCCACTCCAAACACGAATGTAAATTTGTCGTTCAAAAGAAAGGCAAAAATGGTGTTTCCACCAAAAAGAAATCCTTATAGCCAGAATTAAATTTATTCAATGTACCTATTACTGTTTTCACCATAATAAAGCTGTAGAGGATCAACATAAAACTTAGATAAAAGCCTGACTATGTCTGTTTGGTTACAAAAATCAAGGTTAGACAGACTGTTTAGTGATAACAGAGTTATAAATAACAGTAGCACCTCCCTTCACTTTTGTATAAATAAAAGGATGTTCAACCTACAAACAAAAAGATGTTGAAAAAGTAAATTAAGAGCCAAATAACAAAAATGTCAAATTGAAATGTAATGTAGATGAAAATCAAAACACACTTTATGTAGATTTTTCTTTAAAAAACCAAAAGTATCTAATCCCCAATAGAGATAATAGAGATAAGACATGATGGCAGGGCTTCACCGAGGTCCAACCCACTAGCCAAGTGTACCTGATAAAGAGGTATGCGAGTGTAGTACTGTTACTGCAACAAGCAACAGAAATACCTTGATTTGTTTTGTTGTCTATCACACAGCTCTGATACAAATACTATTATATATTTGGAAGTTTACAGAGTAGTAAATGAATCCAACTGTAGTAAATCCCCAGAACTCGGTAAAATTGGTGTAGGCAGTTTAAATGATAAAGTTCAGATGAGTAATGTATTCTTGAGCTCTGAAGTGATTTTAGTGCCAGAGGCTCGCATCTTTGTTTTTTGTCTTTTGAAGAGGTGGAGAGAGGAGTGGATGAAATAGTACTTCATTGATGCATTTTTCATACTTGACATCACTAGATTATGAAGTAGCTTTAGATTAGCTGGAAACTAGTCCCGGGTGTGTCTGCCTCTCGCCCAATGACTGCTGGGATAGGATCCAGCCCTCTGCGATCCTGGAAGGGACAAAGGCGTAGTGATGAAAAGGTGAGAGTGTCAAACTGCAGTATCAAACACTTTCATAAAAAATCAATACCATTTGAGTACTTCAACATATACAGATGTCTCTGCTCGTCTTCTAACTACCTTAAATCTTTATCACTCTGTACTGAGTGAGCTGCTTTCTGTGGAATAATAAAAAAATACCTTTGAGAAGATGAGTACTCAGTTTTATTGAGTTACACATTATAAAATATCACAAAAACGAACTATTACAGACAAGCAGGCATTTTCACGCTTACACCATGAGGGAGGGGGCAGGGGGTTAGTCCCACTGCTGTCCTTGTTTCACAGGTGAGTTTACCAGTGGATGAGTACAGACACTCTTGTTCCTTGAACAATGTAATGGCCCCTTAATGCATCTGACGTCTCCACTTTACATTAAACTTTAAAGTGACCATCTTCCCCTCACAGCTGATTTTGCTCTTAGTTCCAGCGTGTTGTTTGGTCTACTCTGTGTTACACTTCAGCTGATCTGAGTGTGATGGTGTATGTGATGCATTAGCAGAGCTGCAGCACTGCCGGAGCAGCTGTGGGAGTTTGATTATGAAGTTTGTGCACTCTACATGCCCCCTACATCTACGAATCCCTCAGCGAATACGCATCTCTGTTTTGTTTTTTTTTGTTTTTTTTAGACAAGCCAGATTTTAGTGCTCACATGGGTGTAGAAGATTTTGTGCTTCAAACTGTTGACAGTGAATTCCTTTCAAGAAAAGTTGCTGGAATTGATTAGTTCATCATTTAATTAGCTTCTTTGTTTATCCTTAAGCTGCTCAAAACAAGATTTAAAAGAAAAACAAATCTCAATGCTATTCAGCTTTTCCAAATTATCACTGGGGAAAAGCATCTTTGTGCACCGGACATGACAGCAGCAGATTAGCGCTCCTGAAGTGGAACAATGTCACATCGTGCCAAGAGCAAACAGCATGACCATCCTGTTTAAATCCAATGTTAACTTTGGCAACTTCCTTCCTACATATTCTGGATGTTACTGGCAGCAGAGGCAGCGACAAGCTATCCACATAATATAATGACAGCATTGATTGAAAGCTTGCAATTTACCAGAGCTGCAAAAGACTTATTCGGCTTAACAGGAGAATATGGAGGTGTATTGCTGTATAGACACTGGCATACAGCATAAACCCTTGGCCAAATAAGATTCACAGCCTACACACAGGCTGCTGAGATGTCTTTATTCAGAATGAGGGTGCAGGGATTATGGTACAACTTACAGACTGATTATTAAACTGCTGATAATTTAAGATTTTCTCCCTGAACATAGCCTCTGGAAATTTGGCTTAGTATATTAAAAGTATACAACAAATAAATAAGCATGAGATCCTCTTTGAAATGCTAGATTTTCTAATTAGATCATTTTGAAGGCTGTGTAGGCTTGACAGGTCAAATTTTAATGGACAGCTGGCTGACTACAAACAACAATTGCTTGTGTAACAATGAGCGCTGTGCAGTCCTGTTAAGGGAGGAAGTTTCATAAGACTGTATCGATACCAATACCATTATTGATTCTGCCTGTCAGTGCAGTTCATTATTCATTACCTTATTGAGTCCTGTGGATTTTTTGTTTGGAAAAAGCAGGCCTATGGGGTTTCAGTGTCACTATTGTCACACACATGACACCCCTAATAATGTTGTTCTGGGACATAGTTCAGATAGATTCTGGAGTTTCTCTCAGTGCCAGTCTGTGTAAAATTAACCCTTTAATGCCTGTTGTATCATATTTGATGTATGATACCTCTATGTAATCAATATCATCAACAAATTACTAAAAAAAGTAACACCTGAATACAGTCAGATAATGATAAAAAGGTCCTCAAGTGGATCATCAGTTGCCAAAAATACCTAATGTATCAAATGAGATACAAAAAATATATATGTTAAATTTTATGGAAAATTTGATTTTTTTTAGGATTTCAGTAGAGAGTAAAATAAAAATTTAAGCTCCAAAAAATTAGAATTTCTGGCTATAATTTGTGTTTTCAGGCTTTAAAGGGTGAAGGGGCACTTTTGACTGCTTCTGCCTCCTGTCTCAAATGATTACTTCTTCATGTCGGTCTTCCTGACGGGGAAAAGGAAAGAATGAAAGCAGGACCTCCTTGATTTGCAGGAGCCTAGTATAGCAGTACTTTACTAACAAATAGAGGATTGTGGGTTTGAGCTCAGCTCCAGCTGTCGCATGTCAATGTGTCCTTGAGCAAGATGCTTCATCCCAAGTTGCTTTCACTGCTGCATCAGTGGCATGTAAATGGGTATTGAAGAGTGAGGATGTGTTAGCAATACTGATGGACAGTGCATATGCATCTTGGAGAGAGCGACGAAGGCTGATTGATAAGTTGTGAGCCTCATATTTAAGGGTTTGACTTTTGGCAGACAAATTTCATTATTTTTCAACATAATCCCATTCAGTATCTATACACTTTTGCCAGCCATGTTTAAGGGCCTCAATGCCACTTTTAAAGAAGTCCTTTTCTTGACTGTTCAGAAAGTCCTCCACTGCATGTTTGACGTCTTCATATGACTAAAAGTGGGTACCTGAATTGGCCTTTTTCAGTTTTGGAAATAGATGAAAGTCTAATGGAGCAAGATCAGGTGAATAAGACGGATGCTCAATCAATTCAAAGCCACAGTCTTTAATGGCAGCCATGGCAATGACAGACTTTTGAACAGGGGCATTTTGTCCATTTTGCAAAAGTCACTTGCCTTGTTTACTTTAGAGTGTTACCTCTTCGACATAAACTGACCAAATGACACCAGTCTTCAGGTACACAGTCTTGGATAGTCAGGGAATAGCAGAGCTGAAAAAGGACATCCCTGCTTATCTTCTTCAATAAAAGACTCACAACTTATCAATCAGCCCTCGTAGGAGGGAAACAGTGGAGGCTTATATTGGAAGGAGAGCACCACGAAATAAGCACCACTTTTAAAACAAGTCAAAAGAAATGGCAGCTATGCTCTCTGCCTCACTTTAAACTCTGTGGGGTATCAGAAGCTCAAAACAAGAAACAACAGGAACAGCAAAAAAAAAAAAAAGAAGCTCTTTGGCATTGGTAGAGTAGTTTGCCAAATGTTTCATGGCACAGCTCATACACAGCTCTGCGGCTCATTCCTTTGGAAACCAACATTTCCAAAGGAATAAGGCTTTCCAAAGGTATAAGATTTAATGTCAAGAAGCACTGTTACAACAAAAAATCTACCAAACACTACCTTCCTTACTTGTGTGCTTAGATGATGAATATTTCTAAAATTCATTTTCTCAGACTTTGAATTAAACTGACAGGTAGTTTTAATTGTTGTTAGCCTGGCTGTTTCCTTTATGTGCTTAACATTGAAACAGACAATTTAAACAATAACCTGTACATATTAAGGAGGTGGATGGTATCGGTATCAGTATTGGTATCGAAAAAAAAATTACAGTGGTGAGTAGACACCCCCCCCCCATCTCTTGTTGGGGGCCAAAGCGGGTGCTAAAGTGCCCTCCTGGTTGGCAAACACACTAAACTGCCCTCTTGGGTGGAAAAAACACTAAACTCCAAAAGACTTTTAGAACTATGTTGGGCTCTTTCTTGATCTATATTGAGCCAGTTTTGATTGTCTGGTGCTAATATGGTGTAAAAATGCACTGGAATAAAGGAGACGGTATCTACTTAATTGGAAATGTTCCTCCCCAGACCCCCTCTGGATTTATTCATTTATTTCTGTGTGATCTTCACAGTCTAATGTTGAATCTACAAAGTTCTTGTGGATGCTGATCCTAACTACAAACTAACTTGAGTAGTCTGTCTAGTTAGTCCGTTTTAAGGCTATATAATGTGCCATTTGTATGACATATAAACATGTCTAACGTGCCCTTGAAAACATGCAACTCTTCAGTGGCAAGAACGCACTGTATGTGCCCTTTTTTTTCTTTTCACCCCTGCCCTTGAAGAAGTCTCTGCACGCCATCACTAATTCTCACTCTCCAACAAGTGTTAAAGTCCTTGAAACACTGTGATGCACAGGTCTGACTCATCTAAGGCCATGTCCATACTTCAACCGGTGTTATTTTTTTAATTCAGCTTTTTTATAACAGTTTGGCTTTGGGGCACATACACACAGCATTAAAGGTCACTGAAAATTCACGCTTTGGAAAACTCCTGCCAGTGCAAGGATTTTCAGAAACCTCACTGAATGTGTTCCAGTACAAACAGAAAAAAACATCCCACTGTACAAGGTTTTACATCTGTGTACACAGGAATACTTTTGTTAGGAGTGGATGGACAGACTAAATTGCTGCTTGTACAGTGAATTTATGTTATGAATAGAAAAATGTACGCATTGGACTCATGGTTTGTGCCTCTGACATTTTTTTTTATTGGATGATGATTTGAAAAAGCATCTTGAATAGAAGAGACATTTGTGACAACTTAGAGGTCACAAGCTCAACTTTGGAAAAAACAATCAAAATGGGAAACTTCTGCTGAAAACATTATTTGCAAGTCACATCCATCAACAGGGTTGTTTGTGTCCCAGATGACACTCAAGCTGGCAGCTGTGCTCATTTTTGACCTTTTTTAAATCTGTATCCTGTCACCATAGGTTTCACATGAGTAAGAATGGGAGCTGAAGGCTGCTGATTTGTCAGCTCATGGATTTTATGGTGACACTTAACCCCTTAAAGCCTGTGGTATCATATTTGATACATACTTTTATGATACCTCTATCTAATCAATATGATCAATAAATTACTTTTTGGCATTTTCTTGGGGTGCTGGTAAGATGCCAAAACATTTTTGGAAATTTGAGACTCAAGTCAATATTGATTTATGAAGCACATATGTTGATCAAAATGCTGTGCAAGCCTTAGAGAGATGAACAAAATCAGATGGAGGGTCAGCAAGCACCATCTTATGGAATTAAGCAAATAAACTAAAAGGACTGAAACTGACAAGAGGGCAAAACATTTCAGGGCAGCAAGATTAAAGTGGAACCATCAAAACCAGTATAAAAACAAAAACTAGCCCAAGATGCCAAATTTGATCAGACAGAAAGGTTCAGGTTTAGTTTGAAATGAAGGCTGTTGAGAACATGAGCGTCAAAATCTTTTAAAAGTGAGTGAGACGACCAAATGGTCCACCCATATACAACGCTTCTGACACCCATGGGTCACCAGCGGAGACTAAGGGTGAATCCCAATTGTACCCCTTAGCTCTTCCCCTTCGTCTTACCCTTTCGTCTACCCCTTCCCCTTAGCCCTGTGATTTGAGGGCCAAGGGGAAGGGGTGAAAACATGCTCCTGAGAAACGAGACGCCACTCTATTCCTGCTACGACATCACCCAGAGCCGCTCGCTGGCTGTGTCGTAAGCAGATGTGACAATAGCTGTAGCTACAGCTGCGAAAGAAAGCTCATTATAATGAGAAATTTCAAAATAAGACAAACAACTCAAAACATGATTAATATTTACTTGATGATTTAATAATTACTTATAATTCGGTCTCCGCTCTGCCTTCTTGTCAGAGGGCGCGGTGTATTATGGGACATTCTCATACCCCGTCCTTTCAAGTGAGGTCCTGGTCTGTCTTCGTTTCAAGGGCTGTGTAGCCCTCCGTCTTAGCCCTTCCCCTTGGCCCTACGGAGAATTGGGACACCCCTTCACTAGACGCGCAAAACCAAAGGGTAAGGGGTAAGACAAGGGCTAAAGGATAGAATTGTAACGGACCCTAAACCTTTCACCAAAGCCTTTTTGGTTTAACTTCATGCCCTCTATCTGCTTTCCTCCTGCTTGTCTTCACATGCCACACTTCCCATCTCAAGTATGTTGACAATACTAACAATGACTCAAGAGGGGGTTGACATCAGTTAGGCAAGAAAATTAGAGAGCAAGTTGGGTTTCCAGGTTAATTTCATAGGCTAATATGTTTTATTTTTATATGCCGAGTATGAATGAAAAAACTGCTGCCACCACGTCGTAGACCACTACCAGGCCATTGAACATTTGGAACTGGGAGAAACAAAACTGGATTAACACAACTGCTGTTTTTTGAATAACAAAGACTGAGGGTGTGTGTGTTTTTTTCTTTTTTAAGTGTGACCGTAATATTTGACCAAGTAGCTTAACTGTGATGATTTTTACACACAGGTCCAAAGTACAACTTGAGATGAACTTGTGACTGATCCCTTTGCATATTCACTCTTTCTCATGCGCTCTGAATGTAGCTGTAAAAATATTTGACTCTGCAGGATGTGTGTAACTGGAGAACACTCAAGCACATTAAACTTCCTGATGTGGAAGGATTTGTTTAAGAGGTAAAAACTGATAAAATATCCATCAATAATCAATATAAACATCAGATCAGCTCAGACTGATGACCAATGGAAAAAGGGCCAACCATCAGCCCCATATATACCCACAGCAGCTTCCTCCATGCTCAAAAAGTGTAGCCATCTTATTAGTTATGGTGCCAGCAGGTGACTTTCAGTCAACTTACGCAGCTGATTAAAATAGAGTGAGTGCCCACAATTTTTTTTTAAATTTCAGGTAAAGAAACGAGCCCATTGCTCTCACTGATCCTGAGTGCACCCGCCCCTACTCAAAGGTCTGTTTAAGACAACACTGTAATACATAAAACCAGGCCATGGTACAAAAAGGTTGGGGACCACTGCTCCGAATGTACTGTAAAATACAAGGAAGTAAATCATTGTATTTAAAAATGAGATCAAATGCATGCATGAGTTGATATGCAGTCATACGAGGCTTCATATACACATGCAGATATTTGAAAATGATCATGTTAATGCAGCTTTTTTTTTCAGGGCTAGTACTGCAGGTTTAAATATTATTCAATGAATATTGAATGACCTGTCATTTCAATCAACTTGACACGGTCTTATGTCACGGACAGATCTTATCACCGATTAATAGCATTACTCTGTAGGTCTAGTTAAAGAGTCACATATTTGCATAATTAATGATTGAAAAAGAAAGATAAAATGCCTCTGCTGCCATAAGCACCAATGGTTAAGGCATGGTGAAAGAGAGATTTAAAAAAAATGTAGAAAGTCAGAAATCTAATAATCATAGAAAGTATTCAACATATAGAAAACTGCCTCTGACTTCAGGACTGCCTGGACAAAGAGTCAGACATATTCATATAGGATTAACTCAGAACTCAATCTTCAAATGCAGTTGATTTTTCACATACACAAACAAATCTATGATATCTATTAAGGTAAAAGCTCAGTTTTTCATGCAACACTATACTTGTCTATAACTATGATTTAAATGCATGGCTTTCACTCCAACAAAATGCAGCAAAAGCTTCCGAAATTCAATTAGCTGGTAACTCATAAATGCTTCCCTCAGTACACTACAGGTGGTAGGACGAGTGCAGCTGGAGTAAGTCTGGCAGTAAACAGATGTTCCTTTCATTCATGCATCACTAACACCAAAGAACAGAGACACAAAACGACCATGTGAGTGTTTTCAGCTTCAATAGTGACGGAATGAGAACTTCAAGCAGTAGGTAAGTAATTAATTGGGCTACTTTGGTCCGATAAGTTATAGATTATTGCTGTGAAGTACTTTCAAAGCATTAAACAGACAGTATCGCATACTTATATAAACATATTTGGGAATGAAGCAAATATAGTAGGTCCATTTTACATCAAAATATCTCATTGAGGAATGTAAACATTATAGCTTGAAACAGAGCGGTGTTCTGGTTTAAAGAGTGACCATGTTATCCCGTGACTTTCTGCCAAGTGTGTATCTTGTTGTCATTATTTCAATATTGAATTGAAGACATTAAGAGCCCTCTCGTACGCATGGCACAAAGTGTTTTGGTGTGAATCGCAGTTGTATACCCTGATATCCACCTGAGGCATGTGTCATTTATACACCCAACTCTCACGCTGATTAAATATCAAATGATCATTTGCTTCCATTTGCACCAAAAAGTGTGTTTGTCTGAAAATAAAGAGTGTGGTCCAAAGTCTTAAGTCTGTGGTGCAGAGTGTTTCTGCACAGCAGCACACCTTAACTGTTAAATATCAGAGCATTTGCTGTTAAAATTCAATTCAAAGTCCATAACAGGGACGGAGAGCTGAAAAAGAGTGTAACTTTTTTGCAGTGCTTCTCGGTGTGTCTTTCCTGTGTGCACCAGCTCACACAATACACCCAAAAACAAGAAAAAACACACACAGGAGTAAAGATTCACTTGAAACAGCGAGCTACATTTTTAATATTTGTATACATACTAATGAATCTCATTGGTAGTAATGCTCACAGATAATAAAACGGGCTGTCCAGTATAAGTTATCCACACATCGGTGAATAAAACCAAAGATTCCTGCAGGGAAATGAGAAAATAAATTGCCTAAAATCAACAATTATTTAATATATAGAAAACAGGTCTATCATTAACATATACCTGCATGATCCCGACAGTATTAACTGAAGATCTGAAACATTTTGAGGTTGTTTCTCATTCTCTGGTTGCTTCAATGGAAAAACAAAACAAAACAAACAAAAAAAAACACTAAATGTGAGTATTAACATATATATTGTGTGTGTTCTTTGAGTGTAGTGGCACAATTAAAAGAAACCAATCAAACCATTATAAATCAGACCAAACAACCAAAACCCACCATGGGAATAGCAAATTACAAGCTGCCTAGTGCTCTCAGATTTAAAGAGAATGAGAGCTGACACTCTGGCTGGTTTGGTCTATGTTACACCCAAAGCACACCGATGTATGATCAAAGCATATAATGCATCCCCTGGTTTTGCACTGAGAAAGTGCATCCTCAAAATAACAAATTATAGACCAAAATACCCCAAAATGCTGTGCCCCGTGTGCTTTATACAATACCATCCAAACAGGACTCAAAGTGTTAATAGAAGATTTCTTTCACTGTCTTTTCACTTTACTCAAATGAAGAAAAAAACTTTTTTTTTTCATAATTACATACATACAAATCTACATTACAAACATAATTTTATTGTCCCCAAACAGCAGACTTATTGATCACAACACAACAAAAATACATAGAATCTCTTTATTGTATCCTTGCAGTGGTGTAACAGGAAGGATTCTCCAATAGTATGGTATGAAGAAATACAGAAAGAGTAATTTTAGCTAAGACTGTTCTTTTCTAAGTGATAATGAAGATGTCTTGAGTAATGCTTATTAAACTTATTTGTTGCCTTAGTTTTAATGTGTGTTTTAATGGGATGTAAAAATGTCTTGTTATGTAACAATCAAAAATTAAAATAGCTTGTGCTACAGCTCCAAACAATGGTCAATGCTTGTTGACACTCTTTTTGCTCCCCAGCTCTCTATGTTGGTCATGTAACTGACATCTGTCTGTGGACTTGGCTGCATTTGATTCAGCTTCTTTCTCAGCAAGTCCAAAGGCCTTTTTCGGATCCCCTTTCACACGCCATTATCTGTGATAATGAGCTCGTGTGGTGACTTCTCCTATAGGTGGTTAAGTGGAGTTGTTTAGTCAGTTTGAGGGAAGAATATCTGTGTGAACAGAAGTATCTCTGGTGAACTAGACAAGGTAATAAACCATGACTAATGCAGTTATTATGTCAGAAGTCACAAAATGTTAGCACTGCCAGCTCCTCAATAAACCCCCCATGTCAGTTTACAAGGTTATTTCAGCCTTTACAATACTGTATTGATCTACAATCCCATTACCCCCCCGCCCACCTCGAACCCTGGAAGAGTTGTGTGTGTTGTGTAAGAAGGAAATTTTATTTCTGCATGTCTGCTTGTCATTCTTTCTTTGCCTCCTCCCTGCAATCGATCCAGTCTGCAGCCTGTAGACTTCTTCATGTCTTTTATATTAACATGGGCTAAATAAGCAGCCGCAAGGATGAGGCCTCAGGGTCGGCGGGTGCACCTGCCCTTGTGCAGACTCCTTATTGGTCTCGAGTACCATCTCGCAACACTATGAGGTGAAGAGGACTTTGCTGCACATAGTTTGACACCTCCAGAAAAGACAAAAATGAATGTGATTTATTTTGAAACATGAGTGAGTTGAAATCTCACATATGTGTTTTATGGCGAGTAATTATGCTAAGCGTTTGATTTCTGTTGAGCAAAAACCTTCTATCTCCAACATTGCTACCTCACAAGAAATGTACAAAATGTTCTATTACTGAATGAATGAATGAATCAATCAATCAATCAATATTGTATTTTTCTGGTAATATATGTTTTCTTTTTTTTTTTTTTTTTTGTTGGTACTTCTATTTGGTTAAATGTTCATAAAACCCACTTACCAATATGAAAGTTGGCAAATAGCACAGATTTATGAAGAATGGAGATATGAGCTTTGTGCTTGACAGCAAAGATAAGAAATTTTTTCATGTTTGAAAAAGAGTTTCTAGTTGAATTAATAGTAAGGAGGACTCTTTGTGGGATGGTGTCCATTCCAATGCCTCAGAGCACCCCAGTCACCTGCTTATAGCACTTTGTAAGTTTGGCAGCAGGTCCTGTCTAACTCACTAGAAGTCCACACTGCCTTATGTCCCCAGAGTTGTTTTCCCATCCCTACACTGTTACACAACTGCTGAGGCAAAAGACATTAAAGATAATGCATAAGAGGATGGTGACTGAAAAGGTTTGGAAGCAAAATAAGGAGTGGCTGAGTAAATATTGGACAGGCATATCTACAGGAACTTTAAGAAACGAATCCCACAGATGCTGAGCTGGTAATGTTGAAAGGGTGAGGGATGTTGTCATTTCAAGTTTTTTGTCTTATTTGTTCAATCTATTACTATGTAATTCAGTCATTATATTAATCCATTCAGTCTATCTTAACTAGCATGCTAAGTTGCGTTTTAACCACAGACCACAGACATCATGCTTACAGTTTAATTCTTTTACACATACAGTGCATCCCATGTTGCTTATCTCAAGGCAAGGGTCATTTGGCTCTTGCTTGAACCGAATGTTGTTTCTCACCCAACATATTGAGGATCATGTCATGTCCCTAAAATTGCTCCAAGGACTGACAGTAATCTGTAGGCAGACTTTGCAGTAGTGCGATGATGGACAGACATGCCCCCTTAATAGATACAAATCACTGATCCAACAGAGTGGACTTCAATGAAACTCCACAACAGAGGAGATTTAATAACAGAGGAAAACTGATATCAGAACAAACAAAATGGACAGAAGGGAAATTCAGACTGATAATAATCAAAATAAATCTGTACAGACGGTCTGTGACGGGCTGGAATAACATAGCAGTGAGCGATAAACTAAGAATGAAATTAAAGTCTTAGATTTAATAAAAAAAAGAAACTTAATTGTGTCACATCAGAGTTTCATATTGTATTTGGGTTTTTTTTTTTCTTATCCCTTATTTCACTATACGTGTTTATTTGAACTTTTAATGAATCATGAAAAACTTCATCTAAGTCCATATTTGTAGTTCTAACCTGTAAGTGGGTTAATTACGAGGCTTCTAGTGGCTCAATAAACAGTCATGTGCCGCTACCACCCACTCCTGGATATCTCCCTCAGGGTAAAAGTCTCCAAGATGCTTTGGACATCTAGCAACACTACTCCAAAAACCCATACTACCCTTTAAGATGCCCACAATGTTTTTTATCATCCTACCTCTGATGTGGCCAGAAGCCAATCATAGAGAAGCATGTTGGAATGGCACACTGGATGGCAAACACAAAATTATAAGGGGACCCATTCCCAATTTTGGCCATTCCCCTGTCCAGACGAGAGGCACTTTCCTTCTTAGGTGTAGGCACTCTTCCCTTTAGGGCGTCTTACCCCACTATTTGCCAACCACCGCTTTGTGTGTAAATTTTCCTCACAAATGTTGAATTTAGGATTTAAAAAAATCCAATCTGTTAAATTTTGCTCTACAGAATGCAGTAAAGATCTAACGTTTCCAGCAGGGGCAGCTGTTGTGATAATAGGTTTCTCTTTGTTTTGAATGGAGGTCCAGCTGTGTTTCGACAAACCCAAACATGATGCATGAAGCCGCAAACATAGCAATTACAATCGATTTAAACATTATTTGTGTGTACACTAAAGCATGAGTCATGCTGTGCTGTGGCTGTGGTAAAATCAAGGCTTTCAGAACATATGAACAGCAGGGGGCTTTAAGCATGCGGGCCTTTTTAGACACGCTGTGATGTTTAAATGGAACCCTGCTACTCCTCGAATTCCTGTGGTTCCCTCCACCCACCTGCTGGTCAAGCTCTGTGTGCAGTAACTCATCAGAGGAGAGACCAGGTGCGGGGAAACAGAATTACCTCTCCTCCATCTGTCGGCACATGCACGGCCTCCCTCTGTATTTGCACAAATATAAAAAGGCAGACACACATGCACACATAATCACCCATGCAGAAACCTTCAGTGTTTCCCTTTACGTGCTCCCACCCCCTTCAGATTAAGGGCATCCCACTGTCATTACAGTCATGCTGACCCCACTTGAAGCAATCCACATCACCCACATGTCCCACTCCAAAACCCCATCATCAACATCCCACAAATCGATGCACCTGGCTGCTGTGAGCGTGCAGGCGGAGGCTGGGATCCACGTGTCGCCCAGGCTGAACATGTTTGTTTAACCCAATTTAGGGGCGCACTCAGTTGAAGGGGTCGGCCCTCTCAATCACATATGCTGCCAGTTATGGCTTCTAGTTGACCTCCACTTTCTTTTTTCCCTTGATATTTAAAGAAAAGAGAATTTTTTTTTCCCCACTCAGTTTTTGGAGAGGTTGAATTAGGGCTTTGACATTACCCACGTTTTTATTTTGAACACTTAAGCAAAACACCAACAGAAACAAACGTACAACCATAAATATCATTCTAAATGCACAAATACTGAAGTAAGAACAAAAAATTGGGGCTATTTAAATGAAACTTTTATTATTTTCAGCAATAACATGTTGTTTGATGCAGCAAGTGTTGTGGTATTTGTCATTTTAACAGTGGAAGCTATTCGATAATTGTGCTTTAGAGGTCTTCCATCAAAACATATAAAACTTTTGTGTCTGCTTTATGAACATAACCTGACACACCAGGTGGACCGTTGAATATATTTCACAAGTCCATCGGAGCAGTGGGCCATTGAAAGTGTTTGGGAATACCATAGCCTGAAGGTGATCTGACAATTGGCTGTCAGTCACATTCATTACAGGCCAGTCAGATAATGTAGTGGGCAGGCGATACTGCTGCTGTGAAAAAATACAAAACACAAGCCACTACTTAGAACAAGATCTCGTCAAAACATGTTAAAGTGGAGATAAAAATCGTTTATAAAGCGACAGACTTTCAGTGTTGTAATTTGTTTTTCATTTAATATAGACATGTTGTCCAGATCTGATAAAACTGCTGCTAAAGCTGTTAGCATCAATGCTAAACTCTAGACAAGCAGTTGTCTAGCGTGTAGCTCCCACCTCTTCCTGCTCTATGTGACTCTGATTGGGTCCTGCTGCTGTGGGCTGCTCACAATTGTTGTAGATTGGAGCTTGGAAGAATGGATCTACTGAAAAGATTTGGGAATTTTTGGCACAACTTTATAATAATGATTTATATAAGTGCTTACTTTTGTTGTTTTAATACTAATTCAGTGATTGTCATTCATAATTTAATTAGATGATAATACATTCATTTGAAACCATGCACACTTACACTATCTGTTGTTTCTGCACAGGTCAATTTATGAATAACATAACATTGTATAGAGGCTTTACAGAATATATAGAACTTTGTATTAAAATACAAGATTTTATTCAATTAGATGGATAATATGCAATAAAATGTGTGTTGTTTACATCCATGATGGGGTGATGAAGTAAGCTAAGAGAGTGATCTGATTTGAGTAACATTATTATCTTGATTTTTATTCACTGAGGGGTCGGGACAGAAGGAGCAGTGATGACCACACACTCAAACATGCACACACACTTGTCTTCTGCACACTGGACGAGGGACGACACAGACTGGAGTCGCTACAAGCCACATGCATGGAAATAAATGCACGGAAATTAATATTTAGACAGTTTAAAATATGCTGAACAGAACTGAGGTCCCGACCTCACAGGCATCATCGCCTCCCTCAGCAACCCCTCCCTGCAGGAACCCTAGAGGTTAGATGATTTTGTGAAGGAAATGGGTGTTTTTTGGCTTAAATAAACATATTTGCATCCTGGTTAAAAAACTACTTCAGGCAAAATATGTAATACATCCATGTGCTCTCACTGTGTGGGGGGTGAATTTTTCCATATCATGCGTGTTGCATTTTATTGAGGATTTCTGTCACTTCAGGATGCCACAGATCAGAGGATACCAGTGGCTCTTATATATGCCTCTGCAGTCTGCAGCTCTCATAATCCAGGGCCTCTCTGCTGTGATGAACATTTCTACTTTACAAACCAGACTCACAATTTCTTTAACTTTCTTTAACAAAAAATGCAAGGCAATGCAATTAATTGGCTTATACTTATTGTATATTTTGTACAGAAGCCATGGTTTTGATAAGTTTACTTGATGAAGACACACTCATTGTTGAGGAGGAAAACTGAGCAAGAATAACACTTTGTTAAAATGACTGTGCTTGGTCAGCACTTGTAAGTTAAATTAATATTCATTTGGGATGTGGTAATATTTACGTACTTGACAGAATTGAAGGCAGACCGTATTTTGATCAGTAAAGTCCCAGCAGAATTTGTAGACTGTGCCATAAACCAAAGCAGTGCCAAAACAAAGTGGCTTCTGTGTATAGCGTGCAGTTGCCTTATGCTGCTTTTTAGACTTTTTTTCACCTAAAATTCTCTTAATTATGCAAAATCAGTGTAACCATCTGCAGCAATGTATAGCCCTAGCCTCCATGCCTAATTTTTCTGTACAAACGCAGAGCTAATATCTGTCACTGTGGCTAATGTTCAGGCTAATACCATGTTCCTCTTAGAACCTCACTACAAAAACTCCGAACTGCACCTTTAAGCCCCTTGGTACAGAGTGGCAGGCTTAGTGCATAAAAGAGTGTAGAATGAATGCAGAGTTATTAGTACAATTCACAGTGCCATCTCAAGGCGTAATATTTACACCCCTGTGACGTTTCACTTCCACTGTGAACATCATGGTGTCAGAATGGGGGGAGCGAGTGATCCCCCATCTCCAGAGGTAGTATCAGAGACGTATTGGAGTTTTTTTCGGCACAGATGTTACAGCATTATGGAATCAATGTTAATGTCTTTTGAATGTCTTGAGGTAAAATTATGATGGAGCCTTGTTGCAGCACTTTTACATAAAGACAGTGTGACAGGTCTATGAGGGGAAGGGGTCTTCAGTGATGTCCAACAGAGCTCCTTAGATCCAGCATACAGCTGGATCAGAGGTAATCAGTATCTGAAAACAAGAGTTTATTTTTTTATTTATTTATCTTTTTTCAGAACGATATCCAGGTTTTATTTGCTTTATTTGTATGACAATACAGTCAAGGTCACAACAGGCAAGAACTGATCCTTTGAGATGCTTTTACTTTGTGATTGTAGCATCTTTACCAAAGTGAACTTTTCTCCCTGACCAGGCAAGAACCTGCCTTTCTTAAAAAAAAAAAAAAAAAAAGCCCTGGTAGATCTAAAGTAACAACTTCAGTTAAAAAGAAAAGTAAAAAAAAAACCTTTGATTGAAAAGTTAATTAGAGTAGCCAAAGGGAGTGAGACAAAAGCTAAATGGTTGCAGCTGACTTTTGGCTTGACAACTTAGCTGGCTGCAAGTTTTTTGAAGTAAGATCAGTTTCATAAAAAGACGGTGGTGCCATTTCTTTACACCACCGTGAGAGTAGGAAGACAATCCCATTAATCATTACAACTTGATTAATGGGATTAAAAGATTCAGTGCATTAATTTAACAGGCTCACACTAACAGCACTAATAAAATCCTCTTCATTCTCTCTGCTCATGCCTGCTTTAAAGACCATTTTATTGTAAGGAAAAGATTTTGTACAGTAATGCTTTTCTGCTAAACAAAGAGAGTAAACCACCCCTGAGCGGGATCTAATGCCTTTGATAACTTCACTTTTAAAAGTTCCCCTGAGCTGTTGTTGAATGATTTATTTGTTGCGCTCAGAAGGGCAAGGATTACCAAATGAGTCAGCACATTAGCCTCCTGAACGCTCATTATAAGTACACATTTCCCACTCCTGTCAGAGCTGCTGAAGCTCTTCTTCGGCACAGGCTGTTCTTTTCTGAAGGTTGTCATTTAGGCTCAGTGAAAGACTCATTCATCAAGTGTGACACAACGTTTTGTTTCAGAGGTATGTTGCTATTTTTATCCATTGTTCTTAAGTCATCAAGGGGTGTGCTTCGTCTTACTTTGGACCCTTTGAACAATTCAAGCAAAAATATCTATTTCACTTCTTAAGAGTACCCCAGGTGCCTGCATATAGCACGATGTAAGCTTGGCAGTAAGCTGCAGGTAAGGAGGAGGTGACAGTGCTGTGTGTTTAAGGATGGTGTAGTTACACTTAGAGGCCATATTCTTACATTTTTCTTCTTCACTTCAACAGATTGGTGAAGGGTTGATGTATTTTTGTCAACCCAAAAGTTGGCATTGAGCTGGATCCCGTGGCAAAAATCCTAAAGGTATTTTTACTTTTCTTTTTCCTTTTTTTGGAATATTGCTAATTATATATTTTTCAATATTGCAGCTGCAAGACTGGAAATATTTGGGGTGCTGGTGAGTAAGTCAGTTGGTTTGCCGTGTGGTTTGCTATTTCGATTGTGTCAACATACACATCATATAGGAAGAAATCAGTTAATTCATTTTCCATCATGTTTGAGGTCTGTCATAATTCAAAGACCAGTTCATATTTTGAAAATCTTTATGTGTGTTTCAGGCTTTACTTGTCAAATCATTCAGACATGCAGCCCCAACAAACAGCAGCCTTTAAAGCTGCAGTAGCCTATGCTGCTTATTTTTGGGTCACTGGCTCCAAATAACATTCTTACCCATCAGAATTCTATTTGAGCCATCTGGGATACTTTTAGACACTGCACCCCCTTCTGACTTAGTATTCAGCCTTCAGATAGTCTAGTAAGGGATGCATGCTTTTTGGGCAATGGCACTCAGAGTAGGGAAATGCCTCCATTGGCTACACTCCTAAGGTACTACTGCTTTTCAGCCAATCAGGGAAGGCAATTCAACTGGTTGCTGTACTGAGGGATAAGCATATGTACTTATAAAGGCTGACAAATGTAAACAATGGTGGAGGTACATGACAACAAAGTCGCTAAAACAGCATTGACAACAACTGCCTCCACAGCTAAAAATCCAAAGAAAAAGAAGAAAGAGGCAAAACCATGGCTGAAGGAATAAGACGAGGTAAACATCTGTACAGCGTTTGATGGTGGACACCACTGTCTGATATTGGTCAGAAGCAGAGCCAGGAATTGGCACTGCTCCTGAAAGATACCTAAACTGTGAAAATATTTTCCTTGTCATATCAGATCTGCTTCGATTGTAGATTGTGGAGTGCTGGTTGCCATGTCTGACTCTTTTGAGGTCTCAAAAGCATAGGCATAATGCTAACAGCAGCTACGGGCGTACTGCCTAAGCTTATCATCGAAGTTGTTCACCGGTATCATTGCATGTTGTCTTATGGTCCTCGAGGCCACACAGTTCTCCTGCCATGTGGGCAGTTGTTATATTATGAGAGCAGGTGTTGTGTGGCTGTACTGAATGTAATAATAACGTAGCCCACGCTAATGAGTGTTCACAGTAACAAACGTAAGGGGACATGGGGGGAGGTATTGCTTGGAGTACAAACAGGGAAGTGGGGGGTAGAGTTTGCAGACCCCTGCTTTGACTGTCAATAAGAAAAGTTTAGGTAGTGTTATCACATTAGGTGCGTTCTTTTTTTGGGATTAGAGTATCAGTATAACAGGTCAGTCAACCAAGTTCCACAGTTCTGCTTAACTCTGGTTCTTTTGGGATTGTTGTTTCCCTGCTATCCTTGACATCATATTTTGGTATCTCTTGAGAGCGGTTAGGTGGCAGAATTTGTTCACTAGGGCCCTCATTTATAAATGTATATACCACCAAAAAGATAGGTGTTCATTCATTAATTTGAACATGGGCTTAGGATACATATGATAAGTAAATGCAATGTTTCCTTTTCAGGCTGAGCAGCAACAAAATTTCGACAGTGTCAGCCTCCAACTCAGAGACTGCAACATTCCTTCATGTTATAAGTTCTGTATTAAAGGCAGTATTTAAAGGCATATTAACTGCTGATTTCTAAACCAGATTTAAAAATGTGTTGTTCAAAGAGCTCATATTTTACCTTAAATTAGGGTCGTACAATAACTTCTGAAGACTGCAAGTGTATGTTCACAATCACTAATGTTAAACTTTTAGGCTCCATTTACACAACAACAAAAACGTCAGAAAACGGAGAGTTTCCATTGTGTAAACGGGAATCAGTGTTTCCACGGAAAATGCTAACGTGTAGCGCATGGGCAGTACTCTTTCACATGAAGGCTACGTGCGCATCCCAGGAACAATAACAACAAAGGCTTTGGCCATCTACTGAACAACATTTGTGCTGCTTACTGTGCTCGGTTTGTTATCCAGACAAAAATATCCAGACAGATTTGTTATCTAGACAAGAAACTCCTGCGCCTTCGTGTGTCCACTTGCCATTGCTGTTTATGAAAAGTTTGTCTTCACCGGAAAGCTTACGTGTTTTGTAACACCTCTGTTTCACTACAAACCTACACTGCCATCTACTGGCCTGGCATGCATGATACAGCGTTTTCAGTCGTTCTCGCATCTCCGTGTGAACGCGGAGCACTTTTGAAAACGCAAAGGATAAATCTTTCTTTCACACAGAGGCAACATGCTAAACATACTAAAGAGTACATATGACTACAAGAAGCATGATATGACCTCATTAAGGGAGTAAATGAATGTAGCAGATCTTAAGGTGCTGTGAAAGGTGGATGTGTTTGATCAATACTCTGCCTCTTTCTCTCCTTTCTGATCCAATAAAGGGTTAAACGGTCTTTTAATCAAATGTTTCCCTCCACACTGGGACCTGCACAGGCTGCTTTAGAATGAAACAAATGAGAGAGCATCAAGGATCCTTTGATCAATATCTTCACATGAACCATGACTGCGGCGATTTTCAGGAAAAATTGCCTATGATTGAATATGTGTACACGTGTCCACATGTTTCTCTGCAGGTGTGTGTGTGAGCAGCAGAGATTAGGCCTGTTTGTGTGTTTCTAGTGCATGCTTATGATCAAGTGACCTAATACATCACTCACAGTCTGACAATAGCGGTACTGACAAGCAGTCAGAGACAAATCCAGAGGGATTCCTCCTCATCTCCAAAGCGCAGTGAATGCGACACCAGGCTGAGATTGAGTAGCGGGGAGGTGGGGGGAGATAAGTGTAAAATCACCTTGCCCAAGGGTACGGCCTGCACAGATCAATATCTGTGAGAATTGATGCCAGACAGTGGCAGGTGTACAGATGGTGTGAGTGGGTGTGAAGATGAGCAGCAGCTCCCCCTGTTGGAGGGGAATCACTGCCGAGGTGAAAGTAATCAAGGCTTCCTTAGGCTGTCTCATTTTAAGGGGACGACGTACAACCCATTTCAACTTCACCATTTTACACAGTGGAAGACTAGTTTAATAATTTCTTCTCAAATGGAAAACAGGTTCCTTATTTTTCTCTGTAAAGGTTGATTTTCCCTTATTTGCAAATATTTGGGCTGTCAGTACATAAAGAGTTTTATTTGGGATTTTAATTGCATGCTTAGAAATGTGTTATTTTACAGTTTTAATGTCATTGTCAAGCCCATATTAATAAAGTGAAGCAAGTCTTACCAATTTATTGATTCATTAATCAATTGATCAATAAATCGTACACAGTTTAAAATCACCAGGTTTTCACAGATTTGTATGGTGAATTTTCGCAGTAAATTATTGTAATGAGAATTTTGGGGTGCATGACAGGTATGTATTTGTAAAGCTGGGGGATTTCATTGTGGCATGCATACTGTAAATTCACAGGGATTTACGGGTTACAGAGTTGCAGTGGTTTTACAGTAGGGATGTTAAAATTGTAATTTTACAATAAAACAGTGGAATTTTATAGTCATTTAAAAGTCATTGTGTTCCTGTAAAATTACTGTTATGTATTATAAAAACACAGTAATGTGTTGTGAATTCACAGTACTATGTAGTAATTTCACTGTATTTGACTGATTTTACAACACTTTACGGTAACATTACATTAACATTTGTTTTGTTTTTCTGTGTAGGTCCCAGGGGGGGTCACTCTTTTTAAGTAAAACCAGGGGGGCTCTGAAGAAAAAAGTTTGATAGCCACTGTAGTTAAGTATGTCGATGGTTTAGTATAAAAAAAGAATTAGTAACATCTAATACAGAAATTAAATCACTTGAAGGGGAACGTTTTTAATGCAATAATTATGATTAAACTGCTGAATCACCTACACTGATGCACCTCCGTATTTGCCTGAACAAGTTTGGTTTGCAAATGATCTTTTTGCAGAGAGACAGAAGCTTTTAGTTTTATATGATGGACACAAATTATGGAAAGATATTATGGAAATGCTGCAGTGTTAGAAAAATAAAAAACTTGAAAATAAGAAGCTACTTTAATATCCAATGCTGAGACTGCTTGTGAAGAGACAGGTATTTACAGAGGAGAAGGGTTCTTTAGAGACCTTCCTGCTCTTTATTAATTTTTATCGTGATTATCTGAAGTAGTTTAAACTCTGTGAGAGCAGATCATTGTTTTGTTTGGTCTTCAAGTGCATTTGGGATGAGCTCTGAGCACCTTGTCCTTACTTTCTTTCTCAATGTTTTGCTGAAGCACATTTCTTTATTTGCTTAATTGAGCTCTGTGTTCTGTGAGGGAGGCTGTATGAGGTAAAAATATTTTTAAAAGGATAGTTCATTTTTTTTAAGTGGGGTTGTATGAGCTCCATATGGCCCATAAGTACATTGGATGCAGTAGAAAGTTCTCTCCTCTCCCTCAGTAAGCCACCATTTGTAAAAGTTTGGGACGCAGAACCATCCGCAAACAGGAAAGTATTGTATCAAATACAAAGGGTATTTTCTCCGCCTACAAGAACTCCCATCAAAAAAAAATACCACAGTTTAAGAGTACGCTACCTAAAAAATGTTTTGAGTGCATTAACTTTTTGGAAAAATAAAGTTTATCTGGAACTAAACGACTCACGTCACGTATTCCTCCGCGCTGCGCTGCCGTGATGCCAGATAAACTTTATTTTTCTGAAAAGTCAATGCACTCAAAAAAAATTCTAGGTAGCGTACTCTTAAACTGTGCTACTATTTTTTGATGGGAGTTCTTGTAGGCAGAGAAAATACCTTTTGTATTTGGTACAATACTTCCCTGTTTGCGGCTAGTTCTGCGTAACAGACTCTTACAGACTGTGGCTTACTGAGGGAGAGGAGAGAACTTTCTAATGCATCTAATGCACTTAGTGGCCATATGGAGCTCATACAACCCCACTTCAAAAAAATTGAACTATCCCTTTAATTTCTAGTCTGGGCTTACAGAATATATCCCAACAAACGTTTGGAAATGCTATTTTGATGCCTACAACATGTTGCAAAAAGGCTGGGACAGGGCAACAAGAAACTGGGAAATGTGAGGAATGCTCAATAAATACCTATTTCATTCTACAGGTGAACAGGTAAATGACAAAAAGGCAACTGGGATAAAAACAAGTGTCTCAAAGGTTCAGATGTTCACAAGCAAGAATGATGCAAGGGTGATTGCTCGTTCATGACCTCTGTTAATTTTTTTTCTTAAAAAAACACTTTTCAGAATTTTTTTATATCAGTCAATTTTGAGAAATTCAGCATGCAACTGATGAATTTTTGTTCAGTTTGCATGATGAAAAAAATATGCCAAAACATGACTTCTGCAGTATTTCTTCAGGCAGGAAAACATATTGGTACTTGCCCTCCTGAAAAAAAAGTCCAACAGTTTAATAGCAGCATTTCTTAGTTGAAGGAACTTGGTGATTTAATCATCTACAGTCCATCAGATCATCAAAGACTCAGAGAATTTTGGAGAAATCTCTGCATGTAAGCGGTAAGGCTGAAAACCAACAGTGAATGCCTGTGACCTCCAATCCTTTATGCATTAAATACCAACATCACTCTGTCAAGGATTTTACCACATGGGCTCAGGAACACTTACACTACATCTACACTACATCTGCAAGTGCAAGTGAAATCTCTACCATGCAACACAGAAGCCATACATCAAAACCACACAGACATATCATCGGCTTCTCTTGGCCTGAGCTCTTTTGAGATGGACTGACGCAAAGTGGAAAAGTCTGCTGTGGTTTGACGAGTCCTCATCTCAAATTGTTTTTTGGAAATCATGGATGACATGTCCTCCAGGCCAAAGAGGAAAAGGACCGTCCAGATTGTTATCAATGCTAAGTTCATTAGGGAGCATCTGTGAGGGTATGGCATGCGTAAGTGCCCATGGCATGGATAACTTGCACATCTATGAGGGCACCATTCATGCTGAAAGGTACATACAGGTTTTGGAGCAACATGTGCTGCTATCCAAGTGGCCTCTTTTGGAATTGTGACTCTCAGCAGAGAGCCACACTCTGCTGAGAGTCACCAGATTTATACGGTCACTGGTTGAACCGTTACACCAATCCTGGTCCTTGTCATTCCTAAGGAAAACAAACTGATGGCTCCTCCTGATCCTGCCTTACGTTAAGTTATATTTGTATTCACAGCATATGAGTTTGTTTGCACTCCTTCTTCCATGGCACAGAAAAGATTGGGATGGCTGATTAGACCACAAGGGACTGTGATAAAAGGTGGGAAAGGGCTATCATGTTACCTTAAAGAACATTCTCAATCGTCTCTACACACACACCTTTGAGGCACATAAACAAAGAGTACTTTTAATGTCATGCAGCACTGACTTTATTTCATAGTTGATGATGTTAAGCAGTAAAAGTGCTGCCTCGAGTACTTACTTTTTGATGTGCTTTTATGTCTTTGCATTTTTCATAGGACTTTATTCCACTATTTTCCTCTTCCCCGACAGGGATGCTTTCATTTCCCGTAAAGAAACAGTAAACATTGCACAGATTGTGAGAACAGTGTGTATAGGGATGTTCGTGGGGCTCCAGAAGCTTGTTTCTGCTGAGGGGCACACCGGCAGGTTAATCCAGCAATGTGTACTTGTGTGTGTGATGTTTACTTTGAGTACAGCATGTTCACAAATGAATACAGAATATGATTAAATACAAGCTTTGGATGCAGATAAGGACTCTGTAGAACACAGCCTGAATTTGGCTTCAAAGCATTTACATTTATTTTCTGCAGAATGTGCGTTTTTCCCTCTTTCTTTCCCTACGGACATCTTTCCCCTACAGACATCCTGCCAGTATTTATGTTCGCCAGCAGTCATAAAACCTCCACCCTGTCCTTGCACACCTTGGACCCATTGATGCGTTTGATAGGTGCTGCCTTCGGTCTGACATTATTTGGCTCATTTCTCATCTTTTTCACTCGCTCTGCTCATAACGAATGCAGACTGACGTGTGTGTGCGGCTGTTTGAGCTGGAGTAACAGAGTAGAAAACGTGTGTGTGAGTATGCGTGAATGTGTGAATGTCAGTCAATGTCAGCAAGGGTTTAAGTATCTGCGTGTGTGCATGCATACTTGTGCATTTATCTATGTATAAGCACGGTAACTGAGTAATATTTCAGCCGGTGTAAACCGTCTCAGAGAGTGACAAGTGTCCTTCCCAGCCTTCCCTGCTGCGCCGTGATTGAGGGGCCTGTTGAAATAAGCACACTACACCATGGCAGGAAGCATAAAGTGTCCTGTGTAAGGGTAAAAAAAAATGAAACCACTTCCGCTGTGAATTCAACTCGTGATGGCACTAATTCTCTGCATGTGTGCTATATCTTCAGGCCAAAGACGGAGAGTAGAAGTTTTACAGTCCCAGCTGATTTAAAACCAGGTTGCATCACACACACACAAAAAAAAAGCTTCACAGATATTTCCCTTCCTTTAAAGCAGGTTAACTCTTGCTATGCTAAGATATTCTCTGCCATCTTTACGACAGACTTGCAATGATGCATGTGAAATCTCAATCATTTCAAGCACAAAAAACAAGGGACATCCTCTTTTTTCCAAGACTATCAGAACATTTATGCTTCATCATCGTCAGATTGACGTATTAAAAGTTGTATGAACGAAGAGACAAAATCAAATTGGGATTTAGATTCAACAGAGGCTGACAAAAATCACACAGAAATGAAAAAAAAGTCTTTTTCACATCTGAATTTGGTTCCCTGAAGTCTCAGAAATAAAGAGAACAAAAATGAAAATTTTATATCAAAAACTCCATGTTTTACTAGTAAAGGGCAGGTCAATCCAAATATCGAGGTTATCGATAACAGCGTTGGCATTGGTGTTGGTTGATACCAGTGCAATGACATTTCTACTTTAGGTTCAGTAAAAAGTATCAGAAACTGCCAAGAAAATGAAAATTGCTCTTAGCCGATGTGTTGTTTTTAATAAGATGGACTTCACAAGGCATTTTGTGTAAGTATGTGATGCACATTTGGAGAAATTCCAATGCTGTGCTTAAGTTATAAGATTTAAAGATCAAACATCGTCAATTTCAATATCAGCATGCATTGTTAAGTGTCTGTGTGTCTGGGAAAGATTAAGGAGCAGTTTGAGAGCGAGAGAGAGAGAGAGAGAGAGAGAGAGAGAGAGAGAGAGAGAGAGAGGCACAGTGGCCTGTATGTCTGTTTTTAGTAGAAGGCATTGGCTTAAATAAGAAGTAAACAAAAACAAAATACAAAAAAAAAACATGTAAAATTCGTGAAAATTCATTCAGACTTTGCAATTTGATGATGCATCCACCTCAGTTATTAAACAGTATCAGTCTTGGTGATGCTGGCTCTTTTTTAACTTCACGACAACAAGAGAAGATGATTTTGGGAGCATCTGATCGGTCAGCAAACTGACAACTTAAAGACTGCTAATTTTTCATTTGGTCAAAATGGCTGTCTAATTATATGACAACTGTGTTTTTCAAAATGTAATAAAAAAAACAATTATGGATTTATTGTTATAAATTCCACAAATATAATAAAAAACACTGCACTTCATGGCTGGGTTAAAAAACAATTCTAGAAGAGATCCACCTGACTTAAAGTTAAAGGGTTAGTTCTGGTTTATTGAAGTAAGACTACTAGAGGCCCATGGCACTAGAAGATGTGATAACCACTGAAGTACCAGCTTTGTCCAGCTTTGTGAGGGAGGTAGCCGTCCAGTGACACTTGTGGTTATAGCAGTCATAGGTGCCACTGAAAGCCTTTTGGTTAACCCACTTTTAGGTGAAATTGCTAGATGCTAGGTGCTATAGCAATAATTTTTACAGTGTTTCACTTTTCCTCAAAAGGCCCCTGCATTTGGAACTACACTGCCTGGCTAAAAAAAAAGTCGCCACCTGGATTTAACTAAACAAATAGGTACGAGCCTCCTATTGGATAATTACCGCATGGGCGATTGTCTTTCAGCTGGCAACAAGTTATTAAACCCCAGCTGATGCAATGAGTAGCTTCTCATTTCTTAAACAACCATGTCAAAAGACACACCCTGTGTTCATGGAAAAGATGTTAGTCTGTTCAAGAAGGGTCAAATCATTGGCATGCATCAAGAAGAGAAAACAAATAAGGGGATTGCAGAAACTACTAGAACTGGATTAAGAACTGTCCTGGAGGAAGGTCATGTGGTCTAATGAGTCCAGATTTACCCTGTTCCAGAGTGATGGGCACATCAGGGTAAGAAGAGAGGCAGGTGAAGTTATGCACCCATCATGCCTTGTGCCTACTGTACAAGCCTGTGGGGGCAGTGCTATGATCTGGGGTTGCTGCAGTTGGTCAGGTTGAGGTTCAGCAACATTATGGCCCAAAGAATGAGGTCAGCTGTCAACCTGAATGTACTGAATGACCAGGTTATTCTATCAATGGATTTTTTCTTCCCTATTCCAAGATGACAATGCCAGGATTCATCGGGCTCAAATTGTGAAAGAGGGGTTCAGGGAGCATGAGACATTTTCACACATGGATTGGCCACCACAGAGTCCAGACCTTAAACTCATAGAGAATCTTTGGGATGTGCTGAAGAAGGCTTTGTCCAGTGGTCAGACTCTCCCATCATCAATACAAGCTCTTGATGAAGAAATTAATGCAACACTGGATGGAAATAAATCTTGTGACATTGCAGAAGCTTACTGAAACAATGCCACAATGAATGCGTGCTGTAATCAAAACTAAAGTTGGTCCAACAAAATATTGGAGTGTGTGACCTTTTTTTGTGGTGGCGACTTTTTTTTGGGCCAGGCAGTGTATTTCGTGATGCAATGTATGGGCTACATATCCTTCCGCCAGCAACTCCACTTATTAGATGTTCATGTCTGAGTGCTGCAGCGCAGTCATGGAGCATCACTGGAGTAAATGGTAAATGGACTTGAGCTTAAATAGTGATTTTCTAGTCTTTGACTACTCAAAACAGCTTTACACCACAGGCCACATCTACCCATTCGCTCTCACATTTACTCACAGATGCTTCTGAGTTTCTATGTTAGTTGTCCATCAGTATCAGCAAACACATTCATGACCTTTCGTGTCCATTTACATGCCACTGACGCAGCAGTGGGAGCAACTTGGGGTTAAGTCTCTTGCCCAAGGACACATTGCCATGTGACGCACGGAGCTGGCCCGAACCTGCAACCACCGATTACTGACCAAGTGCACTATCCAACTTCGCCACCGATGTCCCAAGTACAAACCGATATAACTCGAAGTCCTTGGATATTACAAAGATGTGTCGCTCTTGTATTTATCCAGAATGTATAAAAAAGGAAAAAGAAAAGGGCAAAATTCTGATTTCACCACTTTCCTTCACGTTACGTGGACCGTCACCAACTTTAACTTGTTGTTTTTAATGGACACCAGGATTCAACCCTCTGTGATTAGATAACATAACATCATGTTTGTGTGCCCATTTTACCAAAATTAAAGAGCTCTGCTGAGAGGTCCAGGAGAAGAGGTGTAACTTTGCCCCACTTTTGACAGCAATAGGCCTCCAGGTTTGTGGACATGGACTCACAGTTCATGGATTTGTGGTTTGTCCTGCTCCTCAGTTACTATAACAGTTTCTTCCACCCCTCTTTCTTCCTGTGACTCCATCTGCAAAAGCTCTTCCGCTGTGTACTCGGGTTTATAAAGATGTCCTTTAGTGACATGATTAATGGCATGTCTGGAAGTCAAAACAAATTTTTTGGTTGTTTTTTTAAAAAATAGTGCTTGTTGTTCTTTTACTGTCTGTTACATCTTATGATGGGCTTTTTGAGGTAAATTTGTAGGTCTGAGGCAGCGCTCCTCTTCAGTATGGCACCACAGTCAGTCATAAGTCTCAGGAGTGTTGCAAGTCTGCTCTCTCTGTCTGCTGATGGTTTGATGGTTGTCTATAAGGAGTTTGGCTGCTCACTAACCAGAGACAGAGGATGATGCGTGATGTGGGTGAGGGACATATCGTTGTAGCTTGTATTTACAGTGAGACAGAGGTACAAAAGACAAAATGACGTGAGTCTCAAACCTCAAATCTTTGTCAAGTCTGAAGTCTTTGAGAGGCGAGTCAAAGTCAAGCCTTATGTCACCTCTGGGTGCAACTTCAGTGCAAGACTTAAACTTGAGTCCCTATCTCTGGTACAGAAGGCTTTAAATTCTGAAGTTTTTTCAAGTCAGTCGTCCAACTAGACTCGCTGAGAGAGCACAAACCCCCGGCAAAGCATTTATTAGCTGATTAGATTTTATTAGTGTATGCATCAACATTCAAGTAAGTGTGTTGATTAGTGTGCTCTTTGCTGAAGTACACAAAGGAGATTCTGTGTGCATAAATAATACTGAAACAACAAGGCAGGCAAGTCAAAAAGTACGTTATAATCCATCCATCCATCCATCCATCCATCTATACTGTTTATCTCTTTCGGGGTCGTGGGGGCTGGAGCCTACCCCAGCTGACATTGGACGAGTAGTAGCAGAGTAAACCCTGAACCAGTTGCCAGCTGATCACAGTAAAGTTATCATGAATGTGCCAAATAACAGTCACCCAATGCTGCTTTTGTTGTTTATTTTCATCTTAAATTCTATATATATATAACATGGAGATTTCAGCCTTAAAGCAGCAATATTTAACCAAGCTTCCTTGCCAGATCTGTCATCAAGAAAAATGCAAATACTATTGATGCATCTTCATCCATTCCTTATTAAAAAATCATGATCAATCCCTTTAATGACAGACACTACATCAGTTTCTTTAGAATTGAAGATTGAGCCATGGATATTTGAAACCAAAGCTCCTTTCAGCTGAATCTGGCCGTAGCCTCTCTCCTCGGGCTGCAATTTCCATGCAGTCAACAAAAGAAAAGATGTTCTGCATTATATCCCAGGCACATGTGTGTGTGTTTGACTGACGCGTGAGGCTTCAGCACAATGAAAAGGAGAGTGAATTGAAAGAGGGAAGTCATTCACTTTTGTAGTGTTTTCTGAAATTTGCACTATGAGACAAAACTTGATGAAAACAGCAAGAGCTGAAAATAATGAGAAAAGATTAGCTGTGTTTGATACGGTTATTTCACAGTGGACAAAAAAATAATTTTCCCAGAATTTTGCCCTGGATTTTGCCCTGTCAACACTTCACTGATGTAACAACCACTTTTTACATCAATAATAACAGAATACAATGATTCCAAATCCTTTTTGACCTTTATTCAATTGCATACATCACAAAGACAATGTGTCTTATGTGCAATCTAATTAACTTAATAGTTTCTGTACAAATATTCACTCATTTTAAATCTGATGCCTGCAACATGTTATAAAAATGCTGGGACAGGGGCATTTTTACCACTCTATTACATCACTTTTCCCTTTAACAACATTCATTATGCACTGACTTTGGTACAGTCCAGGTTTCTGCTGTCTTATTTTGCCCTTCACCATGCATCACACATTATCAGTTGGGAACAGGTCTGAAATGCAGACAGTCCAGTCTAGTACTTGCACTGGAAGCAATGCTGTTGCAACACATGAGGCTTGGCATTGTCTTCCTGACATAAGCAATTGCAATTGCATTGCACTGCAACCAAAGCATATGTGACCTGTATGTTCCTTTCAGCATTAATGGGATCTTCACAGATGTGCAAGTTACCCATGCCATGGGTACTAACACACTCCATACCATCACAGATGCTGGCTTTTGAACTCTGCTCTGAAATCTGGATGGTCCTCTTCTTATTATTATTCCTGGAGGACACAACGTCCATGGGCTCATCAGCACTTTTTTTCCACATTGCGTCAGTGCATCTTGGAATAGTCAGGGACCAGAGAAGCCAGTGGTGTGGGTGTGGTTAATAGAGTTTGAACTTGAACTTGAAGCAACAAATTGTTTTAACTGCCAGTGGTTTTCATAAGTGTTCCTGAGCCCACATGGTGCTCTTTTACAGACTAATGTCGATTTTTTTAAAGCAATGCCGACTGAAGGGTTGTAGGTCACAGGCATTAAATGATGATTTTCAGCCTTGTCACTTACTTGCACAGATTTCTCTGGATTCTCTGAATTGTTAAATGATCTAATGGACTGAAGGTAATGAGTTTCTTGCAATTATATGTTGAGAAATGACCATGGAAAAGTTCTGTCTTGTCAAATGGACATCTAGAATTTCCATCTTGAACCAGAAAACACTGCAGATCCATCCATCCCTTACCAACACCTGTCCATCTCAGGGCTGAGGGGGAGCTGGAGCCTATCCCAGCTGACATTGGTTGAGTAAGGGGGGTACACCCTGACAGGTTTCCAGTAGATCACAGAACTCCACACAGAAAGGCTGCTGACATTTGTACTTCCATTTAATCTTAAGTTTGAGGATATTAAGTTTACCAACTTCCCAGGAGTCAAAAGACATGCAGTTAAATTAACAGGGTTGAAATGGTCTTCTGTAGGTCTTTTGTTGGTCCTTTCTCAGCTTTTTTTGGAACATGGTGTGGGCATCAAAATAAAACAAAAGTGAATACCTGCAGAAAAACAAGTTTATCAGTTTGTATATTAAATATACTGACTTTCTTGTGTTTTCCATTGAATATGGGTCAAAGAGGATTTGCAAATCATTGCATTCTATGAATATACATATATTTTACGCAACATCCCAACTTCATTTGAATTGGGGTTTGGACAATGCTGTTCACTCTTCACTCCCTTTTTAGAAATGGTGTAGAGAAATTACCCCCACTCTTTGGTTCATTTGTCATTTTGGTGAGCAGACAAGCGACCTTGGCTTGTGCAGTGATAAAAACCATATTGACAAGTGAATTAATTCTTGATTGGCTGGCATGAGATTTGGCCTTGGTTACCCTTCTTCTCCCTGAGGAAGCAATTCCCCTTAAAGATTTTCCTTCCCATTATTTCCCCACTTCTTCTCTCTCACCTTTGAATCCTAGCTCCCTTTCCCTTTTTTTTTTTTTTACCCCTTTTACAGCGGAATCCGTCTCCAGCCGTCGAGCTCATTTCCCCGGCCAAAGGGCATCGAAGGTTGAGTCATATAATTCTACATTTGTCTTAGAAACAGAGGGAGACAGCGGATGAATCACTTTTATGGCCTCTGGTGTGCATGAACCATTGTCGCTGCAGCTGCTATAATATCTTGTCATTCACACAACGCTGAATGCCAGAGCACTGCTGCCACTTTTGCTGTGAGTGCTTCCATGTTCCAAGGGATGAAAATGATGACATCCCTCCTCGCAGTAATGATAACATTTGGAGCCCAGGCCACAGGGAAGCCGGGTGAGAGACTGTCAGCCTGGCAGCCATTGTCAGTAAGCTGCTGTCAGAGGGAGAGGGAGAGCAAATGCCAGGATGTCTGATGCCTCTCTGCACACCACTTTTGTGTCTGACAGCTGCCAGCGCTGACCAAGAATAGGCGGAGTCAGGAGGGAGAGGTGAAGGAAATGGTAAAAGTTGAGCTTCCTCCTCAGTGGGAGAGAATCGCATATACTTGTTAGAAATAGAAGTTCCTACTGAATTTCTGTGGGAAGAAAGATTAAATAAATTCACAGTATTACGAAAGAAAGTAGTCCCACAAAGATCATTTCAACCCTGCAAATTTAATTGAATGTCATTTTACTCCTGCAGTTGGTACACTAAATTACAATGGAGGATTAGGGCCACGTAAAAAAAAAAAAAAAAATGTAAAGACATGAAAATGAAGTCATAAAGTTACGAGAATAAAGTCGAAAATTTACAAGAATAATCTGATAAAGTTATGAGAATAAAGTCGAACAATTACAAGAATAATCTCGTAACATTACGAGAATGAAGTCATAAAGTTCCGAGAATAAACCATAAAGTAATGAGAATAATCTCAAAAAGTTATGATGACATAGTCATAAAGTTACGAGAATAAAGTCGAACAATTACAAGAATAATCTCATAACAGTATGAGAATGATGATTTCACCATATATAGTCATAAAGTTACGAGAATAATCTCATAAAGTTGCAAGAATAAAGTCATAAATCTATTTAAATTAAGCTAGAAAACAAACTTTATTCTGAAGGGTGTACCAAAGGGGCAGCCATCTGCCCACACAAAGAGGATAAAATGAGAGTGTCTTCTTGATTAAGGTATAGCCTTCTTAATGACTTTATTCTTGTAACTTTATGAGATTATTCTTGTTACTTTATGAGATTATTCTTGTAACTTTAAGAGATTATTTTGTAACTTTTTGACTTTATTCTTGTAACTTTATGAGATTATTCACGTAATTTTTTGACTTTATTCTCATAACTTTTTGACTTTATTCTTATAACTTTATGAGATTATTCTTGTAACTTTATGACTTGATTCTCGTAACTTTTCGACTTTATTCTCGTAACTTTTTGACTTTATTCTCATAACTTTATGAGATTATTCTCGTAACTTTTTGACTTTATTCTCATAACTTTATGAAATTATTCTCGTAATTTTTTTACTTTATTCTCGTAACTTTTCAACTTTTTTCTTGCAACTTTATGAGATTATTCTCATTTCTTTATGAGATTATTCTTGTAACTTTATGAGATTATTCTCGTAATTTTTTAATTTATTCTCGTAACTTTTTGACTTTTTCTCATAACTTTATGAGATTATTCTCATTTCTTTATGAGATTATTCTTGTAACTTTATGAGATTATTCTCGTATTTTTTTTACTGTGTTCTCGTAACTTTTCAACTTTTTTCTCGCAACTTTATGAGATTTTTCTTGTAACTTTTCATTTGTTTTTTTTAAACTTACTTTTTTCCCTTACTAAATGTACTTAAACTTAACAATAATAGAAGTACATGTCTGCAGTGAGGGCTGTAGCAGGTCATGCTCATGTGATAGGCTGGAGACCTGTCCAGGGTGTACCCCATCACTCACCTAAAGTCAGCTGGGCAGACTCCAGCTCCCCCACAGCCCTGAGAGGCACAAGTATCCATAATGGAGATGGATGGATGTGCAGTGTTTTCTGGTTCAAGATGGAAACTCTGGACATCCATTTTACAAGATACCACTATTGCTTATGGCCACCATGAAACTTTTTAGACATGAGTTTTGTGCACCAGAAGATGCCATTAACATTTTGTATTATTCAATACAAATCTATAACCTTTGCAACTGGGACAACAAAAGACTGGGAAAGTTTAAGGAGGCTCAATAAACAGCTGTTTGGAAGATTTCACAGATGAACAGGTTAACTGGAAACAGGTGAGTGTCATGATTGGGTGTAGAAGAAGCATCCCCAAAAAGTCTCAGTCCTTCACAAGCAAGGATGTGGCAACATTTACCACTTTGTGATCAACCACGAGCAAATAGTCCAAGACTTTAGGAACATTTCACAATTTGCAATTGCAAGGAATTTAAGAATTTCATCATTTTCCGTCCATAATATTTTCAAACGATTCAGAAGAAATCCCTGCACATAAGCAAAGCTGAAAACCAACATTTTATGCCAGTGACCATTGATCCTTCAGGCAGTAAAAACAGACATGATTTAGGAAAACTTCGGAAAACTATTGGCAGTTAACACAGTTCATCTCTACATCTACAAGTGAAAGTTACAACTCTACCATGCAAAGTGAAAGACATATATCAACAACACCCAGAAACACTGTTGGGTTCTTTGAGCTCATCTGAGATGGACTGACACAAAGTGAAAAAGTGTGCTGTGGTCTGACAAGTCCACATTTCAATTTAATTTAGAAATCACAGACATTGTATCTTCCGAGCCAAGGGGAAAAGGACCATCCAGACTGTTATCAGCGCTAAGTTCAAAAGCATCTGTGATGGTACGGGTGTGTGTTAATGCCTATGGCTAACACATGTGGGTAACTTGCACATCTGTAAAGGCACTATTAATACTGAAATTTACATACAGGTTTTGGAACAACATATGCTGCCATCCAAGCAACATTTTTTTCAGGGATGTCTCTGCTTATTTCTGTAAGACAATGCCAAGACACATTCTGCATGTTTTACAATAAGGTGGCTTCATTGTAAAAGAGTGCAGGCGCTTGACTGGCATCCCTGCCTTCCAAATCTGTCTCCCATTGAAATGCGTCGTGCATCACGTAGCGCAAAATATGACAAAATAGACTCCAGACTGTGAAAGAATTGAAGTCGTACAACAAGCAAAAATGGGAATGAATTCCAACAAAGCTTCAACAATCAGTGGCTACGTTTACATACATATAAAACATGCATTACAGGGTCATTAACCCTTTCATAACCCGAATATTAGCACTAACCTGGTTGCGCACAGCCATGTAAACACCAAAAACCCTTTTGAAAAACCGGAATATGCTCATATTCCGTTTTTTTTTTAAAAACCTAAAAATCGCCCCTGGGTTCCTCCTTTTCTAACCCGAATATTTGGTCATGTATACGCTGATCGGGATATCCTCATCGAAAGGAACATTAAGTTGTGTTCTGTGCATGTTCTTATCGCAAGGAATCTTGGTCTTTTGAGTACAGGAAGTACTTGTTTTAACATGGCACAGCTCCGGCTCCATTTCCTATTTCTTTACATTCTAGCCTTCCATTAATGAAGAAACTGACAAAGAATAGTGTCAAGTACTGGTGGTGGGTCAGTACCAGCACCAAAGCGCAAAGGAAGCCGACTGTTAGCTGCTCCGGGTCGTTCATTATCCGCCGTGCTGCTGCTGTTGTTGTCGTTGTTATTGGATACAGGAAGAAGAAGCGGAAATGACGTGCATAGCGTCATGACATTCTCTGTGCATCGCTGTTTTGATCGGGATACCATGCATAGAGGAATAACCCTGTTTGCTCATGCATGTAAACTGGGTTATTCCGAATGTTTCAGAAACCGGAATATTGACCTTAACCCGAATATTGACTGCATATAAACGTAGCCATTGTCCCCAGATCCCAAATACTTACTTTATTATTAAAGGAAAAATCATGTGGCAAGAAATGCCACTGTCCAAGTTTTTTTGGAACATGTCACAGACATCAAACTCACAATGAATGAACAAAGTTTATCAGTTTAAACATTAAGTGTCCCATCTTTCTTGCGTGTTCAACTGAATGTAGGTTAAGAGGGATTTGCAAATCTTTGTGTGCTGTTTTCTGTCCACAATGTCCCGACTTCACTGGAATTGGGGTTTGTACATCTGAAGCTGTCAAGGCATGCATGATCAAAAGACTACCATCAAAGCATCATCACATGTCTGTCAAAGACGGCTCCTCCAGCCCCATGCTGCAGAGAAAGAGCTTTTCTTTAACCTGCTTCAATTACCAGGCTGACAGGGGATAAATGGTGTCCCTATTACTGCGGCGAGAACATTGAACCACCTAATGCCCTCAATGGGAAAAGGGTAAAGACTTAGACCACGGTGTCAAAGAGTCTCTTAGGGATCCTTTTAGAATCACTAGACCGTCTTTGAAGCCAATCAGATTCAATATTCCCTGAAAGCCCCCTCTGAACCTATTGGTGTGATTCTGGGCAGGTACAAATAATGACAAGAAAAGCTGTATCACAGAATATAACCTGAACAAGCTTCACAACGTGACAGTATATCCCTTAAGCTCTATTACTGACTGTCAACAAATACTTAAAAAGCTTTTATGATCTATTTTCATAATTTATAAAACGTCTCTCAAGGTAAATCTTATCATTTAGTGCCACTGTTGAGGGACTTTTAGAGTCTTTTCTCCTCTAAGTGCTCTGCAGAGAGCGTTCATGGTGGGGTAAATAACATTATGACAAATAAAAACAGGTTTTATAACACTCAGGTCAAGACAAACATCAACAATCAAGAACCCTTTGGTGTTACAAACATAATACAAAAGAATCAAACTTAATTATCCTTGCTGTGCTGACTTCACTTTCCTCATTTACTCATCAACCCGTTGTACACCCCTTCATCACTTCTATCCTGCTGCAGCACTTTGCACAGATTCCAAGCCCACTCTTTGCAAACTTTACACAAAAAAAGTGCAGCATTTTCATGTCACTTCAGGCATAAAACAAAACTAAGATGTCCTTGTGCAAGGCTATGCATTTATCCGCCCTTTTGCTCCCTCCATCATTTTATCTGGCCGTGTTTACAGGGAGCAGCACATCAGAAGATAATGTACGTCAGGAGCACCAAGACATCTCCCAGTGGCCTGAGGGTCTATTTGGCCTGCTGTGAGCCGGAAATGTGAACAGCAAGGATGAGTGAGCAGACATTTTTTTAATTCATCATCATTAATGAGTCTTGCCCAGGCTGAGGTCTGCAAAAATTTAACATTATAGCACTCCTCGCAAAGCACATAACAGCTGTTGACCTGCGTCTTAACTTACACTGACAACATTATTGCCAGGTGCTATGGATGGTCTCGAGGAAAGTGAAGGTGATGATCCAAATGATCCAGCATGGATTGCACACTTACCAATTACTTCATTGGGTACACCTTGGTTGGACCCTGTTTCGCCCTCAGTACTGCCATAGTTCCTCATGGCCTCAATTCAACAACACGTCGGAAACATTCCCCAGAGAGTTTGCTCCACATGATAGCATCACACAGTCCCTACTGATTTCTCAGCTGCATCTCCATTATAGCCTCCCATTCTGCCACATCTCCAAGGTGCTACATATATAATTACAGCGACTGTGGAGGCCACTGGAGTTCTGTGAACTCATTGTCATGATGCAGTTTGAGATGATTTGAGCTTTGTGACATGCTGAGTCTTTCTGTTAAGAATAGCCATCCAAAAATGGGACTGCTGTGGTCACAAAGGGGTGGACATGGCCAGAGACGACACTCAGGAAGGCTGTGGCATTCAAAAGATGTATGTTTGGTCCTTAGAAGAACTAAGTCTGCCAAGAAAATACCCCCAAGGCACCATGACACCACCACTGGTTGTGGTGGTGGTGGCTGGCAACCGGTTTAGGGTGTGCCCTGCCTCATACTCAAAAACTTTCGCACCTACTACCCCAAAAGGGATAAGTGGTATGGATGATAAATGGATGGATGAATGTAAACCCACAGTGACAGATGTAGCCTCTGTAACACTCATCGTCTTTTGGGTAGTTCTTTGGATCAAAAATGTTGGTGACCCCTGATAAAGACTACAGACAACATTAAAATGGCTCACATGAACAGGATGAGCTCAAATGGAGTAAAACTGGTCCTGAATCATCATTATTACTCCACCCCTGCAGCGCATCCACTCCAGAATGTGTGCATGTGTACTTCCCTCTGCAGCAGCGAATGAGCGAGGGCCTCAAAGTGATGCATGGAGTGCAGGCAGAGAGGGATTGTTGTCTTTCTAAGGAGTGCAGTGATAGTGTGGCTATCAAATCCTCACTTTTATTAGATGATGTCCAAGCTCCATTAACCACCAACCAGCACTTAAATCAAGGCTAAGCTTTTCCAGATTTCAGACAATGCGTACGGCGTGGCCCTCCAACAGAAACTCATTACAATAAGCTCCACAAAATGAGCAATTTGTTTGAAACTCTAAATTGTGTTTAAAGCTAATGGGCATTAATCTTATTAAAGTGCATAGCTTTAGCCATCTATCTTTATTTGACACAAGCCGATGGAGGCACAGGCAGAGGAATTTAGATTAATTTTTAATATTAGCATAAAAGTGATTCTAAATTGGGGAGGCATCTCTGCAGTCGGCTTTAAGTTCCTGGCAAATGTAGAGCAATATGTGTTCCCCATGTTGAAATTAATCACCCATATTTACTCCGAAATGATGAGTGCATGATTTGTATTCTGAATCTGAATAAGGGGTAAAACAAGCAAGTTAGATTTTTGCATGTTTTGCAAAGCTGTTTACTCATCATCAGCAAGAATTTGAGTTAATGACATGCAGATGTGGGGCTCCAGAAATGTGCTAAACTGATACTTTACACAATCATGTCAACTCCCAAACCAGCTATTTTCTGTAATTTATCAGAAGTGCGGCCCACACACAGACATAGCAAACGTTCATCAACGACTATTGCAGCGACTGCTTACCCAGCACACACACATGGCTGATAGAGAGGGAGCGCACGCTAATCCAGCCAGTGACACATTAAAACAATCACAGATTCTGTTTGAAGATACATCCTCCAGGAAAACAACACAGCGCTCCCCCTTTTGTGCATCCAAATCAGCCGGGGTGTTTACTGAAGCGTGCCCACATGACTTCCCCCTGCCCTTGGCACCAGCAGCGGGTATCCCTTGGTGGGAAGTGAGCACACACAGCCCAGCACCCGTGATACCGCTGCCTGCGCCACATCCCCAGCTGCCAGCCTCTCAGCAGGCAAAACCGACGCCATCTGACTGACTTTTGATGTAAACCAAGGACAGATCCCTCTGCCTCCACAGTGGAGTCTGAAATCCTTGGTGAGAGTCAGACGGTGAAGTGGCTCTGTTGCCCTTCTTGACCGGCCTGAGCAATCTGACGTGTCAAACAAATTGCTCTGAGCAGCTGTTCCCCAATCTGCCCGTGGAGCTGGCTTGTGTGAGCCACTGCCATCCTTGTGTCCCAGATCCCACAACTGCTGTGCTCCTGTTCAGACGCCATACGTGGAGCAACCTGTCAGCGGGAAATCATCAAGTGATAGCCTCAGGGGCAGAAAAATTAAGCCATGACAGCAAGCCCCAAAAATGCCGCTTCTCATATGACCACTAGGGGCTGTATCACCAATTCATATAAATCTCTGCCAGCCTTTTTGTTACAATGTCAGACTGAACACTTCAACCACCTGGTACAAAAAACATTTTGGGCTATATAAAATGTTAATGACCTTCTTCCCTCAACCATAGATAGCTAGATAGCAGTTGATGTGGGGGTTGGTGGAGAGTTGAAAGCAAGAGTGAAGCACTGATGCAGGGCAGAGCTGGTAGGACAACATAGAGGATCTTTTTGGTAGGATGTTTGCAAGGTGATTGATAATGACAATAATGGGAAAGCTATCAGTAAAATGTTACATGCTAAGTTATCACTTCTGTAAAAAATCAGCTTCACTGCACTAAAACTACAACCTTGAGAAAAGTAGCAAGCTAAGTCACAGTAACATGACAAATGAAGATCATGACATGCAAAATATTTCATCAACTTCCAGATATAAGCATCATTATTATTTTCATTAATTTTAATGCCATTATCATTACAATTTTAACCAAATCCAAGCGGACCAGAGCACAGCTCGGGGTGGGTGTGAAAGCCATCCGAAAAAAACAAGTACCAACAAGGCAAAGGGACTTACAAGGAGAGAAGTGTGGCTTGGATTTGGGAGAATATCTCAACAGAAAAGCTAACATAGGGTGTGGCTCATGTTAGCATTGATCCAAGTCTGCTGACTTTTTGGTGTGAAAGCGACCTTATATGCATATTAAACCAGCTAAAAGGACAATAACATCATTTTATAAGGGCTATGCAGTACTGATTCATTTCGTAGTAAAGTGTTGTTTGTTAATTTCCTAATAAATCTTTGTTTTTGAGATAAGAGGTTTGTCCTGGTGGCGGCGATGTGCAGTTTAGTGTGTTACATCTCCTTAACATGATAGAGTACTTGTGTACACAATGAAGTCTGTGGAATCAGAACTTCTCCATCTCTTGTCAACAGCATCAGTAGCTGCCTTAAATGACTGACTTCCCCGCACACCCCCTCCAAATACTATTCAGTGTGATGTCCTACCACTGCTACATCAATGCTTCAAGCCCATTGGCTCAGGGTGGAAGCTCAGTGCAGAAAATCTAAGGTAAAAATTCTGCAGAGAAATGGTGTATCATCTGCAAAGTGTAAGCTGATGAAACAATGTTTATCTAAGCTGGAATGATGTGTTTCATGCTGCCAGATTGTAAACAGCCATATTTCTCTTACTTCTATAGATAGATTGCACACCACCATAAGGTCTTAAAGGAAGACAGCTGCTTGTTTTCATTCTGTCCTTGGATGCTGACTCTAATGTATGGTCCAAATGAGTCCCAGCCTGTGTTTGTTGATGCATTCTAATGAGGTCCCTGTAGGATGCTATAGATGGATGTCGTTCCACTAAACCACTCCAAGACCCTAAAGCACTTCAACTTTTATTACTGCACACTTCCTCATGTCCAGTGTTTTCAGGCTGTGTTGTTTTCCTCATACCCCCTCGGTCTTATCTCACCCAATCTTCCACTCACTCCTCTCGCTTGTGTCCATTCCTCACTGACCTTTTCTTCCCTATCTCTTCCCCCAAACTATCTATTTCATCCCCCACATTACCAGACCCTCTATCGGCCGTTCCCTCTTCTTCCCTTGTCTTCTCATCCCCCCACCTCCCACCCCTCGGGCCTCCATTCTCGTCAGCTGTTAAGAGCCCAACAGCCTTTTTTCCAAGGAGGCAATCTCTAAACTGCTTTGGTCTTAACAGCAATGGCTTTTGTCATAGACTGGTTACAGCCAGGAACAGGTGTTTAATGCTGAGCGGTGATTCACATGGCAGGCAGAGAGCAGAGGAGGGATCCCGCCCGCCTGATTCAATGTGCTGCTGCACGGCCTGAGCGATGATGGGATAAAGATTTTCTGGCAAGGTGATCAACTGAGTAGGATTTTTATTTTTTCTACTGGAGAATTCTCACCAAGGTGATGTTATTGGCATTGTTATACAGTATATAACTAATATTATTTATCAATAATCATTTGTAAGGTTTGAGCCTCAGGTATTGTGGTGATGAATGACTTTTCCAGCTGTTATTTATGTCTTGTATTTTGCAAGTCTAAGACTTTTCAAAAGCAGGGTAATTGGGAAATTGTCTGTCGATCACATTCATTTAGGGCCAATCAGATAATGTAGTGGGCGGGCTCTACTTCTGTTGTGTAAAAGACAGAATGTAAGCATAGTTGCCAGGTCTGCTTATAATAAGCGACTTTGGGCTTCGTTGTTTGAAAAGCTGCTTGTAAATATTGGCAGCTGCTGGTTGCTTGTTTTTGGGCTTGTTCCAAAAGTGCAGTTGACTATTTGGACTTGTTGTGCCTCCAAACCTAGGATGGATCTGATGCTCACTCTACTACCAGTATAAACTCAATTCAGAACTATTTTGTCCCACTTCAAACTCAAATGTAATTTTACTGTAAAAAGAGGCAAAAATGATGTCTCCACCTTAAAGAAATCCTGACAGCCAGAATTAAATCTATTTCCAAAGTAGCTATTACTGTTTTCATCATAATAAAAATGTAGAGGATCAACATAAAACTTAGATTAAAGTCTGACAATGTCAAGATAAACAAGGTTAGACAGACTGTTTAGTGATAACAGAGTTATAAATAAAAGTAGCCCCTCCCTTCACCACCGTATAAAGAAAAGGATGCTCCACCTTCAAACAAAAGGATGTTAAATAAGTAAATTAAGAGCCAAAAAAGAAAAAAATGTCACAGTGAAAGTGAAATGTAATGTAGATGAAAATTAAAATGTGTTTTATGTAGATTTGTCTTTTTATAAAAAAAAAAGTAATATATCTCATTAGAAATATGATGTGATGTGTTATGAAGGAGGTCACTGCTTGCTTTGTTTGTCTGTTGTGTGTTATTTGGTCTTTTTATTGCAGAAATGGCTTATAATTTCACACAATAACCTGTTATTACCACAGGAACTCCACGGCCAGTGGCTCCTGCTGTGCTTCTCTGCGCTGTGCATTAAAAACACAGCTGCTGGTGTTGACAGACAGCAAAGTCAGAACATAGTGCAGGAGTGATACAAGGGACACAAACAAGGGACATTCCTCACCCTTTTTTTGACTAAGTCACGCCTAAACAAGACAATGTTACAAAATACGTTAAAAATATTAGCTGTTAAGCTGCTTTAGAAAGCTGGTCAGAGCTTCAAGATTATTTCTGGAGAGTTTTCCACTGTGAGCATCTTTTTTTCTTTTTTTCCCATGCCCAACCTAGTTATAAAAACAGTTAAAAATAATAATACACAAACAGATATTGATTCTTGCAGCTTTGAAGACGTGCTTCTAATTTTGTAAGGGCTTAAATCCTTTTCATGTGGAAGCTGACTGCTTTAAAACTTAAATTAAATTTAGAATTGAAAATTGAGTTTTAAAGATCAGAGGAGAGTTACAATGGGGGAAGTAACACAGATTTGAGGATTAAAAGTATTAGAGTGCAATCAAGAGATAAAAGACATACAGAAGTCGAGTGATTTGGTGTTCACTTCTGTGGTAGACCAGATCTGTCAGGGGCTGGAGGTAGGCACGTCTATCACGTCGTTGTTTTCATGATGTCCTGTTTAAAGTTGGGTGGATCAGATACTTTAGGCAGCTGCTGGTGCCGCAGAGAGGGGCAAAGGGAGAGGATTTAATGCAGCCGACTTTTTCTTTTGTAAATAAAACTGTAATCAACTTACCTTCACACCCAGAGATCTCAATCCAGTAGAGCACCATTGGGTTATGGTGCAGAGGGAGATTTGCATCTGATGGATGTGCAGCTGACAAATCTGCTGTGTGATGCTGACATATCAATGTGGAGAAAAATCCCAGAGGAATGTTTCCAGTATGTATTTGTATTTATTGTTTTGTTTGTGGACCTCAAGTCTGTCAATAAAAGTATCCATATTGGCCAGTGAACGTATATACCAGAGCACTTATGATTGAAGAGACCAAACATACAATTATGATGCAAGAATGTGACAGGACAGTCAATGCTTTGGATAAAAGCTGATGAACAATAGGTATGCACGGCTGCTCTGGACCAACTACTTTAGGGATTTTTGTATGTCTGTTTCATTTTTTAACTTCAGTTTGATTGGTAACACACCAATCACTCAGCCTGACGTTTTTTTCCCCAGAAAAGAAATGCATTACAGAAAATAACACTTCATCATAACAACCTGTCATGCAGTTCACACTCTCCTCAATAATTGGTTGTTCTTACTTTCTGTAATTACGTTGTTAACCTGTGTATGCCTGATGCTGAATTTTACTCCGCTTTCCTTCGAAATCTGAGTGCCTGTGGACAAAAGCATTTCACATAAGACTTCCTCGGAAGCAATTCACTCACTTTCACTTATTCACACAGCTCCATAAAAAGAGCCAGGAGCTTTACTGTAACTCAACACATCAAGAGCAGCACTTTCTAGCAGTTTAGTGCCAATAAATTCTTAACAAATGAGGTGGTTTAAAAGATCGGATTGTTTTTATTAAAGGGGAAAAGCTTTCAAAGTCTGTACAGAGCTGCTGTGACTTAAGGAAGTGGAGTCTTTTGATGCATCAGACCTGCTTCTGTCATATTCCCTTTGCATATTTCAGTGTATTCCCATCACTGATGTTCCCTTTGTCCTGTTTTATTGACAGTGACAGCGTGGAGTGCCAGTCAACATCTATTTACATATAAAGGCTGATGTAAAAAGAAGTTTATTCCAATGAATTCCTCCAATCACTCCCTGAAGCAGAAATGGTCAAACTTGTCTCTGCTTGTCAGCTTTTCTCTTATTTCCTTTAAATTCAGTCATGTCAGAAGTGTTTTCAGGCAGCGCCATGCACAAAGATATGGCGAAGTTTACTAGGGGTGTCATAAATATTTGTTACATTGATGCATTGTGATGTGGACATAGATGAAGATGCATCAAGGCAGAAACAAACAATGAAAGTTTAATCTTGAAGATTGCTGCTGCAAGACTTCAATATCAGTTTTGTTTCTTAAGGAAGAAAAAAAACAAGTATATAAAGATGAGACCAATACAACAGATTAATTTCCATAGAAATACATTTTTGTTGCAGCTGATCTCAAAAGTCATTTCTACCCAATAAATGGAGTTAATATTTATTTGACTGCTTGTATTTTGATCTAAAAAGAAGCCTGTTTTTTACTTCCATTTTTCAGCCACAGCTGGAGTTAATGATATTTGCATAAAAGGCTTATGCATCACTGATCTGTGTGTGATTTGTAGAAAATTCAAGTTTTAAATTCAGTTTTTGATGAATCACTGATGTCATACAACCTTAATATCTTATTCAGACATCATCACAATATAAATATTCTGATAGTCCAGGTTGTTCTGGGAAATAAAAAATGTGTTTATGTTGACTTTGCTTGAAAGGGTTGAAGTTCCACATTGATTATTCCAAAAAAATAAAAATAAAAAATCTACTATAGCAGAAAATGACCTGGGGTTGCAAGGGTTAAGGGACTGTGTACAATATTAACCCTCCTGTGCTCTTAACATTATTTTTAACATGTCCAAACCTTTATTTAATGTTCAGCAAACTGAGCATTAGAAAACATAAATATGCTTGATAATGTCCCCTTTACTCTGAGATTTGTTTAAATAATGAAGTGGCAGATTAAGACTGAAGTCCAGTACTTTTTTATTGTTCAGATGTTGTGGAAATTCTTATGTGAAATGTTACTTGGATCTGAGCATCACCATACTGTGTCTAGTGTTTGTTCTGTGTGTTTGGTAGTCAAATGACTGGACTGGAATATTAATCAAAAAACAAAGATTTTACAAATATTAAACAATAAAACCCCAGACAGCAGGCACATATTGTCAGCCTGATTGGGTTGATTCATGTTACGGCCAAAACACTCCTTTGTATAATCAACTGTACATGATCAATCTTTTTGGAGTTTGGTGCCTGGCTCTGCACTGGAGTTATGCATAAAAATAACAAAATATTGACTGACATGCTTTAAATCGATGCGTGCCACACGCCTTTCAACAACAACATTTTTATCCCATCAAGAGAAGGCTGTGCATCTTGAGGCCCCATGCAGTTTGCCTTCCCTGGCCTCATGCTAAACCCACAGTGACTGTTTATGGCCTCGCTTTTGCACAAAATGAGGAGCCCTGTCTCAAAGCAGTCTTCAAAAATAGAAGCAAATGGCTCCACCATTAGTTCTTCTCATCATTCCTCTTTCTTACTTGTCAATCCAGAGTTACCAGCAGAGTATTTCACTCTGATCTGCTGTTTCTTTTCAACATCCATCCACCACACTTTAGCTTTCTTCTGTCTTTTATTCTAAAATTGGGACTGACAAGCACAAACTGGGCCAAAGGGAAACAGATTAGATTAAAGCATGACAAGGCATGTTGAAACATGCTGCTGAGGAGCCACTGTGGACCTGAAATGTGCCTGTCTAATCACTGAATCCCAACTGGAACAAACTTGTCTATTAGAGCCATTTGTTTTTATTCGCCTGCTTCAAACTCCCTGTGCAGATCAGGGATTTTAAAATCTGTGTTTGAATGTCGCTTGGATGTGTGAACCGACAGCGTTTTGATGTAAGCTGTCCAGGGGATGAAATGTTACTGCAGCTTATTTGTGATATTTTTATGGAGAGTCTGCTGATCGCTGTAAACTCTAAGAATTCACTGATGGAAATTACAGCCCAACATGCAAACAATGAATACATCAGCAGAAGTAGTGCTGCGTGGATGATGAATGATGCAACATGAATTACAGAAGCCTTATCCCCCTCAAACTCACAAACACAAAGATGGACTCACAAACCATTCATAAAGATTGCATAACCATTGTGAGGGCTTCAGCTGTGAAAAGAAACCTCGGTCCTTGTTCCCACGGACATTTTGAGCTCATTGAAATTTTCCTTCAAACCTCCGCTCCTCTCAATCACAGTTTAAAAAGAGGAGGGATAAAGTTTTTCAAAAAGCATCCCTGTCATCTATTTGAAAAACACATGAGATATTGTGAATCACATTACACCTAAATTTTCTGTTGCGATTTTATAAACAAAGTTCAGAATGGTAAAATGTGGAGAGTCTTACTTAAGTTCGGAAACACTCTCTTGACATTGGTGGACTGGATATTCACAGTTTAAAGGCTTTCTCCAGTCATAGCCTCAGGATAAAATCAAACATTTTTAATATTATCACAAGTTCTTAGCGCCTTTTGTGTGACATTTGCTGTTTAATCATATGATAGTTGTTCAAGACTAACAACGGTGAGCCTATGGCACCAAACAGGAAGCTGCAGGCTGAAAACACACCAGAAAGACAAAGGCTACATTCACACTGCAGGCACAAATGGCCCACATCCAACTTTTTTTGCCCACATGTGACCCATATCTGATTTATTTAGCCTGAATGGAACATTTTTTTTTCTTTTTTTCAAATCAGACCCAGGCCACTTTCACATGTCAAACAAACATATCTGATGTTTCTCAGAGTGACCTCAGTCTGAACGGTCATGTCACATTTCATTTGACTTTTAGGTCACTGACGTTACAAATCTGGCTGGAGGAGGCAGGACGCGGCAAGATCCAAAGTAAACAATGAACACAACAGTTATGGATGAACTCTGTCAGTGAAGCCCCTCACGTTACAATCCTACTACTCCTCAGACGCCACATCTACACATACCTCTGTACAGAGGCACAGCTCTACAAAAGGCCATCATTAAAACGTGTGCTCTTTTTTATCACTTTGTCTTCATTTTGTTGTCCCCAAATGCACAACAACTTCAAAACTGAGCATCCATATTTACTTCCATAAATACAGTGTCCTTTGTTGATGTCACTTCAGGGCCATAGGCGGTTCATATTGTCATTTAATGGCAGTCATACTTGAATTATAATGTCAACAACGACCAAAGAGGCGTAGAGTTCTTAGCGAGATTTACACAAATGCATGCGTCGATGGGGATCTCCTTTGCGTAGCATTACTCATCAGGAATCTTTAGAGGAAATATATTACTAGCTTGTAGGCTAAACAGCAAGCAGCGTCACATTCATGACAGCGGTTAGCTCCTCAGCTAGCTAGCTGTAGCAAGCTCAATGGGAATTTGAATGTTGCAATTTCTGTCCTCATACTGTAATTTGCTTACCCATGCTACCGTGGAAATTCAACCAAGTGTTATCATGTTATGTTATATGAGTGCATTTTGACTGAAGTGACTTGACTTGACAGAAAAAAGGTTGAGAAATTCTCTCTTAGAGGGACTGACATGTTAAAGTACATTTACTGACCTGATCGATAAATAGTCCCTTAAATCAAGGCCCCTCTTGACCACCCCAAGCAAAGAAAACTGTTTAGGTGACTCAAAACATTCAGCATTCACAACAGAAAACAAACAAACAAAAAAAAAAAACAAATGGCATCATGCGTTAAATCCCCCTTAAGTATACTGCACCAACAGAATGTAAATATGAACTTGCTATGATAAACAAATGAGTATTAGTGATAATATTCAGCAGACTTAATGTGATGAGGAAAGATTTATGATCTGGATGTCCGTGGGTTTGTTGCAACCATAAATTCTTATTTTTAGTCCCTTAATATCTGCCTGAATGGATACATCTCTGTATGTATGTGTATATACAAATATACATATTTACATATTTGTATATATGCATATATGTATCTACGAAATCAATCAATCAATCAATCAATCTTTATTTGTATAGCGCCAATTCATAACAAGTGTTATCTCAAGACACTTTACAATAGAGCACAAAGCTCTTCATATTATGGATACACATATATGCATAGATACATATATACATATAAAAATACACATATACATATATATACAAATATATACATCCAACACCCAACATGAATCCATATAGCCAATCATGAATCCCTCCATCATGGCGGCAAGAAAAAACCTTCTGTTAAGCAGCAGGAAATCTTGAATGTGGACCCCAGTCTCATGATGAACAGCAAATCCACACGATGCTGTGTTGGGTGTGTGGGCAAAGGGAGGGAGGTAAGTGGAGACAAGTGGACTAAAGTAAGAACTAAAGCTAGTGACAGATCAATGGACCAATCATAGACCTGTCGTCGTCAAATTTGTTTCTGCTGCAAACAAATTTATTAGAGGAGGGTCCTCATGTCTGTGTGGTTGTGGTGAAAATTTTATAGAAGTATAATCAATAAAAGTCTTACTGGAAGTAAGAATTTATGGTAGTGATGAACTCATGGGTGCCCAGACCACAAGTGCATCCCTACCATATTTGTCTCCGTTAAGTATAAATGTATTAATGGTAGACCTCTTGAGATGTGACACCTCATTTTCAAGAGGGATCTCATGTCCATGTGGAGCTAGAGATAGTTACTATAGATGTATCAACCATGGATAGAAAGATCATGTTAATATCAACACTAACAGCTATAATGATTATGATCTGGAGTGAGATGGCCAAATATGTGTTATGTCTGTAATTGAACTGAAATGAAGAGTATGTCTTCAGCCTGCTCTATTGTAAAGTGCCTTGAAAGAACAATTGTTCTAAACTAGTGTTATACACTAGTGTTATACAAATAAAGATTGATTGACTGATAGATTATGGTTTCAGTTATAGATGTAAAAAAAATTGTATAGGTATCATATAGAGGCCTTGCAGAAGGGTCAAGAATACATAGCCGTGAATGAAAAAAATCCTTACTCCACAAAAAAGTCTGAAACATTATTTCAGTCGATTATTTCTCCTCTTAAGGGCAGCATGGTGGCAGGTAGTGCATGTGCCTCACAGCAAGAAGGTTGCTGGTTCGAAACTTGAGTCAGTCAGATAATTTCTGTGTGGAATTTGCATGTTCTTCCTGTGCATGCATGGGTTCTCTTTGGGCACTCTGACTTCCTCCCACAGACCAAGAAAACATGCTCATTGGGTTGATTTGTGACTCCAAATTAGGTATGAGTGTGAGTGGTTGTCTGTCTCTCTATTTGGCCTTGCGATTGGTTGGCGACTGGCTCAGAGTGCACCCCACCTCTCAACCAGTGTCCACTGGAGCCTATCCCATGATTTTAAACCCCAGGATTGTTTCAGAGCCCCACGGGGAGGCTGTTGAATGCTGTTGCTGTTTAACTGTATGTGAGTCAGTGTAATAAAAAGTGCATCTGGTGCTAACAGTAAATAGTCTGTTTGCTTTCTTTGGTTGGACATTTTGGCAATAATGTTGACAATGCAGCTGATGTTCTCTCGTGATTTGTTGAATATACTGTCAGAGTGATTCACTCTTCAAGCTTTATTTATGACAAGAGTTGTTGTTCTATCTCACTGATGAATTGGACCTTCTGCACGTCCTCTGTTTACACACGTACTACAAAGACTGGGTGTGATTTCTTTAAAGTCTCTGTTCTGCAGTAAGGAAGCATCACTGGTGTGTTTGGGTGTCTTTAAAGTCTAGGAAGGGTGCCCACTTTTTTTTATCACGCCAAACTGTTGCAGCAGTTGAAGTGAGCAGTATTAAAGTGCCATCTGCTTCATAAGGACTCCTCCCTTATGAATGAGTAATAGGGAAGCATTAATGATGGGAGCTCTTTGGTGTGGGGACAGCTGGGTTGGGAGAGTGAACACGTTAGTCCTTCTTAAGAATGAGAGCTCGGTTAGTTTTAGGGGGAACACACAGAAAACAGAGAGTATATTGTTCTTCATGTTCTTTCATGATCAGAAATCAGTTACAACGGCCAAAATGAAGCTAATTTCATTTTCAGTGCAGTCAGTACAGTTAACCTGACTTATATAATCTGATGAACTATCTCACGTGTGACTAACACCTTTTTAACGGTGCGCAGAGCCCTGCACAGTAGGGCTGTATGATCATGGCATAAATCATAACTGTAATTATTTTAATAAATATTGAGATCCACTTGTTTTTCGTCTTTACTTGCTGCTTTCTATTTGACTGATATTATTGTTGGTTGCTGTTTTGTAAAGATTTTTTCTTTTCCATCCCTCCTACCCTTACCCCCATCCTAAAATGGTTATCACCTCTTTTGTTTGGTCTGTGAATTAAATAAATAAATAAATAAAAATAAAAATAATAATAATAACATCAGCATTTGTCTCTTATTTTGTTTGTTTGTTTGTATTTGTGCTCTATGCATTGTTGCTTTAATATATAACGTTATTCTTTCTTTCCCGTCCTTCACATTCTGATTTCACTAATAGAGGCAAAAAAAAAAAAAGATATTGAGATCCAGATTTTTGAAACATGACTTCTCACTGATTTCAAAACACACACCAAATGCTTTCATTAACAATAATGGCTTTTGACACAACCATTTTTAACATTAAAGGTCAGCCAATACATAGAAATATACTTGTAATAATACAAATATCTCAAAATAATTCTCATAGTAATAAATAAAAAAGTAAAAAAGTTTGCATATCGTATGGCAAACTTGGCTGTTCATCTTGATTACTCAGTTTTCATAATTGTGAAAGGCAGTAAGTGTAATCTGGATTAAAAGTTGATTAATTGCCCGGCTCTGCTGCACAGTCCCATTTTTTACAAACCTCTATTCTCCCACCTGCAAAGTTTAGAGTCTGTCCTAACCTGTCATCGGCTCTTTTCCTGCAGCAAGGATGAAAGCTTGAAGGATCAGACTGCATGACTGTCATTGTCTGCTAAAGATACTTATCCACGGGGCCTGAGTCTTTTATACATCCATTAAAGAGTGTTTTTAGACTGTGATGGAGCACTTTGCTGCTGCTCCCCCGTCATTACTGTTGGGAAGCTTGTAATCACTACCACACTACTGATAAAATAACTAAGCTACTGAAAAGCTTTAAGACTCCGAAAATAAAAATGGTACAGCAAAGTTACAGGAAAATGTAGGTTCACTAATGACAATTTGCAGTGAAGTTACTGCCCATCAACGGCAACAGTGTCACCTACTGCGAGAGATGCAACAGTTGTCAACAAAATACTGAACCGCATGGTACAACATTAGCGGTTAAATAAGTACTTTTGACTTGCGGTATTTTCCACTGACCTAAAACACCAGATGGACCATTTAATATATTTCACTAGTCCATCTGGGTAACAGCCCATAGAAAGTGTTTGGGAAAGGGCACAAACTTTCAAAAGCAAATAAAGCAGGTGACTGGATGATTGTTCTGTCAATCACATTAATTATGGACCAATCAGATAATGTAGTAGGCAGGTCTTACTGCTGAACTATTAAGTACAAAAAATAAGCCGCCTCATAGAACAAACTCCAAAACATGTCAGAAGTGGAGCAAAAATATCCTTTCTATAGAGAATGGCTTTCAGTGTTTGATTTTCATATAATAAAGAAATGCAGTCCAGATCTAATACAGCTGCTACTGAAACTGCTATTAGATTAGATAAAACAGAACTTTATTCACCCCTTTTGGAGACTCCCTCAGGGAAATTAAGATTCCAGTAGCCATTTGTAAAGCAGATAAATAAAAAAGATATATAATAAGATAGATATAAACAAAAACATAAATAAAACTAGAAAAGCACTCAGGGAGCGCAGACCTCCGCCAAGGTGATCCAGAACAGTCCCAAAATTTAATCAGTTCTTCCATATCCCATTTCTGACAATTCCTGAAAATTTCATCCAAATCTGTTCAGAACTTTTCAAGTTATTTTGAACACAGACAAACAGACAGATAAACGTCAGCAAAAACCTAACCTCCTTGGCAGAGGTAAATATGTCAAAAAATATGTCTACAGGCTGGCTACTACTACTATGCTTTAGAATCTATGCTAAACTCTGTGATGGCATCCACTTCCTGCTGTCTCCTTGATCATTCTCCCACCTTTTCCTGCTCTGAATAATGCTGATTGGATGGTGCCACTTTGGGCCATTCACAGTTGTTACAGGCTGGAGCTTGGTTATTGGATCAGCTTGATTACAGACATTGGGCTCTAATTTCCTGGCGCAACTCAGGGTGGCGCAGGATGGCGCAGCCTGGCGCACTCCGCCAGGCTGAGAACTTGCGTCCAGCGCACTGCCGTGCGCATCCAATTTGGCAATTTGGGAGACCGGCTGCGACGAGATGGGTGTGACGGCGCACCAGGGGGAGGTGTCGAAAGATTCAGCTTGGCACAGTGACAATTTCATGCCAAAAAAACGCGCGGAAGGTGCGCTGAAAGCCCGCCATCTTCAACCTGGTCTATTCTCGGCGCAGGAGAGGCGCACCCGGGGCAGTGGTAATTTGGCTGACAGGCGCACAGTGCGCACATGTCACCAAAACCTCACAGGCAGGTGTCCACAGTGTCAGGCACATTTCAATGCAATAAACAATCACAGCAACCACTATTTGACGTAACCATCTGAACCAGCACATACATTTGTATCTATGTTAATTGTCCCGTCACATCTGATGTTAGATCAGAGACGTTTGTCATAACTAACGAGTTCACATCTCTCAAGCCAACCACAAACAGCCACATCATTCGATACGGAGTATCAGGCTTCTCTCATCTCATGAAATTAAATAGAAAAGAAAAAAGAGAGAGACGCTCACTGAATAAATGTAAGTCACTCAGTGTCTTAAGGATTTACCTGTGTTGCCCATATTTCTCTGTTTTAATCTTTATTCTTAACGTGATCTAAAAAGATGGAGTACATTATTGCAAGGAGGATGAGGAGGAGATATATTTTCACCAAAGGTTCTGCTATTTGGCGATGACGGACCAGTAATGCAGGTGGATCACAAGCATGATGAATGGATTAGCCTGCTGCTGTGTTTAAATGTAATTATCACTTAATTTTGTACACCTATTCATGAGACAGGAACAGATTACATCTGTCCCGCGAGGTGGCTCTCCCAGTTGCTGCAAAAGTGACAGCGGCTCTGACCTTCTTCGTCACCGAGGTGAAATTGTCACTGCGCCTCGCCCGCGGGGCATTTAAAGGCGAGGAGAGGCGTTCATTTAATTGGTGAAGATCACACTCGGCTGTGTTAAACCCACTCAAGTCTTATCTCCTCCCTCTCTGCTACGTGCGCCGGTAGGAGGGACGGAGGCGTGGGTGCGCCTGCCTGCGCCAGACTGCGCCGTGCACGAAACTTGCAAAATACCCTGGACACACCCTGTTGGGCAGGTGCGCCCTGCCTGCGCCTGGTCTACGAAATTAGAGCCCATTGAGTCAGGCAGATCCTGCTGCTGCGCATGGTTCATTTTCTTCTACAAAACCTTTAACATACTGGTTCCTGCAGAATCTGTTCATCCGCTGCTGAACTTCTTTTTCAAAATTCACAACATGATTTCATTTGACAAAATCTCCTCTGTATCCTGGAGTGTTGACTCCAAGCTTGAAAAACAAAATTTTAGCTGTGCTCATAAACTGCTTACTCTCTGACTCACTGCACACAAGCAAGTCATGCTCCTGGGGCAGTTTCACACAGTGATTAAACAGCACCACAAAAGCTTCACACATATGGAGATATTAGCTGGTTTCAAAGTAAAAAATTCAGCATTTAATTTCCATCTCTGATCTCCCTCTCTCCTTCAGTCTGCTCCACTATGCTTTATTTTTTTTTTACCCATCCCTGCACCTTTGGTAAACAAGCTGCGGTTGGCAGATTGGTCTTTCTAGCAGGCAGAGGGATATTAAAACAGCAGGTTAAAAGTTAATGGATAAGTTGCACTTTGCTTTACTCCTCTGCTCTCTTTTGTGTACTTGCCCTGCAGCAGGGTTAGTCAGTGCACCATTGTGTGTTTTGGTAAGCCTTTGAATACTTCAACAATCTGGTAAATATTTTTTGGTTTCTGCAAAGTTACACTCCTCTGCTGTAAACAGAGCCTGGCTGAGATGTCCAGCAGCCATTAAAACACCATCTGGATTAGTGGTCTGTGGGCAGTTAGAGCTCGAGTGGGTTTTAAGACAGCTATGAATCAATAGAACAGTTATGAACACGCTTAGAGTCACAGAAGCAACGAGATAAGAACAGCACAGAGGACTTACATTTAGTTGTTTGCTGTTTTTCACCTTTACACCCAGTTCAGTATCAGTAAAGATCAAGTCTTTTCTGTTTTGTCTGCAGGAATTTAAATAATTGTGCATGTCCTACAGATGGAGCCACTAACATTTTCCCTAGTTTCCTTGGCAGAGTCTTGTCTGGTCCATGACTTCTATGCACAAGACAATAAACACGAACCACCCCATCCCTCCTCTGAACACTAACAGTAGCTGCTTGAAACAGCTAAATCCCCCAGACCTCCTATAAGACCCACCGCTGTGAGGTAGAGGTTAGATTTTATAACTGAGGCTGAGCCCAGCCTTAGTTATCGAGCTCCTTCACTCAGGTCAAGTCAGGCAAAGATTGTCTTTTACTTTTGTTTTCTGAGACTGTGAGGAAATAAGATCCTTGATAACCATGAACAATACACGTAATTAGCAGGCAACCCCATTAAAACACTCGAGAAGTGCTTGGAGAGTGCAGACCTCCGCCAAGATACAATTCTGGACCATCACGTGCTCCGAAATGACGGCAGAGTCTCCGCTCATGTCTGTTCATGTGGAGAACTCCTCCACTGGCATTGCAAGGGAAGCTGGGTAATGTAGTGACATAGGCTTGAAAAACATTGATGGGAGTTTGTAAATAAACTACAATTCCCATAATGACGTAAAGGGGGCAGAACCCTCACAGCAGCCGAGGAGAAATGAATGGGATATGCCATTATAAACTCAATGTTTTTTTTGTGACATCAATCTGGATTGGATCCAGATGAAATTGACTGTAATGATAGAGTTATATTATATATATTATCCTGTAAATTTTAAAGCCAATCCATCAAGTGATGTCAGAGATATGATTTTTTTTTAAATACAGCCCAATGTTAACTTATGGGATTTTTTGACAATTTTGGGAATTTTTTGCATCCAGATAAATATGCTGATCACCACCAAAATGTAATGACCTTTTCCTTGGACCAAACCACAGCTCTGGTAAAAATTTTCATGTAAATCCAACCAGTAGTTTTTGCGTTATCTTGCTAGTAGACAAACAAACAGACAAACAAACAAACAAACACACAGACAGACCCTGGCGAAAATGAAACCTCCTCGACGGAGGTAATAATATCTAAAGTTCACACATAGTAAGGCTTTAACAAATTAATCTCAGCATGGTGCATCACCTGTGCAGCAGTTCATTGCATAGTGTACAGGTTACTGAAGAGTTCGACCTTGTAAATGTAAAAAAGAAAAATCTTATCCAGGGGGCTGATGCTGTTCCACTGCGGAGGAAAGTCAAAGTATGGAGCAACTTCAACTTGTTTTGTCACCTATGCCCCTGTGATGCGCTCAGTCAGGTCTTATCTAAACAAATGTAAACAGCTGGGAAATTGCACCTAAAGCCTTAAAGTCAAATGTTGAAATGTAGAATCATCCTCTGGCCCATAAATGTATTTTAAAGGACAAGCCGAGCTAGGCCTGCAGAGAAGATCCATGAGCTCCGGCAGGGTTGGGCTGGATATTTTGGGCCTGATCCTGACTCTTCTGTGACGTACTCATTATGTCAGTACTTTTAAGCCCTTTGGCTTTTAAAGATCAGGCCTTGTGCAGTGCATAGACTGCTGAAAGACAGTAGAGTCGAAACTGTGCCATACTGACCAATTACCACAGACCAGTCAACCAGTTAGAACAGACTGTGCCTGCATGGGGAGGGGGGCTTAAAGTGACAGGAGCTCTGTAGGGCTCTGTAGGGCTATCTTTATGCCCTTGTGATAGTCACACATAGATGACTATCAGTATTCTGACCCCACTTCTATCTCACCACTTAGATAGAAGATTAAGAATTTCCAGATTAAACAGCATCAATTAAAAAAAAAAAAAAAAAGGTAATCCCACCTCTAATTTGGCAAGAAGCCAATCACAGTGCAGGATTTTGGATTGGATCATGAAGTGGCATATCAATATTCCAGGGGGCTCATGCCCTACTTTGGCCGTTATTATGCACATATTCAAAACATAAGTCACATATATCAAGACAATATTCATAACCATACTATCCAATGCATAATTTCAGGTTGAACAAATGTAATAAAATGGAAAAACTTCATGAAATTAAATTACTTAAAGTCTACTTTTATCAGTAAATGAGAGTGTTACAATAAAGGCCCAATGTCCTGGTGTGTTTGATCATTTACATCAAGTCTTGGAGCCTTATAATTCCAGGATTTGATTTAATTTGAAAAAATTAAAAAAATAATTTAAAGAAGGGAAAAGAGAGAGAGAGAGAGAAAGATAAGAGAGTTTCATAAAAGATATTTTGTTCTTCCGTCCTCCGGCCCCTTCTTACAACATTGAAGGCAAAGACAATTGATTTGCAGGACATGAAACCTTTAAGTGAAAACTGCTGTAAATTCTCGATTATAACATTACTTATAAATAAGCTCTTATTTTCTGGGTGCATATTATTCACAAGTACAAGCAAAATACTTACCAAATTTTGTCTCGCCAGCATCGCGATTGCAACACATCTGATACAAAAAGCCGAAATATTCTCTTTCTCTGCTAAAAAAACACAGGCAAACACAGGGCACAGCCATCTTGTGAGCAAGGGAACGAAAAACAGCTGCACTGTGATTGGTTGAATACATCGGCATATTGATGGCTGCGCTGTGATTGGTTGGTACACTACGACTGAGCATGTTCGGGCAGAAATCGAGTCATTGCACATGCATGAAGCAAAAGGTGTTTCCTTACACACTCTTGAACAGTAGGTGGTGGTGTGCACCTGAATGTTGTTTGTGATCCACTATTAAATGGAAGAAGAAGAAGAAGAAGAAGAAGAAGAAGAAGAAGAAGAAGAAGAAGAAAAGGTGTTTCCGCATCCGAGAAAATCATGTATGGTATTTGTTGTAAAAATACTGACATTTCATCGATTAAACTTTGAATAAAGGTAATTTTTGAGTTGTATAAGAGAGTTAGGTTTGGGCAAAATTTGGATGCGTGTTGTATTGAAGTACAGTGTTTTTCAAGCAAAAATCGTGAAAATATGGGGTGTGTGTTATAATCGAGAAATTACAGTATATATTTTACCAACATAGTTACAAACAATATGGTCTCACTCTATTTCTTTTTTGAAAATACACATACATTTCTTCAAAACTTAGCAAATACCCAACCCTACCTCAAAATTGCTAAAAACTTATATTCAGGTCTCTTCTCATCCAAGCCCACATACCTCGTCTTGCTTCCTCAGCCATTTCTGTCCCTGCATCAAGATTTCATTGTGCAGAATCTACGATGTGTAATGTGTCATGTGGAATCAGATGACCGGTGCCACCTTCTATAGCTGTCAAGGGGGGTGACAGGGGTTAATGGGTAAATAAGCTGCAGTGCCAGAGAACTTCTTGTCCTGGATTCTGGGAGAGATAATAAGGCTGCCTGTCACAGTAACTCACCATCATCAGACCTGCGAGCATGCTTTTGCACACTATAATGATGTATTACTTAAGAACCGCACTCACATACATACATTCACACATACTGCACATTTTCATTCTTGAATTCCTTCTCAGTCTTTTTTTTTTTTTTTTTTAACAACAAGCTCTGACAACCCATCACAGCTGCCATCGAATGCAGCTTTAAACACCCTGCTGTCATTTTACTCATCCATGTGTCTAACTGCGATACACTGGGTAAATATTTGCATCTGTTTAAGGCTCCGCTGGAATTTATTGAGCAACAAGGGTAAATCTGCAATCAGCATGACTCACGTAAGAGAAGACGACAGGTGTTATCTTTTAAAAAGGTTTTACAGCAGGACAAAGCGTTGTCATGTTCCAAAAGCTTTATGCAACATCATAATAACGCTGTGAAAGCGGCAGTCAATGAAAAGTGGATTCTATCGACCATATGTGGCTATAGCCTGAATGCTGGTTGTAGTAACGATTTGTCCCCTGATTCAGAAGAATGTGCCGTGAGAAGGGTTCTCATTGTTTGGCATCTTGTGTCGAATCCTCCCCCTCTTGTCATTGACTACAGCTCTGCAGTTCAATCTTTAGCTCTTTTAGAAGGCTGCTTTGTCATCCAGCAATAATGAACAAAGAGAGCTGCCTCAAATGAAAGGTATCACAATAAGGTTTTAGCATGCAGATCTCTTCTTTTACCTATAGGGTTAGTTAAGTACTTTTGAGGTTGAGTTGAAAATAGTGAAATCGCTGAAAGGACACCAGAAGTGCTGCCCCTTCCAGAAGCACGACCTAAGGCCACCAGGGAGGCATTTAGCTAGAGGTACAGTTATTTTGCATAACTGTGTGAGTTTTATAAGCAAAGGAGCCACGAACCTCTGTTGGATCAAATGTAGAACAGGGCAATTGCCTGTGTTCTTCTGCCTGCATTCAATCAGCCGATCTGCTGTTTCCCTTTATGGATTCAGGAAGACACAACAGCAGAGGAAACAAATACTGGACCAAATGTGAGTGGTTTTGACTCAAGTGACAATGATGTCCTTTTTACTGTGGATGTGGTTACCCTTATGAACCAGAGTATACAGAAGAAGAAATGTTTTTCGAATGAGATTCAGTGGGTGGAAGGAGAGAGGGGACCATCTTCTGTGGAAACTGAGGAGCAGGAGAGAGCCGGTGTTAGATGGTGGTGTATGTGTGTAAATTTCAAGCCCATTCTTGCAAACCATCCTTATAGGTCTGAAACAAAGGTAAGCATTCAGAGCTATCTGCTATTTACTGCACACAGGCGGAAGATCACATTGGAGTTTGCTGCATCGAAAAACAATGCCAAACAAAGACAGTTCCTGGAGGAAAAATAAAGCACTCTGATTTTTTGCACAATTGTACATTTGACCCAACATAGTTTTGCATTTCCATAAAACTCACACAATTGTGCAAATGACTGTACCCATTAACACAGCTTGTTCTTCTTAAGAGAGCAGTGCTACTGGGAGCCATTTCAGCTACTTCACTGACTATTGTCAAGTGCCTGATACAACCAACTACAAAATTATTTGACTATTCATTTAAAGGTAACATGTAGAAGATGCACATCAGCTCAGTTTAGACCAGTATTCACTAACCTTGCCATGCAGATGGATCCATCTGATCTAATGTCTTTGATCAGGCAGATCCAGCTTGTCAAGCTCCGATTTGCAACAACTGTGAGTAACCCAAAGTAGCATGGCCCAATCAACATCCTTTAGAGCAGGAAGAGGTGGGAGCAATGAGCAAGACAGCAACAGGAAGTGACTGCTCCTACAGAGATAAGTATAGATGCTAACAACTTCACTAGCAGTTTTATCCGATCTGGATCACATTTCTGTTTTAAGTGAAAAACAAATAACACTTTAATCCTCCCTGAGATTCTTTAAAGAAGTGCCCCACATTCTGTACTTTATGCCACGACAGTAGCACCTGCCATCTGATTGGCCCATAAAGAATGTGACTGATGGAATGATCGTCCAATCAACTGCTCAATATGATTCTGACAGGTTCTGTCCATTCCCAAACACTTTCTATGGGCACTTTCCCAATTGGACTAATGAAATGCATTGAACGGTCCATCTGGTGTGACAGCTTTCAGATTTACAGCATGGCAGAGAAACTGTTTGCAGCAGGCCACTCTGGAATGTTCTAAAAGCCTGAAAACTTCACACCACTGCAACCAAAAGGGACAGTGAGAGGGGTTGGAAATTATTTAAACGTTACAAATCAATGTGTTTACGTTGACAGTCTGTCCTCTGGCCTTTTAAATATTCAGAGTGTTGTCCCACAGGAATCCATCTGGGTCCTATTTTATGTATTATATGTATAAATAATTTATGCAGAACTGTTACTGATGCAATGTATCACTTTTATGCTGATGATACAAGTTTTTATATACTTTTTTCTTATTTTTAAAGTGCAAGCATTTAATGAGAGGTTTCAGAGAAAACTTTGGTCATAATGCTAACTAAATTAAAATGATGTGCTTCTCAAAGTCCAAGTCACAAGTTTGAGGCAGCATTAAGATGTTTTTTTGATGTCTGACAAATAGGGTTTCTTCTATCAGAACAAACACTTTGTTCCAAGCAATAGACTTATTCAAGCAGCATTTATGTCTGTTATTGATTGATCATGGTGATATTCTATACATGCATGCTTCCTCGTCTTCACTGAAAAAAAGGTCATTTTAGCATGTTGTTATTGATTGCTGAGTCTTTGTGGATCATTGGAGCATGGAAGGGACCAACAGCTCATCGGTAATCATGTTACATTTGCTACTGCATACATTTATATACCTCAGATATGCTTTACTAATCAACCCTATCCTTATTAATTTTCCTCTTTTGTTTGCATGGACTGCATTGGTCATGATATGTACTTAGTCTGACTCAAACAAGCTTTAATTAGATTAAGATTAAAACCATAATTTACATTAATCAGAACACAAACAGTGCAGGTGCAACACATCACCTTTTCAACAATAAAGGTCCTCGATCACTACCACAATGATTACATTTGGTCATTAACATTAATATCAATATGTTTATTCAATTACTGAAGCAGCTGCAGCTAGCTCTGCTCCAGGTCATATTATGGCCGCTTTCACAGCTGAATTATTTCGAGGAGATGTTTGGACACAAGCAGGAACTCCCTCGATGGCTTGGTTCATTTGAGCAGGCTTTACAATTCCTCTCTGTTTTGGAGATAATTACCAAGGCATGATAGCCTTGCAGAGGTGGTAACGTCTTACCTTCACATTAACTTTGCAGCAGTTCCTTCTCAATAAGTACACTACCAACTTAGCAACTGCAAGCAGCATTAACAGAGATAGTAATGGTGACACCCTGCTTATAAAAATCTTGTCAGACTTTTTCATCCGTCAGTTCTATGGGTAAAGAGTTGCCATATTATCTGGTGACCTCCATAACCCATTGTTTAATAATATCCATTTACCTAAGTTGAGCTGATAGATATTCATACCTTTCCAGCTGCAAAATAGATACAAAACATTTCCATTAGATCATTTTATCCTTCCAAGGCAATGCCAGTGGGTTGTATGTCCTTGCAAATGTATCGTGCAGTCTTGTCTGTGATGGCGTTTTTCTGCTAAGCCCTCTTGTGCCGCAGAACTTGGGTGGAAAGCTAACATATGGGCTGATGGATTGTTGTGGATGATGAGTGGGCCAGCTGCTTTGCACATAATCGACACACAGCCTAGTCTTTGTTTATTTATTCTTCCATCAGCAGTGTTGAGCCCAAAGTATTCCCATGTTGTTGTCTAATTGGAGTGGCTTTGTCTGTCCTACATTGTCTCGGGATTTACATCTTTATTGTTGAGGTAAACAGAGCTATGGACCGCTGGGTTGTGTAAGGGATGTCCTCTGCTGTCTCCTGCACCACAATTCTGATGTATATTAACAGTTAGTTTATGAATTTTCACCCCCAAGTTTGAACAGATATTGTTATATCAAGCATAAAGTGACAGCCCTACTCCTGATGCAGTGGAGTAGGACATACTCTACCAAAGTGCCCTCTTGGACATCCCCTTGGGTGCAATGCCAAAATCTTGAAGTGGCCCCTACAGTGACCTTCTGGTGAGATATTATGCCAAAGTGTATTTTCAGTGGACAAATCATAAGAAAGTGACCTCCACCTCCATACCCCCTGCGTTCCCCGCCAGTAGACACAATTTGGTTCAATACACAGTTTATGTTTAACCTTAACCAGGATTTATTTAACTATTAATGACAACTTTTTACATGCTAGTGCTCTACTACGTACAGCAGGTGCTCTTTTCATTATTTTCATCACTGCCCCTCAAACTTCCTGAGTCCACTGGTGATTTTTTCAGAGGTGCCTCTCATCAGCCTGACAGACTGAACAAACCAAATTTGTTGCCTGGAGATAGAACTATGAGAGGAAGGAAAAGTTTGTGAATCTCTGAAAAAAAAAACATTCCTGCATTTATGATATGCCCCAGAGGGACTGCAGCAACAATCTGGAAAAAAGAGAACTGATAGTGAGAAATAGCAGAGGCACCTTGGCACCTTAGTGAGTAACTGGAAGTACTTAGCATCAATCTAACATCATTCATCACAGCGTGTCTTGTAGTGTGTAGTCTGGTGCAGCCTTGCAGTCTGTCCTGCTTATGGGCAAAGTCACTGCATAATTTCATTGCTGTCTGTGTCTAATCTTACACAGCAACCACTGCAGCAGACCCAAAACATCATGCAGTCTAACCTCTGCAGTATAGGGTGTATTACTGAGTAGTATGGGTGTAGCTTTAGCAGCTGCTACAGCTTTGTAATACTCATTGTGGATCCCTCCCTTCGTCATGTAGTTTGTGCTTAAAGGGTTAGTTCTGGTTTTTTGAAGTGGGGTTACTAAAGGCCCATCAGTGTCAATAAAGGAGGTGCCACTAAAAGCCTCGTAATTAACCCACTTGTAGGTTTAAACTACTCAAAAAACTATGTTGGCTCAACAATACGATACAGTAAGATTCTTAACAGTATTTAACTTTTACTCCACAAAGCCCCTGTGTTTAGAACTATTTTATGATCTAGCAAAGGAATATGTATCCCTCCGCCAGCACTTCCCCTCATTAGATCAGGTCAGAGTGCAGCAGCAGTCACTGAAGCAGCAAACCATATAAATCGTTAAATTTGTCTTGTTGTTTAAAATATGGACATCAGGACTCACCCCTCTGCAGTGACAGAGGGTTGTGTTTGCAGTGCCCATTTTACTGATAAGGACTACATCAACATGACAGCAGTTTGAAGGCTCACCGAAATTTAAGAGCTCTAAAGAAAGGTCCAGGAGAAGCCATGACACTATAACCCACTCATGACAGCAATGGACCTCTTGAGTTTGTAGACATGGGCTCACAGTTCATGAACCTTTACCACCAGGTGACTTGTGATTTGTCCTGCTTCTCTGTTCTCCATCCCTCTTCCTATCTGTAACTCCATCTGCAGAGATTCTTCCTACATGTACTTTGGTTCATAAAGACATCCTCCCTTATGCACGACAGCATGTTGTTGTTACTACAGTCTAAATTGTTCAGTTTTAGTTCAGTTTTAGTGAAGTTGTTGTTTCCTCTGATGACCTGACCAGCTGGTGGTGGAGCAAAACTTGACCCCTATGTCCGAACATACTTAAGTTCTAAACACAAAAGCTTTGTCGAGGAAAAGTTAAACGCTAATAAGAATCTTATTGTAGCGTACTGTCAAGCCAATGTGGTTTTTTGAGTAGTTTAAACCTATAAGAGGGTGAATTACGATGATTTTGAGGTCTTGGCTACCATCCACCTTTGGATATCTTCCCCTAGGGATGAAGCTCGCAAGTTCCTTTATTGACAATCATATTTAATAGAGCCATGGGTCTCTAGTAACACTACCTCAAAAAACCAAAACAACCCTTTAAACTTCATTAGTGCATACATAGACAACCAGAGAAAATTAACAAAATGTGCAAAATGTTAACACAGTAACAACTCTTCTCATCTATGCAAACATAAAAGGCCCCACCAAACTAAAAACTCTACAAAAAGGTATCATGACTCTGCAGCTCCCCTCTACTTTCAGTGGCATTTTCAGTCAGTTTGGCTCCTTGTTTTAGTTTGAGGAGCATCAGTCGGCACTGATTCACTCTGGTTTTCAGACAAACACACCAGATAGTAACGATCTAGTGAACACAGCCTTTGGCAGCAAAAGAGGTGAACAATTCTCTTGGTATTTGGCAGAGCAAATCCAAAAAAAACCAAACTTGGGAAATGGTTTAACTTCTAATCAGCAAGTTCGTAGATAAAAGACACTAAATGAATGGTTTATTCATTTGTGAATGTGTAAATAAGAAACATTTGCTAATCTGTTTATCACATCAACTGAGCAGGCTGTAATTTTTGATTCACTTTGCTGTTTGTGGTTAAATTGATTCTTTAAGTTGACTGGTTAGTTCATCTTTTTTTCATTTAAGGTCATTATATAAGATGTTTTTGCTTTCTCCTGGTATTTTTCCTTACAGGTTTTTTGATACTTTGCAACATTTGCATCAAATTAAATGGAAAACAGCTGAGCAATGTCCAGAAATGTTAATGATCTTTTTCCACCAAAAATAAAAATTCATGTTAAGATACTCTGACTGCAGTTTTGCTCTTATTTTTCAAAGAAAATGAAGCAGTTCTCCTGATTCATTGTTTGTTTTTTTACAGTTTGGTACGAGGGCAAACAGCCTACAACGGCTCAGTGCAGTTCATTCAAGTAAACACAACCAAAGGTCAGAAAGAAATACAAATACAATACAAAGACATTGAAATGCGACACATGAAATAAGACACTGCAAGTTAGAGACAAAACAAAGCCCAAACAGTCAAAACCCAGAAAACACGTGCAAGAGCAGAAACACAGCATAACAAGGAAGGTGTTGCATCCATCCATCTATTATCCATACTGCTTATCCCTTCCAGGGTCAAGGAGGTATGGAGCCTATCCCAGCCAACATTGGGCAAGAGGCAGGGTACACCCTGGACTGGTCGCAAGCCGATCGCAGGACCACATAGGGAGACAGACAGCAATTCACGCTCACACTCACCTGAGGGCAATTTTGACTCACCAATCAACCTGAAGAGCATGTTTTTGGTCTGTGGGCAGAAGGTAGAGCGCTCTGACAGAATACATACATGCATGGGAAGAACATGCAAACTCCACACAGAAGGGCCCTGCCCAGTCTGGGGATGGAACCAGCAACCCTCTTGCTGTGAGGCACGTGCACTACGCCACCAGTTGGTAACCTTCTAGATTTTTTAACTGTGCTTTTTTAAAATGCAGTTGACCATGAGACTGTATAATTGGCCCATCCCTACTCACAACGGGGGCTCAACTGTGCACAAGCATGGCATGGGTCAATGGCTCTGGTGTGAAAGTGCCCTCAAACAGGATGTACTTCTTTTAGATATTAACTGCCTCCTGATTAAGGTTTTAATGATAACCCTAAGTCCTTAATTAGGGTCATTAAGTTACTATTGAGTATTAACATATTGTCCCATTAACTTTCATGTTTTCCTTTCAAGATGCTCAGACAAACAAGCACTATGACCCATTCAAGGCTCTGTAATAATCCAAAGACTCACCCACACACTCCAGCTCCCCCCTGGACACTCTCTGTCTCCATGTTACAACAGCACACGTGAAGGATTGCACCATTTCCCTCACAGTCATCTGAAGGGCATTCTTGTAAAATTTTATGTTCCTCTTATTTTTGCTGTCTCTTCTTTCACGTGTAAATATGCACTAACACACATGTCCATGTCCTGTAAGTTATACAGCATGTTTGCACTTGCGTAACACCTACAGCATTATTCAAAAACACATCTTGTCTCACGTCCCTCACCTTCTGAACTGCTGAGCTCTCTTTTCTAACCCAGCTATTATAAAGCATCCTCAACACCTCAGTTTTTCTCCTTCAGCAGAGATTTTGTCTCCCCCTGCTCTTTGTTTTACCTCAGAAAAACAAGCCCCTACTCATTTGTCAGAGTTGTCCTTATCTGCAGCCACACCGTGTTCTGCAGGACCTCGCTACAACTCAGGTTGCTCTGGCGGGTGGCGGGGGGGGGGGGGGGGGTTTGCTGTGGTGCAGAGGGCCAAACAAGGCAGGACTCCAATACCAATGACCCCCGCGGCCATCCAACTTCTCCAAAAGTTCACACTGCAAGCAATAAATCTCTCACAAGCAGAGAGCCTGAAAGTTTGTTATTGCGGTATTCATGACATGACCCGGCAACATTTCTGATGCTAAGATATTCTGGATCAAATGCTAAGAGTGTGGAAGATGGTGTTGCTGGGATGCATTTGTGTTAAAAGGACAGTGTCTCTGAGTTAAACCACAACTCTGTGAGGGATCCCATATCGAGTATCTCTTTAATGGGACTCCAGGGAGAACTGATACAGCTTTTTAAATATGCATGCATATATCAAACCTGGAATTTTAGAGTCAGTTTTTATTAAAGGTGCCTCTTTGATGTTACCTGACATCAGTAAGGTATAATACGATCAGGGGCCTCTGTGGTTATGATCAGGGGCCTCCTTGTCATCAAAATCTGACTCAAAGCCTGTCTGGTATCAAATGACTGTGATGTAGGTCTGTTTTTTTGGGGCTGTCAGCATTAAAATGTTAATATGCACAAGATCATGGGTCAAAGTTATTGCCTCAAATTTGTCTGATCACATTGTCTACATGCAATTTCGGTGTTTCAAGCACAAGATTTTTGGCCTGATATTTGACCCAAATCCCCCTTTCTGACCAAAGTCAGCAAAAGGCTAGATTATCTAAATATTGTTTTGTCTGATTCTCCTGTGGTCTGAGGTATTATTGCCTCCTCGATTGTCTCTGATGAGGTGCATGATGAGAACATGATGTGAAATAATAAACATAGATTATGTTCAATATTTACCATCAGAAATTCTGATGTATGAATAGAATATCAAGGACATGAGCAAACTATCTGCTTTGTTGCATAGAATGGAAGAACAGACATTCAAGAACAAACAAAAACAAAACTAAAATTGCACAAACCCCAATTCCAATGAAGTTGGGACACTGTGTAAAAGGTTAATATAACACAATACAGTGATTTGCAAAATCTAATCCATGTTTTACACAGCATCCCAACTTTGTAGGAATCAGGGTTTGTAAATACCAAGCACAACAAAGAGTAGGGGTTGGGGGTTGACAAACGATTACCCAGACATGCATAGTATAACTTGTGTTGAAAGTCACCAGCGTCACAGTAACTAAGTGAACCACTACAACATCTGAGTGTAGAGGCAAATGCTATTAAATGATGCTTTAAGTTATTCAATGTTTAGTTCATTTTCAAGTGCTTGCAATTTCTTACTTGACTGAACACAAAAATAATTGTAACAACTGTCATGAGCTTACAATTTAAGCAACATTAGAAAAAGTTCTAGTCAAACAGTTATGACAAAAAAAAAATATTTACAAAACAACTTTTAATGTTTGAATTACTGCAAATGTCTTGCCATTTGTTCAATTACTTTTCCTTGGCCTGCATTTTTGCACTGAAGCTTATCAGAAAAAAAGAAAATAAATAATTCCCAAGGACTATTTGTTATTTTATTTGATTCACAGAATATCAAAGTTTTTAACTCAACTGGTTCTTTATTGAAGGGCACCAATGAGAGAAGATTCTGTGTACTTGCTGCACAATCTATGGGGGGTCATCAGGGTGTGGAGTTGTAAAGACAAATCTAAATTTAATGTACTGTTGTATCCGTGGAGCACGCCTCATTTCTTCCCCTGAGGTGCATAGCTGATGTGAAGAGGGTCATTGTTGGCCTCTCAAAAGTGAGAAAAACATCTATAGTGGCAGCAATACATGTCCAAAAGGCACAAAAATAACTTGATGCTCAGGCTGCTTCATTCTCTCTCTTCTATTTGGTGAACTTGCAGATCAGTTATGTGCATATCACTACCTACTGTATCATGCAAAAGTGTGCCCTGGGGCAGATGGATTTTACTGTCAGGGTAATCGAGCTGAGATAGAAATGTTACAGACCCGTAGGTAGATAGATAGACAGATAGACACTTTATTCCAGACTCAAAGATCAGTATCATTAAAATATAAAAGTATAAATATTGAAAACAAAATAAAATAAGTTATAATACAAAGAGAAATTTACTCCAGTGTTTCCAGAAACAAGAGAAATATCCAGTAGCACTTAATGAAGTTTGAGTCAGTGACATCAAAATTTCATTTTCTGAAGCAGTTAGTGGGCACATAAGTTGGTCAAAACAACTCACTCGCACTTGCTCATCATGGTCATAATTTTTAAAACTGCATGTTACAGAATACACTTACAAAAACAATCAGGCCTGATGATGCAGCCTAAGAACCATGCAGACATTGTTAGACTACAAACATACAGACTGAGTATCATGCTCTCCTACATTGTGAAGCATGTCCTCCCTGGCGATATCAACCCTGGCATGACTCATACAGCTTTAAGAGTCTGCGGTATCATCTGACAACAATGAGGCTTCTTTGCATGAATCAGGCCTGGATTCTGGAAAAAATAGAGTTTTTGAAGGTGATTGCCCTCTGCAGCCCAGGAAATGCTGCTCACTTCCATCACCTTAGGCAGTCTAACCCCAACGGCATGACAGCAGACCTCTTTGTGGGCAGTGATTATGGGTAATGCACATAAAGGCAGTGTGGCTGGTTGCAGATACAAATAAAGTTTTAAATAGCTTTAATAAAAGACGTGTTTTCTACTTTGGTTTCCTTTTTGTTTTCTGTTACAAGAGTTGCAGAGTGCAGAAAATGAACGGGTAAAGCTCTCTCTTCTATCAGCACTGTCACTCTTGGCACAGGCTCAAACAGCAGCCAAATGGACGGTGAGGGGACGGCACTGGTGGTCACACTGGTTCAAAGGATGGCGGCGTCCCTCTCCTGATCCACCACTTTGATCCTGACTGGACTATTTCAACAGCCACTGATCGATATTTGCCCCTAAAGGGTCGAGCTTAATGAGTTTTGTGATCCCTGACGTGTACTTTTTGTTTTTTTAGGAAAAAATCTTAACAGTGATTTGATGGATGGCTGTGAAGTGTGCTTCATACATTCATGATTACGTCAGCATGAATTGTAATCACTTCTCTGATTGATTCTCTGACTTCTCTCCTTGTTTTAATCATGAGGTCAAAATTAATTTATCATCCTCTTTAGCTCAGTGTTACATGTTTTGTAGTGTGAGATTTTTCCTGCTTTATATACAGTGCTGGTTTTGGGAACTTTCTCAGAGAAGCTTGCCACACAATAGAAGATTTCATGCCAGATTTTTGCCCCAACCCCCTCCTTTCAAGGATAATCTGTCCAAATATGCCTGAGTGAGTTCTTCCTGGGTATTGGTGGCTCAATTTGGTTGTGCGCTCTACCGATAGCGAGCTAAGGTCCATCTGCAGCTGGCACGTGTCCATGTGTCCATATGCCAAATACTTAACCCCATTTTGCGTCTACTACTGGATATTTTCACTCCACTTCTAACAAGTTTAAAGTGTTTCTTTTACAAAGTGACTCACATTCTGTAGCACAAAAGCGCCTGCCCACTACATTACCTGATTGGCCCGTAGTGAAAGTTATTGACCGAACAATCATCCAATCACCTTCCAGATATGCTTCTGATTGGTTCTGCCCTCCCCAAACACTTTCTATGGGCTCTTTCCCAGATGGACGAGTGAAATACTTTGAACGTCCATTTGGTGTGTCAGGTTATATTACACCTAATACAAGAGATTTTGTGTAAGGTCAATGCAACTTATTTCAAACAAGCTGAGAGATTGAGTATCATTGTTTTTCAAGACAATGTCTTATGGAATTGAATCAATTTATTTCAGATTTTCAGTGCTAATCAGACTGATTCCACCCTTGAGAATGAATCTATTCTGCAAGGGTATGATTTATTGTTTTCAGTATGTTTGTCATTGTCAGCAGAGGGTTAAAGTTTCTAGATGAAGTGTAACCCTGCTGAAACCTGGTAGATTAAACTTAGGCTTTGTCTGTACCCTTTATAAATAGAACAAAGCTGTTTCAGTGTGTTCTCCAAATGATGCTGTTTTGACCAAAATTTGTGATTCTGAAATCTGCAACCAGTGCTTAGAATGAAATATACAGAGCAGTATTCCTTAATGTGCCATAATGAACCCCCATAACAGTTTGTTGATGTTTTTCTGGTTAAAGGAAGTCTGCTGCAACCTAAGAGATAAAACTGAAGCTTCATGAGTAATTATAGAAATACAGCACAACTATATCATTTCATCCCCATGTGATGCTGATATGACAATTACAAATGATACTGAAATCTGCAACCAGTGCTTTTGAACAAAATATACAAAGCAGGCTTTCTGGCTGTGCCACAATAACTTGTTGATCCTTCCTGTTGTGCCGCCTTTGAAACAATGGTGAGTCAGCTTATGACTGAGCTGTTCATATATTGCTCTCTTCTATCCAGACAATAAATGGCAGCAGAGAAAGGGCAGCGCGTCCATCATTCCTCCACACAACACAATAACAGCAGCTCAGGGGCTGCTTAAGAAGATCGTTTCAGAGGAGTCTGCCTGTGCTGGGTTACATCCAGCTACAGGAACAGACTAAATATTAACTGCACTTCTCTGTAGAGGCTATTTGTCTTTTCATAACGGTTGACAAAGGGTTGGGCTGAATAGCAGGGTTAACATGATGTTTGTCTCTGCATTTCACATCATTAAGTATGGAAAATTTGACAAACATTTTCCACAATGGTCCTGAAAATATGTCATTTACCATATTTTTTCAGGGACAGCCTGGGCTATCAGAATATTTATGTGGCAATGATACCAGATTGATGTACTGAGAGTTGTATAAGCATAAAAACAAAACAAAATTCAAAATTGAATTTACAGAACATTAATAAAATCACTCACACATCAGTGAAAATAGCTTTTTCACATCTAAATATGGTTTTGTCTAGCCCAGGCTATATAAAAACTAAATAAAATTATGCAAAAAAAATTAAGAAAAAACTGTTTACATATTCGCACGTAATCTGCAGAAGTTTTTGCCTCCATTTAGTCATTTGCGTCACTTTTGGGAGCAATTTTTTCTCACATATGTTACAAAGGGCCACAGAACATTGGTCACACTTCCTGTTTGGTTCCTTGTGAAACTCACAGGCAGCAACTATCTTGTCTCTTATTGACCTTTGGCTGCTCCTGATCTTCAAGAAAACAAGAGAAGAAAGCTTAGGGCACATTTGATTGATCAATAGACTAACAGTATTGTAACTTTTTCTAAGGGTCATAGGGAAAAAAAAAACACCATTTATGGATTCATCACTGTGGAGCCACAAATATAAAATTTACAAAAATTGGAGCCACTGTGTTTCATGGCTTGATTTAAAAAAAAAGTCATAGATTAACAAAAGAGTGACCTTCCAATCACAGTTTTCTCCATGAAGATCTGTCGTAATAGTTACTCCACATTTCCAAAATTGGAAGTCCTTGATAATCCTTAATAAAAGAAAACTGGACGTGATATAAAAAACATCAACCATCTGTCAGTGAGAGCACATTGATGAATTATAGTTTTAGACTAAAGCTGTTTTTTGAACCAGGCTGTAAAGATGTGTATTAAGGCTGGAAAAAATATATATTTTTTACAATCATTAACATGTTAGGTTTTTGCAGCCAGCCTCAAGTGGACACTCTGGGTACTACAGGTTTGACACTTCCCCATGGGCCTTCATTTTCAGCCCTGGATGTTGCTGCCTGTTTGGGACCCATCACAAAATTTGGTCATACCATCTGTGCTATAGTGACCAAAAACAACACACCAGTCTAACTAGCCTAACAATTTCATGACAGAAAGTCTGGAAGGTTTGGTTTTTGTCCTGCCTCCTACGATTTGTCCCTCCATGTCCGAGACATTGACCAATGACACCACTGTTAGTTTTGCATGTTTGACAATCACTAGTGCAAATGAACTAAAGTTTGTGCCTTGAGAGATATGTGACAGAGGAAAAGTCTGCAAAGCTCTGAGAAACAGCATCCCTGCATTTATGTGTTTTAGAGGAGCTACCACAGACTGTTGCAAAGGAAATGTTGGAGAGAAACAGCAGATGCAACATGGTGTGTGACTGCTTACATTTATCTCTCATTCAACAAAAAGTCTGTAGATACAAACAAAAGTACTTTGCTCTAAATGCAGTGTATTTCTTTACAGTCTTCAGTGTTGCCCCTCCTTTTTCCAATGTCACTACATCGTTCATTCAAAGCAGTAGGGTAAGTCACAGTGCAAATGTATGGCTCTGTGGTCCCATAATATGACATAGTGAACATTGTTACAGACAGAAAAATAACATAGTCTGACATTGGTATTACTCAGTTAGGACTAAATTTCGGTCTAAGGTCAAGGTCTATTATCCCTTACAGGTTATCAGTGTACAGATTATCTAGGAACACGAATCAGCAAAAACTTATTTCATAAGATCAGGGTTAGAGGAGCTGGAGAGTATCTCAACTGACATTGGGAAACAGGTAGATTACAATCTGGACTGGTCACTACCCAATCACAGGCTGACTAGTAGATACAGAACGCCATTCAAGCACACACATTTGTGGGCAATTCAAAGTCACCAAACAACCTAACAGACTTTTTTTGGTCTTTGGGAGGGAAGTGGTGTATCGATTGAAAAACCCACAAATGCAATGGAGAACATGTAACCTGCACAGAGAAAGATAAGATGAGATAGTCCTTTAAGCAGGGTACACACATAAGGATTTTCTAAATCGGAAGAGATTTTTTATCGGTAGAGACCCCACAAATGAAGATAAAAAATCAGACATTGAAAAGTTTTGATCGGACTGTGTGTGGTGTGCTCCAGTAATCTCAACACAGCACACCACACACATAACCATTCTGTCTCACCACTGCTCTAGAATCTAGTACCGGAAAACACAACACACAACATGGGAGAGGACATACAAGAAGAGGGAATGATGGTGGTCTTGGGACTATTTTCGACAGAATTATATAAAAGAAAATACTCTGGAACAAATCCTGGAGACTACGTGAACACATGAGCTGGTCTTCCGTTTCTTAGGTCCACTGAACTTTATGTTTATGTTTCAGGTCGACCGTGCTTGTTTTTATTTACGCCTGCTTCCTTGTTCCTCAGTCAGCTCGCTTCTTGATTGGTTATATTCCGTTCCACGTCTCAACTCATGGAGCCATGACTTGGAAGTCGTCGGGTTTCCCCACACACAAAGATTTTTGGTCATAAATATTGATCAAGTTTAATATTTATGATTGTTGGCCCTGACCAGTTTCGAAGCTGATTATCAGGACAAATTCACTCTTAACACCTCAGCCCACAGAATAATCATATAGGATAATCTTATAAGACAGAAGATAATCGGACATTTGTTGTCCTTGGTGGGGAAGGGGGAAAATCGGGACAAAAACAGCCTGATAATCTTTATGTGTGTACCCTGCTTAGTGATGCCCAAAGGGGAAATTTGTGTGTTACAGCAGCACAGGGCAAACAAGCAAGCAGAAGACAGCAACATAAAATTGAAGGAAGGATGAGTAAGTTAAATTTCAGCTATAACCTATATAGCTATATAGCTATTATACAAAGGAGGGAGGTTTCAATTCGGAACTGTATGAGACCGTCTCTGGTCACCAGTTAGTGTCCAGGCCTAACAATGTCAATGTCGGCTTTATTTATATAGCATGTTTAAACCAGCCAGTGACCTACCAAACTGCTTTACAGTAGAAACAAGAGCACAGCAAGACTGGGAGTACCTGGGACCTAAAGACTCTGACTTATATCTGTATGCTCAGAAACTGTGTGCACCATACTGCCTAGTCCAGGGAACTCAACGCTCCACAAGTGATGCCAATCTCAGTCTCAGTCTCACAGATGCCCAACAAGGATAAAGTAGCATGGCTGTGGTGTTCGCCAGAGTTGCACTGAAACAAAGAGGTTTGTTAAATGAAAAAAAAAAAAAAATTCGTTGTAAAATGTATCAAATACAGAGGATCCTTTGAGTCCTAATCTCAGCATTGTCTGGCCTAGCTTCTATACTTGTAAACTATTGAGATGATCCCCTCACAATCTTCCATAAAAATACTGCATAATCCCCTTATTTAGCTCTGTCATCTAAAGTTATACCAGCAATGTATCCTCACCATCCAAGAATTTTGATTTCTATCAATTGCTCTACAACGAAAAACCTCCAAGCCCTTCTTTTTGACCCCAACACTGTACACCCACCTTCTGGTGCTTGTTTACCCTGCAGAGGGATGTAACTTTCAGGCAGAACTTTGTTATTAAAGTTTTAGTACATCTTATTTCAGCTTCTCCAGGATTGTGTAAGCTAAAGTGCCCCACTGCTACTTAAAGGTAATTAGCTGGCACAATTGTCTAGTCGGCTTTTAAGACGGTGACACTAACACCCTTTAATGCTGGTCTGACACCTTTAACACATGTCAGAATCAAAAGGGAGACAAAATGAGGGCTTCACCGCCTGCTGTAAACACACTAAGCTCACAGGTACAACAACAGGACAGTGAGATGCTTAGGATGTGAGAAATAAACAGGAGAATGAGAGCGTGTCAGATGAGACGGACAGAGAGGATGAAATGTGAGGAAAAGCTGCCATCACAGTAGTCACCCAGTCAATCCAGCAGCCTGAGAATTATCTGCATAATCCAGCTATCGTTTACACCCACACGGTCACGGCTGGCTGCTGGACACATTATGGATTTACATGGTGGATTAGGTGATGATAGTTCCTGTGAGAAGATGAGGATGAGGGGACTGTGGCAACAATATACTGGAGATAATAAGAAGAATGTTCTTTTGGGTGTGTTAGGATTACGTCTGTTTCTACCATGATGGCACAGCAGGTAGTGCACGTGCCCGACACTGACAACGTTGCTGGTTCAAATCTCATGTCAGTCCGGGCCTGCCTGTGTGGAGCTTGCATGGTCTCCCTATGCATGTGGGTTCTCTTAGGCACACGGTTTCCTCCCACAGACCAAAAAATATGCTAGTTGAATAGACTGGCGACTCGACATTAAAACAGAAGCTAAAACTAGAAAGAACTCAGAGAGAGCAAACCTCCGCCAAGGTAGCTCACATATTGCTGTTACATCTATAAGCAATAGTTCCATGATTGAGCTGCCATTATAATATGATTGCTTGATCCTGAAAACCCACACCTAGCACTCAGAACCATGTTGATATCATTATTAGTTAGACGAGCGTTCGCTAATGGCTGTTATATGGATCACCACCAAAATCTAATCATTTTTAAGTTGGACCATTACCAACATCTTCTACAAATTTCATCAAATCAGTCCACTAGTTTTTGTGTAATTTTGCTAAAAAACAAACAAACAGACAAACATACGCCGGCAAAAACATAACCTCGTTGGCGGAGGTAATGATTTGCTCACAGAAAGCCTGGGTACATCAATCTTATTTTGGATACATGCAAAATCACACAGATGCAGACTTAAAGTCACTACAGGGCAGCTTTTTTTTGGTCAGGCTAATAAAAGCTTTTCTGGCTCCCAAATTTGGAATTAATCATTTTTTTTAAACAAATAGCAGCTTAAAATGTGCATTTCCTCAGAGTAACACCATCAAGTATAATAAGGCCTACTGAAAATACCTACAAACACGTCATTTGTAGGCTGAATTCATGCATCTCTGTGTTTCTTTCCATCAAAAAATCAATCACTAGATGTTGCTCTCTGACAGTTCCAAACAGTGAGTGGAACAGGTGTTGCACAAATTGTGACATCAATGCATCAATTCTATTAAACTTCAGTTTAGTTAGTGTTTACTGACAATGGTTTTCTGAGGTGCTCCTGAGCCCATGTAGTGATATCCTTCACAGAATGATGTTCTGCTCAAGGGTTCGAAGCTCATGGACATTCATTCCATGTTGGTTTTTCGGCCTTGCTGCTTACAGGCAGAGATTTCTCTGGGTATATTATGGACTTTAGATGATGAAATTCAATTGTATCTTGAGAAATGTTTGTCTTTAATGTTGGACTATTTGCTCACTCAGTTGTTCACAAAAGTGGTGAATAACTGATCCTTTCAGTGATGCTGTTTTAACACCCAATCATGAAACTAAACTGATTTTATTTAACCTCTTCCCCTGTGGAACATTATAATCAGGTGTTTTTTTGAGCATTACTAAACTTTACCAGTCTTTGTTGCCCCTGTTCCAGCTTTTTTGGAAAGTGTTGCAGGAATCAAATTCTAAATTAATGAATATTTGCATTAAAAAAATGGAAGTTTATCCGTTTGAACATTAAAAATCTTGTCTTGTGTAATCAGTTGAATACATGTTGAAAAGAATTTTCAAATCATTGCTTTCTGTTGAATTTACATTTTACACAATGTCTCATCTTCTTTAGATAAGGATTTGTACAGATGCTGCCATGTAAAACCTCCTTACTTTCCCTGATAGAGTTTTCGCAGGTTTTGTTGTCAAGTTTCCTCTCTTGATTTGTCAGCTACTCAAATAACTAAAGAAAAGGCTGAGGCTATATAATCTTGTGAGGGAAGCGTCATCACAAGGACACACTTTAATAATGCATAAATTAGTTTGCTTTCAGTGGAATTCAAACACAACCCTAGAGAGGTGTGGGGGGACATCCAGTGGCTGGTAATTGGCTGGTAATAGGCTGGAAGCTGGCAGGCAGCTGGCTGGGAGGGGAAAATTGAAGCGGCTGGATCTGTAGATGTGGTTGTTTAGTACTGACACAGGCTTGGATTGCTGTTCACATAAATACAGATGAAACATGAAAAGAGCGAAAGCCCACTTAGGCTGGAACAACTCTCCCAAATGACCTGGTATGAAAAACCACTTTAGGCTTGTAGCTTGCTGCCTTTATTTATATATTTACATATTATCTTTCATGAAAGCAAGAACATGTTTAGTTTGCAGGATGTTGAGGAATCTCTCTGAACTGACCCTAAATATGAATCGAGTCATAAAAAATAATTGGATATTTATATACTGGACTATTTTACTGCTTGTCCTGCTTTGATGGTTGCATGGTTCCTTATTCATATCTTTGTTTTTAATGTTTTATTTATTGTCTGGCTGTACCTGTTGCCTTCATGTATCTTAAATAATTCATAAGTACCATGTTTGTATGAATCTAAACCAAAGAAACAAAGTGACAAAAGGAGAAGAAACCCAAAACAAACACTGGCAAACCCACATTTTTCAGAAGAAAAAAATCACATTTACTGCCAAAAACAATATTTGATAAACATTACTGTAAAAGAGGAGAAAACTAGAGTAACATGATGAATATGCAAATTACATGACAGAGTAAAAAGTATCCATTCTACATACATACAAACGCAAGAAAAAACATAAATCCTCACACAAAGACAGAGCCCCAGATGAATAAATATCAACCCACATGCACCCCCACGCAAGCACATTTACACACCCTAACAATCAGCCCCAGCTGTTTAAGTGAGCAGCCATTCTCACTTGCCCTTCTTTCAATTATTCATCTTGGTCCAACGGGGAGTTTGGCGGCATATTCCAGGCTGATATTAACCGTGGCTGCCCACAGGGACGCCAGACACGTGAACACAACATGTACCCATGCTGCTGTGCGCATACAAGTATTATTCTAAAGCTGGGGAGAGTTGGAGAAAGGGGGCGTTGGAGGTGGGCAATAGGTGATGGAGGGGGCAGAGCGTTGAGAATATGGAGAGACGTGTTGCTCCCGTGCTGCCACCAAGAGTGATTAAAACGACGCCTCGGGGTCTGTGGTGGTTTGGGACACGGGGTAGAATGGAAACAGCCAATCACCGTCTGTGAACGGTGCGCTCACTCTGCCCGCCCAGGCAGTTAAGGAGACACTAGTTGTGCTCCTTGGGGTATCTGCGGAAGTGTGTGGCCCATATTTCTTCTCACTTTTCTGTCACAAACACACATGCTCTCACGCATCACTCATTAAACTGGAGAGCAGTAAGCGGCACTGCTAATCAGAGGAATCTGTGAGCAAGTAATTACGTCTGTGAATGTAAAGTGTGTGTGCCTGCTCTTTTTCTCTAAACTTATTTATATCAAAAAGAGAAAGATGAGGACACTCTGCAACCGCTTACTCATTATGGAGGGTTAAATTCAATCAACCACTCTTTTCAGAGATGATGAAAGGGTTCTTATATGTTGAGTTACATGTATGTGTGCTCTGTTAAGAGCTTCTTTGAAAGCTTCAAATTGCTCCACTGTGAAAGAAGACAACACACAGCAAAGACATCAGAGATGAATCTCACCTGCTTTACTAAAACAGAAAGTTTAAACTTCTACATTGAAAAAGTTCAAATTAATTACTTTATCAAAATGGCCTTACAAGCTGTTGCACAAAAAGCCCAGTGAAGGGGTCAAAGCTTAAAATAGAGATTCCCAACAACCAGGTCAAGGAACAGTACCTTGCTCTAGATTGGGGTGTCCAAACTATGGCGCAGGGACACCCATGGTCCACTTATTTTGCCCACACAGCAAGTTCCAAAACTAATCAGAAAGCACTCAGAGAGCACAAACCTTCACCAAGGTAGCTGACATTTCTGTTACATCTGTAAGCAATAGTTCCATGATGAAGTTATCATCATAGTATGATTTCTTGACCCTGAAAACCCACACCTAGCACTCAGAATCATGTTGATATCATTATTAGTTAGACAGTTATTGAGCAAATAGATCGTTCACTGATGGCAGTTATCTGGATCACAAACTAAATCGAATCATTCTTTAAGTTGGGCCATTTCCAACATCTCCTGAAAATTTCAGCAAAATATGTCCAGTAGTTTTTGTTTAATCTTGCTAACAAACAAACAAAAAAAAAACAAACAAACAAATAAACATATGCCAGCAAAAATATAACCGGCTTGGTGGAGGTTATAAAGCTTTTGCTTCAGTGTTAAATAAAGACATATTAATTACAGCTTGTGCGGCATAATGGCACAGCCGGAAGTGCGCTTGCCTCACAGGAATAAGGTTGCTGGTTTGATCCCCAAGTTGGTCAGGTCTATTTGTGTGGAGCTTGCATGTTCTTCCTGTGCATAGGAGGGTTCCCTCAGGGCACTCCAGCTTTACCCCACAGATCAAAAACATGCTCATTAGGATAAATCTTGGCACCAAAGTGCCCTTTGGTGTGAGCCTGAAAAGGATACACGATGTAGATAACGGATGAATGATAAAGCTTTCAGAGGGAGCGTTGATGTCTGATTTCCAGATAATATTGTGCTGCCATCTTCAAACACCTAACAAGTACCTGTAAAGTTGTCAGATCGACACCATTACACAAACTACAGGCCTGTTCTCTACTCCCACAATTCTCCAAAATACTTGAAAAACTTTTTACAGCCAGACTGGAAAACTTCATCGAAAAACATAATCTGCTTGCAGACAGAAACTGTGTAACAATATGGATTCAGAGCGGACAGATCAACATCTTTAGCCCTAACCGAATTAATAGAGGAAATCACAACCTGTTTAGACCATTAAAAAAATTGCAATTGGAGTATTTATAGACCTAGAAAAGCATTTGACATTCTTGATCGTAGCATATTATTAAATAAACTGAAAAGGTATGGAATAAGGGGGGTTGGGCTGAATTGGATGGAAAGTTATTTGGGGTGGCAGTAGCTCAGTCTGTAAGGACTTGGGTTGGGGAATCGAAGGGTGGCCGGTTCAAGTCCCAACTAAACCATGTTTGGAAGTTGGTTTGGTAGCTGGAGAGGAGCCAGCTGACTTTCTGGGCACTGCCGAAGTGCCCTTGAGCAAGGCACTGAACCCCAAAAAAACTGCTCAGTAGTGCTTCTTCAGGAGCAGCATGCCATCACTCTGACATCTCTCCATCCTGTTTGCATGTGCATTTCAGCCTGTATTTGTGTAGCATGTTTCAACAGAGTGTAAAAAATGGAATTTCCCCATGAGGGACTAATAAAGGATGACTTTCTTTTTCAAATGGCAAATGGGAGAACTTAAATCAGAATTGATGGACATCACATGCAGTGTACCACAGGGGTCAGTATTGGGACTGGAGTTATTCATATTATATATCAATGACATCTGCAGAGTATCACAATCACTAAAAGTTGTTTTATTCGCAGATGACACCAATATTTTTTGTTGAGGTGAGAATTTGCAGCAAATTTTGTCCACCGTTACAACAGAAATGAATAAGCTAAAATTGTGGTTTGACAGAAATAAATTATCATTAAACCTAAGCAAAACTAAAATTACGCTGTTTGGCAGATACAATCCTGATTGCAATGTGGAGCTGATAATAGTTAACATAAAAATAGAAAAAGTTGATGAAACAAAATTTCTTGGTGCGATCCTGGACCATAAAATAAGCTGGAAATCTCACATAAGCCACATACGATCAAAACTGGAAAAGTGTACTGCAATTTTGAGTAAAACAAAAACATTCTGGATCACAAGTCATTACATACCCTATACTGTTCACTGTTTTTACCATATTTATCATACTGTGTCGAGGTCTGGGGAAACAACTATAAAAGCACTCTACAGCCAATATGCACAATACAAAAAAGAGCAATATGAGCAATAAACAAGGCCGGATACAGAGATCACACAAACCCTTTGTTTATAAAATCAGGCATGTTGAAATTTATAGATTTGCTCAAATTTAAAACAGCACTAGTAATGTATAAAGCAAGAAATAATCTACTGCCAAATACAATTGGGGAAATGTTTACAGAAAGGGAGGGAGGGTATAATCTAAGAGGAAACCTAAATTTAAAAAAAAACAAAAGGTTCAAACAACAATGAAAAGTTTCTGTATGTCGAGCTGTGGGGTGACTTTATGGAACAATTTGGATATGGAGATAAAACAAGGTACAAACATAAATCTGTTTAAAAAGAGCTACAAAAAACTGTTTCTAAACAAGTATATGGAAGAGGAAGTGTGTGATCAATAAGAACAATGAGGTAAATAAATAAACCATAAAAAATTACGTTGATTAGTATTTTGCTATAAAGTGTATGATATTGGATATAGGTAAAATATTTATATGGACTGTTACTTATTATGTATATACATGTAAGTATGTATGTGTGTGTGTGCATAGGTGCGAATTATATTTCCATAGATGTTTATGTAGTATATGTACATTATTTCTATATTCATACTTATGTGTTAGATACATATTTGTAAGTGTATATATGTATGCATATATATATATATGTATTAATTATATATTATATATGCTTGTTGTGTATATGTAGATAAACATATTTATACAGATTATATGTTTTGTATGTACATATGTATAATATATTTGCATCAATAGCAGAATTTATTTTTAGAAGACCCATGAGGAACAGTAATAAGGGGTGGGAACTCAAAAAGTATTTACTTCTTCCTACTCCTTTTCGAATGTGTATAATTACTTCATTTCTTTTTTTTCTTTGCATGTGAATTTCTTTGCATACATGTTCGAAATAAAATTCAAATTCAATTCAGTGTAATTCAATTCAGTTCAATTCAGTTCAATTCAATTCAATTCAATTCAATTCAATAGCTTTGTGAAGTTTTGTCTTGTTTTGAGTCTGGAAGTGAAGATAAAGCATTAGCACTACCTCCTGTAGTTCTGGTCATGACCAGGTGCCAATTCAGTAGAAGCCTAGGCCAACCATGGCCCTCTAAAATCAGATTACTAACCACTGGCAGGCAACAAATTAAAAATAAGTGATATTTGCAGAGAAACAATAAATTTTGTTAGTCTGAACATCAAATGTCTTTGTGTCGTTAACTGAAGATAGGTCAAAAAGGACATGCAAATCGTATCCTGTTTTTATCTGTTTTACACAATGTCCCAACTTCATTGGACTACGAGGTTTAAAGTTACAACTGACAAATACCTCACACAACCCCATGTAAACAATGCAGGACTTTAACTATAGCCAGAAGTTTATTTCCTGCTAACAGAGTGTGTAGGATGTGTCTAATTGCAGTGAAAAATCCAGTATGGTGTTGCTGCTGAATTATTGTGAGCATATGCAAATGGCCTTCACACTGCTAACACGGGGGATGGCAACACTTCACAGTGAGTCAAAAGAGGAAGACAGGAAAGCACATTGTGTTAGCACACCTCAGCTGTATTCTTTCATGCACAGTGTCACTCTCTAAGTGTGACGCGCGTCTCCAGAATGTCACTTCTGCTGACACAGTCAAAGGAGGCGTTTTCCTGGCATGTACCAGGTGACCCTGAGAGCACAATGGGAGTTTTGTCTGAAATGTTGTTTCAGATGAGGCAAAGTGTGATTAATAATCCATTAGTAAGAGACGTGCTGGTTTTGCAAAGTGGAGCCTCATGGTGGATGAGCTGTAGACGTACAATAAGGTTAGACAAAACATAGCCAGGGTGGGAAAGGGCTGCATGCATGATGTGTTTGTTCCAGCAGATTTGACCCTAGTTGGTCCCTCAGCGGGGGGGCGTTCGAGAAATATCAGAAAATACACCTTTTTTTTTTCTTGGACAAAATGCCTCCTTATATGCATACAAAAAGCCCTCTCTTAGTCTGCATGAATACATTCTGCTTGGGTGGTTGTCTGATATACAACTGTTATTTAATGTGTAGATAGAATAATTGGAAAGTCTGGTCTGGGCAATAAATACAATCAAGATGGTACCACCAGCAGGTCTTTTATGAAAGGCAACATAAAACACCATGAAATGTACATGCTACATATTGATTTATGTATGAATTAGTATTGGTGTTATATCAAGACAGTGTGCCAATATATCCATCTTCAGGCGACAGTGATATGCAGTTATCACTTGGAACTTAAACCTGCAAAGACTGAGCTTGAGCCAATCTCAGCACACTCTCCTCACACAGGAGTAAACAGCCAGAAGTTAACTTTTACATGATTTAAGTTGACAAAATTTTACATTTATTCTTTGCCTAATTTTACCTAAGAGGCCACATAATAGCAGCAGAACAATGACACGTAAGAGAACAAATCACAATATGATGAGAGCCTTTGTATATAGTATGGAATGGCAATTAGCTCTACTTGAAATCCCTCATTATGCTATCACAGCAAGGCTGTAACTGCAAGGTTATAATTTCATGAGAAAATTCATGCCTTTTAGGATGTGAAAGAGCGCCTAGCTGCCGCACTACTGTGTACCACTGCTCTTTCTCTTTGCTGGGTGACATTAAGCATGTTTTGCCACTGTTGCACCACATGCTCAATAAAATAAGTTACTGAAAAGCTATTCAGACTCAGAAAACAACACTGGCACGAAGCCACTGGTGCATGTACCTAAACCACAAAAGACACTGTATTTGGAAACGTTACTCTCTATCCTTTAAGGAGAGATCATACAAAGCCTATATTATGCTTTTCTGAGTGTATTAAACATGTCTTTTCTGTATGGTAGAGCACTTGTTTGAACAAGACAAAAGGACTAATAACTAGGTAACTAACTAACTAACTAGGTAAAATTATTCTATAGAAAAGTTGTCATGTTGTGTGTGTGTGTCCTTCTCTGAAGTCCAGAGGGACAATAACACACTGACCCTCTCGAACATGGGTCTCATGAGCTTTTTCCTGCTGCTGTCTTCTTGCTTCCTCTGTTTTTTTTTGCCACCACAAGGCACACAAACGCTGTGCCATGATCCAGATGTCTTTTCCAAATTGGCCAATAGAGTCTTCCACCAAGTGGTCCGGTTCAATTTGACTTGGTCCAGTATGCAGCAACAGGTGTTTCCACAGTCAAAAGAGGAGGAAAAGTACCAAAATAACCGTCCTGTGCCGTCTCACGTTTAACACCCCTTGAAAGGGTGAAGCCGAAGGCCCTGCCGTCTGTTGAATGGTCACAAGAATCATCAATTCCCATTCCACAGCATCGAACACTAAATTACGAACTGTGCTGTGGATTTAAAGTGATTTGTTCAATGCTGTTGCTGTAAAGACTCTACTTCAGACCACTTCTTTGTGTTAGGCAGCTGTGACATCCCACATTTACGTAGCTGGTATAACCCTCTCTTTCCAGCTGACATCCCCACCCTTGAGTGGAGGTTCAGCTTGAAACACAAATGAGATCAGGGTTAAATGCTCCAGATCATATTGAACTATACTGAACCAAACCAGACCACGATGGAAATGAGTCCCATGAGTTAAAATTGGTCCTTGTCTTCAGACTGTGGAGGTGTTGCTTATGACACGTTGATTGACAGGTGCTTGGCTGCACACGACAGTGACTCATATGACAGTTTAATCCTGCATGCTGAATCACTTTTAGTCACAATCAGGAGAGAAAGCAGCCAAGAGAAAAAGATTCATTCCAACTGATGACTGAATAACAAAAAAAATCCATCTATATTTTAGTCTGCAGTCGGCATGAGCTGTAATTTATGCTGATAAGAGCCTTTTGTCTCAGATCAGTATATGTTATGGTAAATGGATCAGAAGTGTTAAATTGTGCTTTATTTTTACTGTTGTTATACACAGGACCATTTTCGCCCAGTTAGAAGGATATTGTGCATTTCTTTTTCCTGTTGATTTATATTTTGATGGATGTTAATAATAAATGAACCAAGAGCAGAAGCTTTTTTGAATAGTCTTTGGATAGCAACAGAGCTGACTTCAGTGATTAACTTCAGCACCACAGCCAGTTTGTGTATTTGGCTCAACCACTTTTTCAGCACTCTGGACACCACGAGAGGCCTCAGCATCACATCTGTTCATCCTGCGACTCATTAGCAAAACCATAGACAAGAATCTTCACCACCAAGTTCTGCATTAGACATTACATCAGTCAAGGGGCTCCCAAACTTTTCAGCACAAGAACCTGAGCCTGGGGACCCATCTGGTGATTCATAGGGGTCAAAGACTTACAATTCAAGTTGTGGCATTGAAACACAAACTCATTGACATTCATGGCTTTTTCTGAAGTTACTATCTGCCTCTAAAGTGTCAATAATGTAATTTTAAAAATATTCCCTATGGTTCAACGCAATGTAAACGGCGGATGGACTTGTGCGGCACAGTGGGACAGCAGGGAGTGTACGTTGTGGCCCTTGTGTTTCCAAAAGAGATAAATGGTTTAGATGATGGCTGGATGGATAGATGAATGATAAATGGACTTCGGCTGGTATGGCACGTTTCTGTTTTTCTAACCTCTCAAAGCACTTTTACACCACAGGTCATATCTACTTTTTTACACCCATTTAGTCTTACATCCCTAACAGCTATATGAAATTATGCATCAATATTAGCTAACACATCCACGTCACTGATGCAGCCGTGGGAGCATCTTGAGGTTAAAGGTTTTGGCAGTCGGAGCTGGGCTCAAATCCGCAACTGTTTTATTTATGTTGGAGCAATTAACTGAACTGAGCCACTGGTGTCCTGTGACATGCCCTGTAAAGAAAGCTAAATATTTAATGATGTAAACTAGGTCTGTTGTACATGTTCCCAATCAAAATCCAATCAAACTCCTTCTCAGACTTTCTGACAACAAACTTGCAGGGGAGGAAACACCATAGCCTCATTTCCACTGACTTGTTTGGTTTGATTCAGTACAGTTTGGATCGATTTAGGACAGGAATCCCTGATCTTGTTTACTTTTCCATTACCGTCACTTGTGGGCAGGGATGTGAGCCAGGAGGTCAGGATATTTTACAGCAACAGCAGAGGACAAATCACCCTAAATCCACGACATATTTGAACATGGTGCTGTATGTCGGTGTTGATTCTCATTCATCCAGGTCATGGTCATCTTGAAGATTCAAAAACAAGGCACATGTGGCTCATTAATTGTTTAATTCTGATTATCTCATTATAGTGGAAAGCCATAACTCTATATGAAGTTAAAATTCAAGTATTTTGCCAGGCATACACCTTGCATCCACCTCTCAGTCCATAAAGTCCTGTTTTTGCCAAATATGATCCCAGATCAAATAATCTCCTGCTTTCAACTGCAGTATAGAGTTCATCTCAAACTAGACTCATTTTAAACATAGTTTGTCTGTTTAAATCATCCATCCAGGCACCAGAAATGTGCTTAACTGGATATTATCAGTCTGGGATCCAAGCCAGCAGCAACCTGAAATACCTGTGACCATAAAATTTTTTTATTTAGCACAAAGAAAACATTCAAAATGAAGAAAAAGGCAAATTATGGTTTGCCTTTTTTTTTTTTTTTTAACAATAAATGATCATAAATTACATCAAATCTCTCTGGTGGTGCTTAATTAATCCAGCAAAAATCTCCCGTATCCCAGCCTGTATCTCAGCATCTTTCACATTTCCGTCCTCTTCTGACCCCCTCTGATTATCATCTCCTTGCATCCACTTCTCCACATCTTCCAGAAATGTAGCATCAATTTAAATCACCATGCAGATGACATCCAGCTCTACTTATTCAACAAAGCTACCTCCACTCAACCACCCACTTCTCTTTTATATTGGAGATAAGAAACTGAGAGAAAATCCTACTTCAAAAACATCAGCTCTATCCAGCCTTGAAGCCTAACTCTGGAAGTGGTGAATATAAATGACACAGATGAAACAGGTAGCTTATACTGGTGCTATGATGAAGACAGCCTACAGTAGGAACTGGCTCACAGACTCGGCTGCACAGTGTTTCTGAGCACTTTGGTGCCTGAATGGACCATTTACCTGGACTCTACTCATGTCTTTAACAAAGAACCACCATAAAGGGCAGAGAATACATCGGTGATGGAGACAGATTTCAGTTATATGGCACTTTTCAGTCTGCGTGACTGAAATGGGTGGCATGGATATAGAAAAGAGTTTAAAGTTTATGTCAAAAAGGAGATGTCCCCATCTTAATGTTTGGGAAAGAAGAGTACCCAGTGACCCACGGAATCAGAAATAAGCCAACCAACATCCTTTCCCATGGTCTGCCCATGTTTGTTTCCATAAAATGTGATGGTCTCTGCAGATTCACACTGAGAGTCATTGTGAAAATGACAGCCGTTCACCTCAGCCAGTTTCAGAGCCAAACGTTTGGAAAAGTGTCAGTGCCATCAGAGGAATGTCTTGTAGTAGATACTGTTTTTGACTACAAAGACCAGCATGTCTTGACATTAGTGATGTGTAATACGACAAGATTTGGTATCAATCCAGTGCGAGGTAAATACAGGGCCAGTATTGCCAATATCCATACTCCATACGTATTTTTCATAATTAAGGCAGATGACCTTCATGACCTTTATGTGTTTTTTGGATTTTCCTTTAGGTTACCAATCATTTAAAACCCATGCCTTCTACTGTACAGATCCAGACACACACTGACATCCCAGCAGTGATTCCTCTCTCAAGGCAGGCTCCTGCGGGCGCAGTGACCAGACAGCAGTGATGAGTAGAGTTTGAGTGTTAAAACATAGGACAGATGATGGATTATATGTTTAAAACGTGGATAGCTGACCCAGTGCAAGTCTCTGCATGACAGCACAATATCAAAACACAAGAGTGGGGAGGAGGAGCAAAGCGGGCCTGTTCTGTGCTGTGAGAGCAGCAGACAGCCATGACGCCTCTTTGATGAAACCACAGAAGGGCATATAGGACAGAGACTGAAACTAAAGTACCCATCTCATTGCAAAAGTATCAATACCAGCATTGGTGTCGATGATCGATTTGGATTGTTCTGCCCACCGTTACGTTTCATCACACATCAGCCTCAGATACCTCAAAGTAAAGACACCGGTGAGAATGATCCGTCAATCATATTCCAGATATGTTTTTTTAAGGTTCCTCCCTCCCCAAACACTATGCAGTGATCATCAACTGTCAGACTTGGGGCCGCATCAGGACCCCCACAGCTTCCTATCCAGGGGAGTATCTCTTGATATTTTAACTGTATTATGTTATCCTCAAATCCCAACAATTATGAACACAGCTACCAAAAATTTTATTATTGGTACAGTTTTGTCAGGTATGACTACATATTTGATCTGTTTTACAGAAATCCACCTGTAAGACATTATAAGCCAATAAAACCATGACAATGAGGATGAGTATCATAGAGTTAGGCCCAGACAAAACAAACTAACAAAAAAAACAGCCCAAGAAAATGCAAAACAGATTTTCCCATATTATGCGATGCAACAGTATTGGGAGTTGGGGCTGATCTTTCTATTGAAGATTAAAAACAAATTAATAAAATAAAATAATTGTACAAAATAGAAAAAAAATAAGCCAACATATAACCAATATTTTGACACTAAAGAAAGCGACATATTGGCAGTTTGTCCCTTGTTTGTGCCCACTGGCGTAATACACGTTTTGTTTTATACATTTGACTGTACGTAACGTGTGTCACTGGAGGACCCCACGAGAGACCTAAAGCTGTATGTAACTGCCTGTTGTGTTAGAGATCAACTACAAACATGGCAGTTATTCTGAGAGTAAATGTAACAAAATAAAAACCAATAATCAATATCATCATGGTCAGACCTCACCAGCACCAGACCTCAGCATCATCTGCACTCCACTTCTACAATATTACCCTCGGTCCATCATCAGAACTGTCTTGGTGTATGGGTGTAATGAGTTACCGTGTTAACTAATGACTTGCGCTCAACTGTGCAGATAGATGTTTTAGTCTAAGCATCATGAAAAGCAGAGGCTGTGCCTTTCAGTGCTTTAGTTTTATTCATCGTTGTATCATAAAATACTTCATGGTTTGTACTTGAGAAAATAAAACCGATAAAATAAATAAATAAATAAAACCGACCAAGCCAACACAAACACACCTGCAGACAAAGTCAACCATGGAGTCAACTCCAAGTCACCAATGTACATGGTCACTAGTTGAGTTGCTACACCGATCAAATTTCCTTGTTTCCAGGCTTCTGTCGGAGAATCTCTCCTCTGCCTCTACACTGATCCTCACAGTGATGTTTGGACTGCAGCTTGCATCTGTGTCGCATTAATTTTGGCCAATGCAGGGGACACGTGTTGGACATCATGTGTATGCGTCCGTCTAGTTAGCAGTTAATATAACTTGAAAAGCAGAAACTAATCAAACAGACTAAAAACCCCTTCCTCGAAAAATTATTTGATGGTGTGGCACAACATCCTTGCACATCTGGGAGAAATCACTACACTATCTCAGTTCTCCCCAATTTTTTGGTAATGATGACTTCCAACCTGGTAAGGCGGACTCAGGGTTTTAAATCTGGGCTCCTAAGGGTATAGCCAGGACAGCTGACCTCTTCAATGATAACTTGGTCCTCATGTCATTTGAGGAGTTTAAGTGAAAATATGGGATTCCTGCAAAACACCTTTTTAAATATTTACTACTAAGCAGCTTCATCCTTTCCAAACATAATGATAGTATGAGACCTCCTCCCCGATCCTCTCTGCAAGACTACACTTTGGCTTTCTTACATTCTAAGGGCCAGATTTTGTTGTTGTATAAGCTGTTTGTGAGTTAGTCTAAAGAGTCATCACAACACTTACAAGGAGAACAGACTTGCAGGAGAATTTAACAGAGAAGGAATGGTTAGATGCATGTCTCCTCGTTTACACTCAATCCATTGATACAAATTCAAAGCTACTGCAGTATAAATAGATTTATAACTTAAGCAAAAGAACATCACTTTAATCCTAATATACCCGATACTTGCCTCAAATGTAAAGACCAAAAAGGGACCTTGTTTCATTGTTTGTGGGAATGTCCACTGATATTTTCATTTGAGGAGAGTGTTGGACCTGGTGTAGAAGCTCCTCTTGATATATATATTAAATGTCTACCCACAGGGCTTCATTACCACTCAAAAAGTAAAGTTTTCACTGAGAATTTGGTATTTCGAAGATAAACAATGTATTGCTTGATCATGTAAGTCAGACATACCTTGTGTCACAACGCAGTTGTTGGGGAATGACCTTGAATTATCCTTTAGAGAAGATGAGCTAAACAACCAAGAACAAACTTGACAAGTTTTGGAAAATACTGAACATTTTCTATATTTTTATTGAGAGCAACAATATGAATATTGATGGTTGGATGGATGATAAATAAAAATGAGTTGGGTTTATATATTTGTCCTTTGTCTTTTATTTATTGAGGTGTAGATAATGTAATCTTTGGACTGTAGCAAGTCTCCCTTTTCTTTTGTTTTGCCCCCCGTTTTTTAATATAGTCTAGTTGTGCTGTTCTGTACTGCTGTCCATTTGTTAAACGAATAAAATGCATAATAAACAAGTAAAATAAAAATGTTTTTAAAACTGCAACTTTACACAACCGTGCATGCCATCAATTTGATGCATTTCTTATTATTTAGTTCAGCACACAATTCTGCCTTTTCTGCGCAAATCAATCCTATGATTGGCTGTTCTCTAAGTGGCTATCACTTAAGGAAATATAATTTTATTAAAATGTTATTATTTAAAATTCATGCACAGATGCAGCTGTTGTAAAAGTCATGAGTAATCATGCCTAATAATAAAGATTTTAATATCATAAAAAGCATCAAAATCTAAATTTACTCCATGATTGAGCAGCCCTGTTCAGGTTTAAAATCGTCCCCTGGTGCTCAATCCACATTATCTCCATGACCACAGGGCAGCACAGATGTTATGGTTGGACCACAGGGGCCATGTGAAAAGGTAAAAAGTGCATGCTAAACCTCACCTCCAACATCAGATCTGCACACACTTCCATAACAGTCTGTATTTCTGTATTTTGAGGAACACATGGGCTTTCATTAGAGCAAAAAAGGAACAGCCGTTTTCTTTTTTAACCACGCTGCTCTCTGATCCGTGGAGTGCTTTAGCTGCATTTTTTTTTTGGGTGTGGGCAGAGTGCGAGGCAGGTCTGAATTCTGTCCACAAAGCAGCACGAGTCCGTGAGACCTGGCAGCACTATTGATTGAACTTCAGAGACGGCACTTCCGAACGTGAGGGACATGCTAAGAGCGGCCAGGTACGCAGCAGAGGAGATATGTGCGAGACAGAGACGAGACAGAAACAGAGAGAAGAGGGGGCACAGGGGCGAGATGTGGACGTGAATGCATGCTGTGCAATTCAGAGGGAACGCTGGGCAGACTCTGAGAGCAGGAAAAGGATTGGGAGGAAAACACGGTGAAGGCTCCACATATGCGTGAAAAATAAAGCAGTGTGCATGGGGGGAATTGAAACTAAGGCGGCTGTATAAAGCAGATTTTTTAAGGCATCAGGCATGCCAGCGTTCCATGAAACTAAAATCTCATTTCAGTGTGAGCTATGATACCAAACATGCATGTAAGCCATGAGAAGTGGCCTGCATGTGGGGAATAAGAAAAAGTGAAGACATTTCCACAGAAAACTCATCTAAAGTGCACACTAAGTGAGAAAAGGAGATTGGAAAAAGGAAGTAAACAGATCATTTCCTTTGAAAGCGAAGACAGATTCTCCTCCTTTGCCACATTTCGCCAGATCAAGTGAAAATAAGAAGAGAGGAAAAGGAGCGAAGTTGAATGATAAAATACGGAAAAAAAAACCCGAGCCTGAGAAGTGAAAAATATGAAAGAGTGCTTGGCTCAGAAATCAATTGAGCCTCATTGATTTTGTTCCTTTTATTTTCATTTTTACTGCATTTTAGTCAATAATGTGCACCTCCAACGATGAACAAGAAAGCCTTTACTTCAAGGATTCCTTTATTTCTCAAGATGGAAGTGATGTGAGCTGCAGAGGAGAGCACAGGTGTGTATTAAGATTTCTATTTCACAGAATGTAATCTGTGCTGTAATGGGGACAGCGGCCATACAATACATTCTGATTACGATACTATTAACTATTGATTTCACAGTAGATGTCTTCCTGTGGTCGTGCTGCTCAGCCCTGTTTCTTGTTCTCAGCCTCGGTGTGCAGTGTGAGCGACAAAGTGGAGCCTCTGCCCTTTTTTTTTTTTTTTTTTATCTCAGGATGGATTCACTTCAGTCCTCAGAGCAGACAACCAGCCAAGTGCAACAGAGGACAAAAGCAAGGTAGTTGATTTTTTTTGTCCTTTTTTTCTCCCTGAAAGAACGGCAGGCTGGTCTACTTTCTGCTCAACAGATGCTGTAATTTAGTGGTTGAGCAGGATGAAACAAAATAAAAGAGGACATGACCTACCAAAGTGGACTGAATTCACATGAGAAAATGAAAGCCTCTAATTATCTCTGGATGACAAGATTTGTTTTTGTGGAAAGATACAAATCGTTGTTTTCATGGGTCAATGGTTACATTAATAATGCAGCGATCGTGCTCATGCAGGTCATTCAAGAAGGTAAACTTGGTCCAACAGTGAAACTGAACCTGTTTTTTATTATTTATTTTGTTCAACTTTTATTTTACCAGGAAAGTTCCTATTAAAATACAAATATCTCTTTTGTGAGGGAGTCTTGGCTAAGGAAGAAGCACAAAAATTTAAAACAAATAAACAATAGATCATGACTAGGGATGCCCTCATCAGGCTTTTCGTGACCGATACTGATCACGATTCACCTGTTTGTGAGATCGACTGATACTGATCGTGAAAGTTTGCTCAGCAAAGCAAAACATGAAGGTCTTAATGAGCAATGAAACAAGTGTCCTACTGTAAGGATTGTTTCATAATGCCAAGAAAATGAATTTCCCTCCTCGCTGAAATGTATATATTGTCAAGTGTTGGCAGGTTTATTAGTAGTGTTTCCTTACCATAAGCTTTACAGCCATAGATTTTGCTGTCCATGGATGGTGAACCCTAATATGCCATTATCATTAGGATTATACACTGCCTGGCCAAAAAAAGAGGTCACCACAAAAAAAAAAGGTCACGCACTCTAATATTTCGTTGGACCGCCTTTAGCTTTGATTACGGCACGCATTCGCTGTGGCATTGTTTCGATAAGCCTCTGCAATGTCACAAGATTTATTTCCATCCAGTGTTGCATTAATTTTCACCAAGATCTTGTGTTGTTGATGGGAGAGTCTGACCACTGTGCAAAGCCTTCTCCAGCACATCCCAAAGATTCTCATTGGGGTTAAGGTCTGGACTCTGTGGTGGCCATGGCCATCCATGTGTGAAAATGATGTCTCATGCTCCCTGAACCACTCTTTCACAATTTGAGCCCAATGAATCCTGGCATTGTCATCTTGGAATATGCCCGTGCCATTAGGGAAGAAAAAATCCATTGATGGAATAACCTGGTCATTCAGTACATTCAGGTAGTCAGCTGACCTCATTCTTTGGGCACATAATGTTGCTGAACCTTGACCTGACCAACTGCAGCAGCCCCAGATCACAGCACTGCCCCCACAGGCTTGTACAGTAGGCACTAGTCATGATGGGTGCATCACTCCACCTGCCTCTCTTCTTACCCTGATGCTCCCATCACTCTGGAACAGGGTAAATCTGGACTCATCAGACCACATGACCTTCTTCCAGTCCTCCAGAGTCCAATCTTTATGCTCCCTAGCAAATTTAAGCCTTTTTAGCCTCACTGATAAGTGGTTTTCTTAAGGCTACACAGCTGTTCAGTCCCAATCCCTTGAGTTCCCTTCGCACTGTGCGTGTGGAAATGCTCTTACGTTCACAATTAAGCATACCCCTGAGTTCTACTGTTGTTTTTCTTCGATTTGATCTCACCAAACGTTTAAGTGATCACCGATCACGATCATTCAGGATTTTTTTCTGGCCACATTTCTTCCTTGAAGACGATGCTTCCCCACTATCCTTCCAGTTTTTAATAATGTGTTGGACAGTTCTTAACCCAAGTTTAGTAGTTTCTGCAGTCTCCTTATGTTTTCTCTGCTTGATGTATGCCAATGATTTGACCCTTCTCAAACAGACTAACATCTTTTCCATGACCACGGGATGTGTCTTTCAACATGGTTGTTTAGTAAATGAGAAGCAACTCATTGCACCAGTTGGGGTTAAATAATTTGTTGCCAGCTGAAAGATAATCGCCCATGCAGTAATTATCCAATAGGAGGCTCATACCTATTTGCTTAGTTAAATCCAGGTGGCGACTTTTTTTTTGGCTAGGCAGTGTACATGTGTTGTGATCCTTTTATGTGCCTGTGTGAAAAGCCTTCATTCTGAAACTAGAAACCGGAAACGAGAAATCAAGGCAGAATATCTTGTCTCTGATAACAGAGGACTGTGCCATCACATCAGCAGAAGAACTACATCTTGTCTCCGATAAGAGAGGATCACACCGTCACGTCGGCAGGCGAACTTAGTTTCTGAGTGAGAAAGATGACTACTGTTTGTGTAACTCTGAACTGCGATATTATTGGTTGATGATTGTTTCTGGACAAACGCCCACTTGTGTTGTACTGCATATGAGTTTGAGGAGATGCTATGGACCTTTGGTGCGAGAGGAAGTTGCCCTTGTTGTAAACTGCTCCACCCCTTGTGCAAGTAAAAGACTGAAGAAAAGCTCCTTCTCCTGTCGTTCTGTCCATCTGGGCTGTCAGTCAGGGGTAGTGTGGGAAATTGTCCTGACACTCTCCCTTCCAGCCATGACTGTTTACTCTCCAGCACAATGCATGTCACCCATCTGACCTGACTCAACAGCACCATTGTGTGGACAGTTTAATGCAGCAGTAAAAGCATCAATAAAAAACAGAGCTGCTGTTGTTTCTTGTTCAGTCAGTTGGTATTTTGTTAGACTGTAACTTCAGTTTTAACCTCAAGAAGAATCTGATGTTTTTCTGCTTATGGCACAAGGAGACATCCACAGGACGGCAGGGCAGTGTGACAAAGTGTCGGTCACCGTGCTGAGATGTTGGAGAAGTTTGCCTGCAGCTCTCAATCTAACAGCTCACTGCAGCTGACTGTTCTGCTCCTCAAAGCAAAAACACAAACTCTGCTGTTGAAAATAAAAGTTGAAGAAATAACCTTTATCTTGCTTTGTTTGAGTTTTATTTTGAAAGAGACAGACATTTTGTTGTGTAACCCTAAAAACAGAGATGTCATGTCTCCAGTAGTTCCTGTCACATATATAATGTTATAATGTCAGACTTTCTCAATAAAAGTGGACAAAGTTTTAAGTATTAAAGTTAAAGTGTAGCATCAATCCCCCAGGCATCAAAAGCACTGCGATAAATACGAAGTTTATATATGTTTTGTTGAATTTCTGTAGATTTTTATCATGCAGTAATCTGCTCCCGGCATCACAGCCCACACCGTGTGCTGATGTGCCCGCTGACTCGGACTGTTTAGTAAGTTTTCTCACAGGTCTCCGGACTCGTCAACTCTCCAGCCCACAGAGGGTGAAGAGATTGCTGGGTAATACTGCTGTTGCCCTCGCAGGGCCTGAAAAAAGTTGACCAATTAGAAGTTACACCACAATTCTGCTCTTATAGAGCAGTGGATGAGGTCACAGAGAGGCTGATATTGATAGCAAGATAAAAAGGAGAAACCTTAAAGCACTGAGGTTATCTGAGGCAGACTGAAGATGTGTTGACAGTAACTTTGGATGATGCAAATGTTTTGTTATCTCTTGTTGCCTGAGCGAATAAAAGCATGTAAAGTGATGAAGCTAAAGTCCTGATGGGTGGCTAACTGTATGTCTATCTGAAGCCACTCTATGAAAAACTCAAATCCAAGTGTGTGCATGTCCCATCATGACATCAGAATTGTTTCAATGTTCTTGTTTTGAGTTAAATGTATGAGACACCTCCAAATCAAAATCTTATTTAGAGAAATATAAAAGACATTTTGTATCAAAAAAATGTATCGATAAGGCAAGGAAAATATATTTAGTGTTTTAAACCTAATACAGATAGTATATGTTGCGGCAAAATACCTTAAAGGGACAGTCTGGGTTTTTTAAAGTGGGGCTGTGTGAGGTACATCGCATGAGCCTGAACGAAGGGCCACAGTGTCACAGCTCTGTTCTCTCCCTGCAGAAATTTCAGGACGGATGCTGACGTTATACATTGCTGTGCACGGTGTCAAACTCTCCACGTAGGTGGATATTAACAAAGTGTTTGTAGCGTGTGATGATTGTGCTGTTTTTGTGGCTTGTTTTCTCCCATGATTCCTTGAATTAAGCGGAAAATCTGGCACCATGTACAGCAATATACAGCATTAGCATCTGTTGTGAGATTTCTGAACAGAGAGAGAACTGAGCTGTGACACTGTGGCACCTGTTCAGGCTCATGCCATGTACTTCACACAACCCCACTTCAAAAAACCCAAACTGTCCCTTTACAGTTCCAGTGTGTTGCCTTTAATCATAAAATTAGCTTCATAGTGGGTCATTGAATTGTGTTACACATGCCATCACCTTTCAGATATATCTGAAGGTTTCTGCCCTCTGGGTATACCATCTGTTTGCTGATTCCCAGATACACAAGTAAAATACTGTTTATCATGCAGATGTGTGGAATTGTCCTGACACACCAGATAGACCATTGAAATTCTTTAACTAGCCCATCTGAGGAAAAGTACGGACACTCATACATTGAGAATCTGGATAAGGGAGCTTTTAGAGCATATTGGCTTGGAGAGCCTAACGTACTTTGCTGAAGGCGAACGGAGAGATTTTGTCCAGCTCTAGGAACCATCTATGAACATTGTAGAAGTCAGAAATATAGGCTTCACCTGAACAGAAATTTTAAAAATTATTTATTTTATTGTTTTTTATGTCTAAAAATGTGTGCAAGTTGAGTGTGGGTATGTGAGTTTGTGTAATTTGTCCATACATGCACGGGTTTAAGGCCTGAAACTGTTTGACTGTTACTGTATGTTTCTCTTGTGTTTATAAAAAATACGAATAAAAATATTGGAGAAAAAAAAGTAAATCTGTGCAGCAACCCATAGAAAGTACAATTGGCAGAACTTTTCAAAAGCATATCCAACAGGACGACCGTTCTGTCAGTCGCATTTATTACGGGCCAGTCACATAATGTTGTAAGCAGGCACCACTGCCACAATGTGAACTAGCCTAACAAACATAAGCCACTTAGCAGAACAAACTCATCCAAACATGTCAGAAGTGGAGTGAAAATATCCTTTCCATCAAGGAATGCTTTCAGTTTAATATAAGACCTTTTCAAAAAATTAAATTTAACTGGAATTAATAAAGTCATTTATTAATGGTTAAATGTTGAAAAAATAATCAATTTGAGTCCATGGTGTTATAGAGGCAAAGCAGACTAAAATACCTCATGGCAGTTTTTTGTTTCATCTTTATGATTACTCGAAATTGGTGATCTGCATTGAGTGAAGAGGAGGGCCACAAGTGGGCCCCAGGCCCCCAGGCCCCCAGGCTGCCACCCTTCATTTAGGTTCACACCAGTTCCTTATGGTTTCTTGCCTTGCCTCAGAAGAGTAGACTGTAAGATTTGCTTTCTCGTGCTTCTGAGGAAGAGTGAAGAATGCGGCAAAACTGTTTTCCTGGATATTAATGTGGAAAGCTGTCACTAGAGGTTACTTTGTCAATATGTATACATATTTTTAAACACAAATGCAATAAGCAAAAGTCAAGTTAACTCTTTCATGCATGGTGTCCACTACAGTGGACAGACATTTGAAATGTGTTTCATACCATTTAGGTTGCAGGACCATGTCAAATTACCACTGTCTCAAGTTTCATAAAAATATTTTATGTGCAGATTTTTGTCATAGCGAGATATTGCATCATAAATCCAAACTGGCCAACAAAGGGCAAATTGCAGCATGCCCTTCAGGAATAAGTAATATATCCTTTTATTATCAAAGAATCAGACAGGTTAATATATATATATATATATATATATACATATATATATATATATATATATATATATATATATATATATATATGTATATATATATATATATATATATATATATATATATATATATATATATATATATATTCTAATTGAATAATATTAGGAACAGTTTTATGCAGATATTTAAAGTATTTCTCTTATATATATTTTTTGTGATAAAAAAAAAATCTAATTAAAGGGCTTACTCTGTATTTTGGATCTTTATTAAATTAATTAAGTTTCTATTTATACTGGTGATGCATGGTGTCCACTGTAGTGGACTGATGCATAACTCCATCAACATATAACATTAGAAAAAAATAGCCATGATTTTAACTTGTTTGAAAGTAAAAACAAACATTTTAAAAAATATTCCTTTGTGATTTAATAAGTCATGCATGAAAGGGTTCATGAGCTGAGCAAAATTCAAGCCAAGTATATTTTGCTTATATCTTTATTTTAGTTTTAAAAATACATAAAGGAATTCTACAAACAAAATATGGGCCAATTAAAGCTTTATTTTATTGGACAAATGGAAAATTTATTGCTGTCATTCAGCTTTTGTCAGATTTTCTCCATGAACATGAATTTTGTTAGTTATCAACTGACATGGGGACCACCTAAAGGGAGTGAAGGGGCCACATATGGCTCCTGGGAAGTCAAATGCCCACCTCTGAGGTAGGAAAAAAAGCCTTTATGCTCCTCCATTTAGTCTTGTAGCAATTAAATGTAAACTGTATTTATTTGTATTTTCAAAATAATCTCCTCACTTGGGGTGATCTAGTTATTGCCCCTAAAGGCCTTATGGAATTACCATAATTGTAAACAAAGGCTGAACCCTGACAGCTAGTACACAACTCAATTTATAGTCAAAGAGCGGATGTGAGAAATGATTTTCCTTTACTTTGACTTTACTTCCACAAGCCTAGGGAAAGCTGGAAATGAAAAGGTGAGCATCTTTTGCATTTTTATAAAGGCCTCTTTGACTTGCTTTAAACTCTAATGTTGGTTGTTTCCTGAGGCAACGCGTACTGCAGAAGCAACACTTACTGGAATTAATATTTGCACCATCGCCATTTTTCTCACTCAATATTTAACTGGGGCTATCTTTTCTTTCTTCCCTCTCCCCTTCCTTCTCTGCCAGAGGTTCAAAGATCCTTGAATTTGACATTATGCAGTCTTATAAGCTGCTCTAGTTGGCTTCACTGCTCATTTCTCATCCCTCCCCTTCTCTAATGGCTCTTCTTAATAGCATGTGCCTATGAAGGAAGAGGACATATGGAAATTAAAGCTACACCCAAAGTGGGTCATTAATTTCCCCTCAGATCCTCTGACTTATTTACACCAGGAAATATACGTCATTTAGGAAACATTCATACACTGAAGTCTAATCAGAAATGTCGGAGGGATTGATAAGATGTCCAATGGGGAGCTGCATGTTCCTTTGATTGATCTGCTCACTCTTTCCTTGCAGGGTTTAACCTACTTTGATAAATTCTAAGTATGCTTCTCAAATCTCTATGATATTTATACAAGAAGGAGCTGCACCCTGCTAGGTCACTCTCAGGCCTTCATCCATGAGCATCGATTCAGCCCTCCGTCTTCAGCTCTGGTGCCTCAAAGCGCCTGATGGGAAGCTCAAGGCGAACGCTTGGCTTTTCATCTGTTCTCAGAGCCAACCCTCGGCTTGGAAATGCTTATGGTTCCTCCTTCCTTTCCTGAGTGAGGTAAATATGCAGGTTGCCGTGTTTTGCCGAGAATTTTCTGGTTTCCTCAGGAGGGAAACTGCCAACACCCCCCAACCCTTCAAGCTCTCTGCTGCTGTGATGAAAGGGATACAAATGCAGAATGAGCAGTCTTGCTGTTCAGATCTGTGCGCCCAGGGCGGATGTTTGGTGAGAAAAGGTACACCAAGGAACAAAAAGGGAGGGAGAGGAGGTGAGCAAAGAGATGTGATGTAATTATGGTTGCATAACATAAAGATATATTTACATCTATGTACATTCAGCTTGCATCATTGCTCTTAAATTATCCCTAGACGGTACAGAGATGAGGATGTTTATGTTTGTGGGTTTTATAAAAGATCATTTCAGGGTGCAAATTCACATTTAAACCTACTGTAGGTAAAATTTGACATTTAGACTTGTTTTTTCTCGATGAACTGATTCTATGATAAGCATAATTTATGTAGAAAGCTAACACTTCATCAAATATTAACTTATTTTGTCAAGGACAGAGGAATTCTCAATTCTATGCATGACGCAGGGCAGATTAAGGCAGCTGTTTATCACTGCATAGCATGGCTTTATCCATTTTTTTACAGTCTATGGATGCCACATATATGAACTTAATGGAAGTTTGGGGTCAGTCTTCAGTGAACCTGCATATTGAAAAAAAACAAAGAAAAAAGAAAAGGATCTTTTGTTTTTAACATTTTGAACCCTTGGATCTGTTTTCTAGTTTTTCTTGTTTTCAGGAAACCAAAATGTCCTCCAAATCTAACAAAAGGTCACAGTTTCGGGCTGAAATTACTATCATGTATTTATGGCTTGAGCTGATTGCTTACTTTTGTGCAACAGATAACTTTTTTCACAAATTGAGGAGTACATGAGAGAATGCTGTTTTCCTTTAAAGGTCCCATATTTTGATCGTTTTCTGCAGTTTAACATGGATCCTTGATGTCTTCATGAAACGTTAGTAACATGCTTTGGTCCAAAAAGCCTATGAATAAAGCACAGCTGCATTCTTTCCGCGCTCACATAACCCCTCTGTTCAGAACAGCTGGTTTTGAGGACGGTCGCCTCAATATGCTAATGAGCCAGAACAGACATATGGCCAACACAGTAACATACGGGGACTTAGCGATAGCCCTGCAGTGTATCTTAAGCAAAGCGGAGCGCACTGTCCCTCCAGCCACATGCCGCTTCCAGTCCTGAACACACACAAACCACAGATTCACGCCGTTTAACAGATAACAGCGAATGTTCCCCCACACATCATAGGCTAACACACAACATGCTAACCTCAGCCTAGTCACCGCAGTGGGCCACAGCCGTGACTTAGCCTACCTTCCGGGCTAACGTCAGCAGAAACAGAGGGGTTATGAGGCGGGTAAAGCACTGATTATATTCAGCCAACTGCTAAACTTCTCTTGACTAATGTAAGAATGCTCATACATTTAAGTTTATCCTTCATAATTTCAACAAGTAATGTGAACATTGATAAAGATGTTGTGCAGTTACCTCTGGTTCACTTTCCCCTGCTGTTAGCATTAGTGCGTAGCAATGAGCAAAATAAATACTATACAGCATTAAAATACTCACATTTCCATCATCACGTTTGGTGACAAATTGTTGGCACTGACCCTGTATTAAGGAAAAGTCTAGCTGCCAGTCCTGTGTTGAACTAACTGAAGTTGAAGAAGCTGTGGGACGTGAAAGTGACAGGCACACACATACAGGTTTTAGCTTACTGTAGCTGGCACATACCATGAGTTTACATTTATGCACCCTGCTAAATACAGGTTTTGTTGTTTACCCTCACATATTGTAGGCTGGGAGGCAGGCCAAATACCCATAAAGGCGTTCAAAAGCACTCAAAAAGTGATTTTTGCATATGTCCCCTTCAAACATTAGTCGCAAGACTTTTGACAAAAGCACATTGATTGCACAGTTCACTTAAGCTAATTCACACACTTGAGCTAAAGACTTATTGTGCACCTCTTTTATTTACTCACTGCCTCTTTTGTGCTATGACTACCACCATTATATACTTAAGTGGTGTGTACTGCTCGCTCCACCAGAAATATCCCTCTCTTGGGCATCACGTTTGATTACAGTGTAAAACTCAGCAGAACCTTAAATCAATCGTTTGTATATTTTTCTCCTGGCATGAACTCAATCTAATTACACAAAAGGCAATACTAAAAGCAGGTAGGTCACACATTTCTCACCGCGGTCACAATCCGAGAGCCGTCTCAGCATCAGTCAGCCCTGTTTCAAAAGCAGCCCAGTTCCCTCTGTAAAATTTCAATTACCATTCATAAATCTGGGTCAAGAGAAGGCCCGTGCACCAGGCACTTTGAAATAAACTGAATCTGCGAAGACCTCCTTGTGACAAAATCTGCTGAACCAGCATCAGAGTGCCAGTAGTACAGCGTGCTCGCAGTGGTGCTGCAGAGAAACAAACACATGCAGGCGCAGCAGGAGGAAGCGTGCCCATTAAACCAGACTCCTTCCTATACTGACTTCCATGTCTGAAGGAAAAGCCAGCAAGAGGAAGGGCATGCTGGGAGTAAAAGGCTCCCTGCGGTAACTCTTGGCAAAGTTGATTATGGCACAACTTATGTATGCATGAACACACGGATGAAACAACAACAACTAAAGTATTAATCTGTCTAAGAGAAGGGGAGGTCAGACCCTCTCAACCCCATTGTTAGGTCTTCTCAGAGGATACCCGCAACTTGTTTTCTAACACAGACAGATGGATGGGAAGAGAGAAGGCGAAAGAACGAGGTAGAAAATAGAGTGAAGGAGAGAAAGAGGACTGATAGGAGGCTAGCTCATGGGGTTACTGCTGTCTGTCTTGGCTGGCGAACACATTTGTCCTGACGGGGAGGTAAAAGTCTGGCATGGTCGGCTGAACGGAGTCTGCTCGATGTGGTTACCAAGCAGCACAGACTTGATTCCAAACGTAAGGGCCAGAGATCAGTTTTACAGGCTGAGGAAAATAGGAGAATTGTTTCATAGAGCTAAGAACACAAGTTTCACTTTTTTTTTTAATTCAGAGGCTGATTACAACACTTCAGCTGTAACACAGTGTGTCGGAAAATGTCTGATATGAGCACCTGTTGTTTTGTGCCACAAATGCACAAATGTAGAGGTTGTGTATGCTCCCTTGTGGTAAACAAGGTATTAAGTTTTGCTCTTGGCACCAGCACACCATTCATTCTAATAAAAACAGAAGTGTATTTGGTCTCACAGCAAATCTTGATATAATAAGCTCTAAACATTCACCAGGGCAGCACAGGGCAGGCTGGGAAAAATACACAGCATTAAATGAACTCAGCATGGTTCAATTAAAGCCAGACATATACACTTACAGGCGACTTAATTAGTAACATTGCACAGTAGATAGATCTGCCTGATTCAGAGTGTAATCTGACAGATCCATCTTGCCAAGCTCTACTAAGTCTCTGCTTTAATAAAATAGATCTTTACCTTTGATTATAACAGTTAATTTGTGTTATAAAACAAATATGAATCAAGAAAACCAGCATTTCATTCTTTCACAAAAGACACAGTTGGATTCTTAATTGCAAGCATTGAGTGATGATAACGTGAAGTCATATGGGCCATTCAGACATACTGTGGATATGACAACTTGATGTAAATATCTGAAGAAATTGTGGCATCTACTGATACAATAATCCACTTTTTGAGTTACTATCTGTCAATACCTATATCGTGCCATATTATCCTTTAAGGCTGTCATTTTTCCTCAAAATCAAACTCTAACGGCTTTCAAACATACAAGCAAATAACTGAAGATATTTGGTTATTTCCCTTAACAGAGACACTCTTATCTGCGCCTTCGGTAAAGACCCTGCCTTAAAAAACGCAGTCACAAAGGGTTGAACTCTTGATGAAGCACCACGGCACTAAACTGCGTAACTTGGATGAAAAGCTGACGGTTGAGCCCACAGATTTGTTGTGGAGGGCGAGTATGTAATCTGCTTTGCACGTAACTGACACACAGCCCAGTCTTTCGATATTAAGTTTGCCATCAACGGTGTAGAACCCAAAATACTACCACACGGCGCTCCTCAGATGATTTGGTGCTGCTATTGTCCGCCCGGAGAGGCAACTCTTTGTTTACTGAAGTCAAGAGAGCAGTATATGTGGATGACAGTCAAGTTGCGCTGAGAGCGCCCTCTGTTTGATGAAACGGTCCACTGCTCCAGGTACCCTTCTGTGCTGCTACACTAAGTACTTTACATTCAATATTTATTTACACTTCGAGAACAGATATTTATCCCCAAGCTCAAACAATTGTTTGAATATCGACTATAAGGTGACAGCCCTACTATCCTGCATTCCTAGCCTATGTTGTCATTTTTTTAATGTTATTTTAAGTTAAATCTCCATGAGTCACTCTGTGTTTTAACTTATAAAAGCCTGGTCTGACCAGTCTTTGCTTCTGCTGCAATAAACAAATGTTTCTGTTTGAGCTGGTGGTGGAGGTGTGATAGTGTGAAGGTATTTTGTTAGTACACTTTAGGAGCAAATTGAGCTTATCCATGTATCACAGCTGATTATAGCCATCCCTTTATGACTACAGCACAACATTTCTGATGGCTACTTCCAGCAGGATAACAGCAGCCAGTGAGAAAAGTATATATCCACATATAAAGTCATTTGAGCCATTTTTTTCTTTAATTTGCCCTCAAATTTTTAACACACAACCATGTTTGGACTTCAGTATGATGCAGTTTTGCTGAATTTAGGGCCAAATAACTAATTATGTGATGAAGAAAACATTTCTGCCCGTGTCGAGTCAATGCACTGCCAATAATGAGCTTCACCAACATGGTCACCTTTGACACAGTGCACTGGGACACTGGTAAGACACATCAAACAATCTCATTACCCTAGCAGCTTTATCGGTGCCGAACACCGCCGCAATATGTTCTCTAAGCTTCCCACTTGTCCATATCTCGTGTTAAATTATCTCAGATTGAGATGAAGTATTTCCCTGACAGATGCCAGTCTAATTGAGTGTTGCAGCTCCAGTTGGTGGGCTTGTTGTTTGGCTCCCTGCCTCGCTCTGCCTCTACTCCCCGCATGACGCTGCAGAAATGTAATGGCTGAGCACAAATAAACTCACTAGGGTTTTCCCTTTGCTTGTTTTATCTCTTATACAGTATTTGCCGTGGCTTTTACGACACAATGCATGTCATTTCTCAGCCCGGTTTGTGGCTTAGTATCTCCACAGTGCATGCTCTTGTATGGCAAGGATTTTCTCCATGAATGCGAGGATTCTGTTTGCCATCACCATGCTCATAAATGATCCAATTACTCTGCAGAGCCCACAAAAAGAAATCAGTATGAATGGCATATCTATTAGATCCCATCAAGCGCCATTTTTATTATGCACATAATGCCGGCATGAGGATTTTATCTATTGGTATTGTGGCTTAGAAAATGCACATTATTATTGGCCTGCACTCCCCTAACTCCACTATCCTCCTGTAAACAATTATCTTTAAGGGTTGTAAATCAGGCATTTTGAATTGATTGGTTCAGTGCAATAAATTTGGCAGAGAAAACAAATGTGCCTAAACTGAATTTTATTGTGTAATGTGTCTTTGTCTCAGCTCAAATTATGAAAATTGGTCTAAAGTGCATAAAACAACTTAATCATAATTATGATTGTTTTTGTCATCAAATCCCAAAAGAAGAGAAAACCAAACCACACAAATTAATCCATAAGAACATCACCATTTTCTCTCCGTGCACAAATTCAACTGCAACCGCAGTTACAGTGAAGTTGGGACGTTATAAGAAATGTAAATAAAACAGAATACAATGACTTGTAAATACTCTATGACCTATATTCAATTACATACACTACAAAGACAAGATATTTAATGTTCAAACTGTTACACTTTTTGCTTGGATGGCAGAAAATGTTTTTCCAAAACCTGTAAGTACCTTTCAGTGTTAACAGTGTTTTAACAGATGTGCAAGTTACCCATGCCATGGACACTAACACACCCCCATACCATCACAGATGCTGGCTTTTGAACTTTGCACTGATGACAATCAATCAACAATTTCCAAAAACAATTTTAGATGTGGACTCATCAGACCACAGCGCACTTTTCCACTGTCCTTCAGTCCATCTTAGATGAACTCATCAGACCACAGCGCACTTTTCCACTGTCCTTCAGTCCATCTTAGATGAACTCAGGCCCAGAGAAGCCAGCAGCATTTCCTGGTGTTGTTGATGTATGTTTGTAATGCTCTGCCACCTCTTGGATCAAAAGTCATGGGCATTCAATATTGGATTTCGGCCTTGACACTCATGCACAGAGATTTCTCTGAATTCTCTGAATTTTTTGATGATCGTATGGAGTGAAGATGATGAAATCCCTGAATTCTTTGCAACTGTATGGACTGCAGTGAATGACTGAGCCTACTGTATGGGGGCGATCCTTTTATGCTCAGTCATAACACTCACCTGTTTCTAATAAACCTTTCACCTGTGGAATGTTCCAAACAGGTGTTTTTGAGCACTTCTCAGCTTTCCCCTGTCCCAGCTTATTTGGAACCTTTTGCAGGCATACAATTCAAAATAAGTGAAACAAAGTTTATCAGTTTGAATATTAAATATCTTGTCTTTGCAGTGAATTCAATTAAAAACAAGCTGAAAAGTGTTTGCAAATCACTGTCCTCTGTTTTTATTTAGGTGTTACACAATTTCCCAACTGAATTGGAACTGGGGTTTGTAAAACAATTACATTATATCCATTTACTCATGGCATTAGTCTATGAAGTCCACGAGTCCTCATTTTACAATCAATCTCACATATGCCACCCTTGCAATTCAGTTTCAAACTCACTTCATCTCCCTCACACTCGAAACTCCCACACAGCCATTCTGTTGTAACATCCACTTGATGGAGTGGCTTTATTGAAACTGTCTGAAAATGCACAAGGAGTTCTGATCTCTTTCTTTTATTTTATTTTGATTCATCCAGTTGGACTTCTGAGACTTTTATTTTTTATTTTTTTATTTCTAAGTAAAACGTGACAGTCTATGGGGGAGCAGGTGCCATGTTTCATGTCCTGTTGAAATGGTAAAACATTAAGGGCCCTATTGTGCCCTGATGCAATGTGTATCATACAGCCTTGCAGTTCCTTGGCCAGTTTTTGGTATTTTCAGTCCATTTGGATTATAACTGTGATAAAACATGTAGAACCTCATCTTTTTTCAGAAAAATCTACATTAAGACATCAAGCTGCAGAGCTGACTGACTCAGAGTTTTGACCAGGCGTGAGCAATCGGCAGTAGAACAAAGCAAAGAGGATAAGTTGGTGGCCAAACAAAGATCTATAGACAGGGAATCAAATAAGACGAGTAACGACAGTTTTGAGGGAGAACCAGAAGAGAAAAGGAGAAAATCCACATTAAATCCAGTACCAGAGTATCAGAATGTTTATGGTGTAATGTCAGATTGATGTATTTTAAGGGACAGTTTGGAATTTTTGAAATGGGGTTACATAAGGTATACAGTATTAGCCTGTACATTAGCCACAGTGACATAGATCAGCTCTGACATCTAAAAGTTTAGAAACAGAATGGTTGGGATCCCTGTGCATTAACTTTTGAGTTCTATTAAGCAAAAATCTCTGGAGGTCTGCAGACAAATAAGCTGCTGTTTATGATAAAGAGACAAAAATGAAAGAGAGACAGTGACTGTAAAGAGTAAAAAACTGCAGCCCCTCTCTGCATGAACTGTACAGAGTGTGTACTGTGGCAGTAAAATCCAGCTTAATGCAATGGGGAACTGGGAATACGTGTAACTGGGAGCAGTTATAACACACTAAAGTCCTCCAATAACAACCAAGCTAGAGTGTTGACATGAAGTCCACATATGCCTAGTAGTGCACATGTTTTTTTTTCTTTAATTAGAAGATAAAAGTGTGTCAGACTTATAAGAGAAAATGTTTAAAGTGTCACAGTCAACCAATCACTGGGAAATACTGTATGCTAACATACTTGAACAGAGAACTATATAATGCATCCAAAGATTTTTAAAAGAAGTTTAGGTAACAGGTATATTATTGACCATGTAAAATGTTTCTTTTTTTGGGCCTTACTTGTCATAGTTACTCAATTTGAAAGACTACAGATATATAAATATAGTATTATTAATCAAACCATGTGACAATTGAATGACGTATGGCTGCCACCCAATGACATGACTGGACTTGGACTCAAAAACTTAAGACTTAAGTGACTTGTGCCCAGCTCTGCCTCCCTGCTGTAATGTAGACTTAAACATGTATGAACCAGATTCCCAATTTCATTGAACCAAAGAAAAAAATCAGTGAGAATGAAAGTTCACCTTCAAAGTAAGTGTTTGGTTTAAGCTGATTGTTACCTCCACCAAGGAGGCTATGTTTTTGCTGCCATATGTGTCTGTTTGTTAGCAAGATCACGTAAAAACTACTGGATGGATTTACATGAAGAAGGAAGAAGCCATTAAATTTTGGTGGTGATTCGCACATTCGTCTGCAATTTTTTTTTTTTTTTTTTTTTCTAAAATCCCATATGTCAACATCGAGCTGTATTTTAAAATAACAATATCTCTGCCATCACTTAATGGATTCGCTTCAAATTTTACATAGTAATATATACAGTATAACGTCTCTATCATCAAGGTAAATTTCATGTTGCTCTGATCCAGATCCGTCACAAAAACACACTGAACTTTTTAATGAGCAATCTCATTCATTTCTCCTTATCTGCTGTAAAGGTTCCACCCTCTTTACTTCATTATGTGAATTGTAGTTTATTTGCAAACTGATGTCAACATTTTTCAAACCTATGTGACTTAATTTCCCAGCTTTCCTTGCAATGTAGGCGGAGGAGCTTTCCACATGGACAGACATGAGCAGAGACTTGGCTGTCCAGTACGAGCGTGTGGTGATCCAGAATTGTATATTTTACAGGGGTTGTGAAAAAGCCACTGTCGTAACGAAGCTGCTTGGTGGAGGTCTGTGCTCTCCGAGTGCTTTTCCAGTTTATTTTGTGAAGACAGAAGCCATGATTTTTATACCCACTTTACTCAATGGAAACATAAGTTATGTTTGTTGCTACAGAGCTAGAATAACACACTTTATAAATCTTATTGTGCATGGTTAGCAGGATGATCTTTAAACATTTATAAATGTAGTGATATTCATGTAGTCAGAAAATTAATGACAGACTGACTGTTGATCATTAAGCTGCTGGGGGAAGGACACATTGGCTGTGCCTTGTACTAAAGTAGTACCAAGACAAAGCAGCCTGGTTGTGGAAAAGTCAGCTGTTGTAAATGTTCTGAATCAGTGTTAAATTTGACAGCACTTTTTAATGTAGTTTTAGTTATAGACTTTTTGTATAAAATATCTTTTAGTTTTAGTCATAATTTAGTCATCTAAACTGTTTTAATTTTAGTCTAGTTACAGTTGATGAAATTTCACAACATTTTAGTTGACAAAATCTACTGTAAATTTAGTCGACTAAAATATGAAGTGTAAAGTGTTGAATATCTGAAGTCATGTATTACACTTGGATCCCGCCATCATGAAGCTAAGGCAGTTGTGATTGGATGTCCCCCTTAACTAATCCAACCTTTCCACCCAATCAAAGTAGTTGTGACTGGATATATTCCTAACTTGTCCCTACTTTCTACATGACGAAAATTAGGTCTGATTGGATTAAGTCTCTGTCAAACATTTTAGTCTAGTTTTTATCTGTTGACGAAAATGTCAGTTAATTTAGTTTTAGTTTTTGCTTGTGTGCACTTCTTTTTTTAAATTAGTCTAGTTTTCCTCGGGAAAAAGGTTGTTGATGAAAATTATGATGAAAATAATTAGTCAACAAAATTAACACTGTTCTGAAAATAGCATGCAATCACCCTATGCTGGTTTGTGGTTTGTTTTCACCCACAATTATTTTCATTTCAGTCAGTGACACCATCTGCAGTACTATGTAGCCCTAGTTTCTGTGCTTACTATTTCTGTACAGTCGTGAGCTGATCTCTGTGGCTCATGTTCCTGCCTCATACAACTCAAGTCCAAAACTCCTGAACTATGCCTTTAAGGTAAAAAAAGAGATGCATTGTTGCACAGTTTACACAGTCACATTTACATATTGACTCCAAGCTCTGTGAACTTATGCAAAAGTGTCCACAAAAATAAATGTGAGTCTCACAACTGGTGTTGGTGATGGGCACCTCAATATGTGTGGATTTACCCCGTCTGTTTCTGCTCATGCTCTGTTGGTTAATGTCAACAAAATAAGAAAGCAGGATGACTCACACTGACTGATTCCTCGAGGAGAGAACAGATCTCAGCACGCTATGATCTCCACCCTCCATGTCAGCACTCCGATCTGCAGAAACCTCTCACATGGTGTCTCATCTCTCATCCGTCAGTCATGATCATAATATCATTTACTTTAAGGTACACTGAGCTTCAGAGGGAAAATAAGGGAATACGTCTGGGTACATTTGGATGAGAGACAGCCCGAGGTGACGCATCACATTAAGTGTAAACTCTAGGTGACAGTCTGGGGCTGCGAGGAGACGCAATGAAAAGTGAATTTTCCTTTTCTCTCTCCGCTCTCCTGGACATCACATATCTGACAGGGAGCAAAAAACTGTCATTATTTTTGGCTCAGTAATCTATTCCTGCTGCTTGGCCACAAATATGAATTTGCAGTTTCTGTCAAGAAAATAAAACTTTAGCCGAAATGGAGTTGAACACCTTCTTCTGATTGAAATGAGGAGGTGTGCTGCATTTTAAAAGTGCAGAGACCGGGTGACCCAACGGGGACTTGCTTGGCAGATGAGTACAGCCTTCATCACTGATATGAGTCACCTGCATATTTTATTAACTTCATTGGCAAATGAATCAGCAAACCGTTTCTTTTTTTAAAGTCTTATTATTTTTACAAACCTTGGGTAAGGACACGTCTAACTATCAGGTGATGAAAATAGTGAAGTTTTTATACCCTGCAGACCAGGAGTGGGCAAGTTTGTTCACCACAAGGGTCTTATAAATGTAATTCTCAGTCAGAGGGCAGTGTTAGTACAAATAAAAGGATAGTATCAATAACACAATTATAGCTAGATGCAATTTAACAAACCAATAACAATTAAGCTCAGACCTAGACAGTCCAGCCAAATTTGATGAGCTAACATGAAATTGAAGCCAATTAGAGGTGCTTTTTCAGTGAAATGAACTGTCATATATTGTTTTTGATATTATATATTGCTGGATCTCCGCTCATGTCTCTCCAAGTGGAGAACTCCTCTGCCAACATTGCAAGGGAAGCTGGGAAATGAAGTCATATAGGCTTCAAAAACGTTGACGTCAGTTTGCAAATAATCTCCAATTCCCATAATGACGTAAAGGGGGCAAAACCCTCAGAGCAGCTAAGGAAAAATGAATGGGATTTGCCATTATAACCTCAATTTTTTTTTATGACATCAATCTGGATCAGATCCAGATGAAATTTGCCTTGATGATAGAGTTATATTATTTATATTATTCTGCAAATTTTGACATCAAGTGATGTCAGAGATATGATTTTTTCAAATACAGCCCAATGTTAGGTTATGGGATTTTCAGGAGATTTTGCGAATTTTTTGCATCCAGACAAATGTACGGATCACAACCACAATGTAATGGCTTCTACCTTGGACCAAACCACACCTATGGTAAAATTTTCATGTAAGTCCATCTTTTACTTTTACGTAATGTTGCTAACAGACAAACAAACAAACAGACAGACCCTGGTAAAAACACAACCTCCTTGGTGGAAGTAATAACAAAAACCTTTTACAAAAGCATCCTGGTTAAATTAGCATTAAAAAAAATACTGGTTATTTAAGTTCATTTTAATTACTTTTTCCCAAATGCTTTAGAAACATTTCATTCAAAATACTTAACAGAAACCATTATAATACATTAAATTCGCAAATTTCCTCTAAGAAATAAAACATTTTTTAAGACTATTAAAGAAACATTTTCCATTTTAGGCTTTATTGATGCATTTTGCCAGTTTTTCATGGTGTACATGTTTGCAAATTTTGGAAATTTGAAATTGATGGGTATGCTGCTTTGACTAAGAGGGGAGGCCACATGTGGCCCCTGGGCCGCCTGTTGCCCACCCCTGCTGTACAAAATAAATAGTTATTGCATTGTCTATAAGTCATCTCCAGGGTCATACTTTTAAGAGCCAAATCTAAAAGCTGTTTCCATGAAATTTCTCCAAACTCTGCAGAATTGTCCTCTCTGACATTTGGGTGAACTGATTATATTTTTAAGGTCAAAGGTCAAAGTTATTAGGTCTCATGTTCATTCCTTGCTATTGGAAACAAATTCTCCAGAGCGCTGTGAGAGATTTTGTCAAACATTGCACATTTGTCCACCTTGATCAAAGAGTGAATGCAACAGATATTAAAGGTCAAAGGTCAAGAAAATTTGGTTTCATGTTTTGTTTGGTCACTTGTTCATCCCCTGCTTTTGGTCATAACAACTGAAGAACAATTGCAGTAACTAATAATTTTGACTCAAGGATAAACTTATTAGCCATTGGAGGTCATAGATTAAAGTTCAAGGTCATTAGGTCTTTTGTTTATGGCCTGTTTTTGGACTCAATAGAGTGGTGCAGGAATAAGTCCTTATTCTAGCAATTACTTTCCCCAAATCCCAAAGTCTATAGGATTTTACTAGGTCTGTTTCCTGCTAGTTTGCATGCTCTTCCTGTGCATGTGTGGGTTCTCTCTGGGCTCTCCAGTTTCCTCCTACAGAGCAAAAACATGCTCATTTGGTTGAGTGGTGACTCCAAATTGCCCTTAGGTGTGAGTGTGAGAGTGAATGGTTGTCTGCCTCTCTATGTGGCCCTGCGATCGACTGGTGACCATTTGGGGCGTATCCTGCCTCTCACCCTATGTCAGCTGGGATAGGCTCCAGTCCTCACGACCCTGAAAAGGATAAGCAGTATAGATGATGGATGGATGGATGAATGGACGTACTTAATAGCCACAGCCAAGGGCCCCAATTTGATCAAGTCATTAGATTAAGAGGAAAATCTCAAGCAAGGGGTCAGAACATGACGTTATATTGGAAGTGTGGTAGCTGCTATGTCGAACTGCCATGTTGTAGATCAAAAAATGTTTCTGAATTTAAGATGCACTGCTCGGATTTCAAGGCCAAAGGTCACTATAACCTCACAACACCACAACAACCAGCCTCTCCCTTCTTTTTGACCCGCCACTGTAATTGTAAACCTCACTGTGGCATGGCTGTAGCTTTAGGTTTTATCTGCCATCTTTTTAATGTAGTTTTTTTACGACTGCCATAGCATTTTACAACAGCCAGCCCAACCTGCACTCTAGATGCTCTGCTTTGATTCCACAGACTAGAACGACCTCCTGACTCCACAACATCTTGAAACACAAAGCAGCCTATAGGGATATAAAAGTAGTACAATCATGTAGGCGGTCACGCAGCACTCACAATCTTATCTACAATACTGCAAATCCATTCTCCGTTCAGCCCTCTCCCTCCCTTCTCCCGCCCTCTCCCTGACCTTGTCATTTAATGGACTTGTGTCTTCTTGTTGTTTAAATTGGACCACACTCATCCTTTATGGTTCTGCTGCCTTTCTGCGGCACACACATCCCTGAGAGCTCATCTCATCTTCCTCCCTGACTTTGGTATTGTGCAGTAAGGCTGTGGGGATGATCCTTCAGCACCTGCACTCCCACACAGCGGCGCTCCCAAAACACATCAGACTCCCTCATAGTAAGCTGAGGAGGAGGAAATTTACTACCTGCTTTATCAAGTAATTGTATTTAAGGTGTTAGAGCCCTGAAGTGAGTTTAGTCATTTCTAAACCTTTGTGAATGAGGCAGAGACTAACTGCTTCTGTGCTGATAATAACCCGCCACGAGATAAAATATGTAATTCTTCATTTTTTAAGTCTGTTTTTTAACATAATAAAGCTTGCCTGGTATTCCAATTAAAAAAAAAGCCTGTTGGACCTTTGAGTAGCTGCTCATGCATTTACAAAATCAAGCAAGTCAATTCTGAAATGACTCAGCGTGTCAAGGCACCAGAGGTCAAGATCCATGCAAAATAAACCGTCAATAACCCTCGCAAAATAAATCCAAGTTTCCTTCTCCCATTTTAAGAAACAATTAGTCATTGATAAATATAAATGACCATGCATCGCCTCGCAGAGAAGCTGCCCCTAACATTAACCTCGATGTAGCAGGCAGAGGCCCTGCAGGCCTCACACGTCTCGGCCTGATTGCTGAACTTTAAAGTCGAATCCTTTGATGGATTTGTAGTCTGCAGCCCTGAGTTGAATATTTTTGACTTTGGAAACAAGCCCGTAAGCTATGTGTCTACAGTCAGCTCACCCTACACTGGAACTTATTTCTATTTTATTTGGTGTGATTTTCATGCTGCTGAAAGAGTGGAGGCTCAAAATGTGAAGGACGTTCTACAAAATGACCAAAACAGCCATTACGTTGAAGTTGCTTTCTTGTTGTTGCAGTTTTTAAGCCTATCACATACTTGATATATTTAACAGGACACTGTAAAATATATCATCACTTGTGTTTTTGCTGAATTTGTTCATCATCTCTGACATTTGTTTAACTTGCAGAGGATGTGCTTAAATGTCCTCTCTGTTCCCCAACACACAACAGGACTTTTGATCTTAAATATTTAATATGTTAGATATTTACAATCACACATCAGGGCAGCTCCTGGATGCTCCTGAGACAATCAGAGGGATAAAATCACTCTTAACTAGGGTTTGCATTACCTTAGATTTTTAAGGTCAGTTTAGGGGTCCCATGTCCTGCTAAATACATTTTTCTTTGCTACTTATGTTGTTAGAAGGGGCTTAGGGAGCAGAAGAACGTGACACCTTTACTGAACTTTAAGTTCACGGAGAAATGCACCATACTTCTTTAAAAAAAACGCCCCTTAAAATGCTTTGATTTGTTCTTCCTGGTGTTTGAGCGACCAACCAGTGCAAAGCTCATTATCATAGCCTCCTGCCAAAGATGCAGGGGCAGGCAAGCCAGGCAGTTGCCTAGAGCCCCAAGCTAGACGGGGCCCTGAGGGACGGCTGACATTGATCCATATCAATGACAAAATGATTGAGCTGCTTTAGACACTGCAACATTGATGCATCGGGAACCCCCTGCATAGGGCCTTGTAATACTAGCTTTTGCTGGCTTGCGGCTAACCACTCCAGAGACATGGCTGATATTGATCTATATCAACGACACAAGCTAAAACCCCCATAGACACTGCAACAACACATTTGGTGTCTCCCTAATCGGCCCCTTGCAAAGGCCAAGGCCCACTAACAGAGATTTTAGAAACAGCTTGCACTAGGACATGGATGTGGATATGGGACCACAGATCACAAATGTTTTTTACTTTGTTCTTGTGTCATTCAGAAGACTTTGCACGTCACTTATGTTTGTTATGTTATTTATACATACATACATATATATATATATATATATATATATATATGTGTGTGTGTGTGTGTGTGTGTGTGTGTATATATATATATATATATATACATATATATACATATATAGATATAGATAGATAGATAGATAGATAGATAGATAGATAGATTTACATGATTTTGCACTTTTGTAATTTAAAATAAAAGATTTCTGGATTGAATCATCATACTGGTGATGCTGGGCCAGGAGGGCCTCCATGGTTCCTCTTGCCTGGGGCCCCCAGGGTGTGTAGAAACGCCCCTCCCTCATGTAGCCTACCGGCAATAGGCTCGTTTCCAAAAGGGAGGGGTTAGGAGCTGCGTTTGATCCTCCACAGAGAGGAAACATGTATTTTTATTCATCTTGAATCAAACTCTTTTAATAGACACCAAAGACATGATGTTATCCGTCAAACATAACAGGACATGGGACCTTTGAATGTGATAAATGTTGAGCTGACTTAAGTGCAACAGCAAAGTGATATATTTTTTCTTAGCACAGCTCAATCACAGTTTTTGATTTATGAACCTGATTAATGAACCTGATTGCATTTTGAAAGAGCAGAACATCACATGAGCTAAATGAAGGCTTGAAGCCTTGCTCTCTGTCTGGAAAAATATTGGGCCTACTTTATCCCTACTGGCTGTCTTCTCTGAGAAGTCCTCATTGTTAATGCCAAATCATGTGATATGCGACCAGTCGACTCCATGCAAAAAGAATCCAAACACAGCTGCAAAGAGAACTAAGCAACTAGTCGACTAGTCCATGCAGCTTTACTCCTAACACACCTCACACCACAGGATAATCAGGTAAGATAGTATTCAGGATGACCAGATAATCAGAGTGTTGCTGGCTTTAGGTTGAAAGGGAGATTTGTTCCACACATAAGCCTGATAATCTTGCCATGTGCGCCTGGCTTTAGTGTTATCTGTCACTCCTATCTGCCTTTTACTCCATTTAGTACATAAACAGTACAAAAACAAGCTATCTGGCCTCCAACTGAGGTGTACTGTGTTGCAGCAACATTGTGCGTCACAGCAAGAAGGTTGTTGCTTCGACTCCCCTGGTCAGGAAGGGCTTTTCTTTGTGGAGTTTGTCTGTTCTCCCGTGTGTGCCTGGGTTTTATCTGGGCACAATGGTTTCCTACCACAGACCAAAAACATTCTGGTTTTGTTAATTAGTGAAATTCCCTGTAGCTGAGAGTCAATGGCTGTGTGTATATGTCTGGTAAGCTGTATAGATGGTGATGATGATGTTAGAGAACTGGGGACCCCGACAGAGTTTTACTGCTTTAAAAGGGGTAATTTGGGCACTCTGGATATGGACTGACACTATTGTCCCCCTTAAATGTTACTTTACCTTGGATCAACTTCAAATTTCTGTTTTGTTGGAAAAAGTGTTGTCTTGTTGCTTTGCCATCTTGTGGCATATGTGCACCATGTGCTGATGAAGTTGTAACAATGCAGATAGATCCACACTGAATATAAATCTCCATCTGCACATTACTCTCCTTCTAAAGCGTGAAGACACCTACCATCTCATGCATTGAAACATCCATTTCTAACTGAATCTTTCCATTGAAGCAGAAAAAGTAATTTTCCCAATCATAGAATTTTTGTCCTGGCTGTCAAATTTTTCCATTTCACAGTTTTTCTTTTGAGTTAAAGTGTTATAGTCCCTCACAGCTTTTTGGGCAGGATAAAAGAGCTAGATAATTGCTCAGATTGAGGAAGGTAGACTGCTGTTGTGCAATGGCATGTGCTTAAGAGCTTGCAAGGAAATTTTCCAGAGATGGACAGTGCATGCTATAATCAGGAAAATTGTAAGGTCTGTAAGATATAGTTTCCTCAATTCTTGAGGACACTTACTGAAGCACTTTGGAAAACCTTAAAAATCTAGTTGTGGAAGTGCTAAGAAAAGGTGTGTTTCTTTGCAGTGATTTTGTGGTATTCTGCATGAAGAAGAAGCCAATGAAGGACATGATTGCTACTCTTTGAAAATAACATTTTCTGATAAAAGCAAACTTTGCTCGCAGTCTAAGTTTGACTGAAGTTTTTCATAGTAAGAGGATGTTGATGTCATTGACAAATTTTTAAACAGCTTTAAGCATCTCGGATTCAATACGATTCTGCTAGAGAGGTTAACTTAACAGGTGAAATAAGACCTTTTGCTGTAGAAAGGTAAATGGAAAAAAATGGAGCTGCATACCCAGATAAATTACAGAATGTGTGGTCTGTATTGGTTTCAGAGAAGGGTCAGCCAGTTTCTAGATTTTAACCTTAGAGGAAAATAAGAAATTTAGACCAAAAACACCCTTGTTAAAAAAGCAATTGGTAAAAAGGGAAAGGTCAAAGGTGCAATTTATGATCTCATAATATGTTGTGCCCATGTTTTTCTTCCCTGGAAATTAGAAACTCAAAGTAGTAGCAGTATCCTTACTTTGTGAGGGAAGAGGGGTCTTTCTGCATCCAATGTGTGCTCAACCATTAAGTTGTATGGGATGGTGATAATGTTTTGACAGTGTGCAAACCAATGGTAGGTATGCTGGCTCAAAATTTAGAGCTGCATGGCGGTGCAGCAGATAATGCTCGTGCCTTGAGGCGTTTGTATCATCTCAACTTGCATGCACATAAGACGACTTGGTGGCTCTGAAATGCCTAAGAGCCTCAGTTGAAAAGCGTCCGTATTTTTGCAGCTGCATAAACTTCAACAAAAGTCATTGGAGAAAGTGATAAATTTGACATATTTTAGGAAAAGCTAATGATGCTAGGGCAATAAAGACTATTTTAACAATATTTGTATTTAATAAAAAAGATAATCTATATGTTTACAGGTCTTCATAGAAGTGTAGTAGAAGTATTATCATTTTACGAGGTCAATTTGACATAACTCTCCAGCCCTCATGTTGGATTATACCCACAGAACAAGGAAAAGGGGGAGCCAGTCAGGACATATTATTCAACAATATGCTGCTTAAAGCCAAACCAGGGAGGCAAATGTCAGCCAGAGGTAAGCACTTGTACCTCTGGCCCAACACATCGGTTTTTCTTCACAAAATTAAATCTGAAAAGGGCCCTTTCTGTGTGGAGTCATGACAAGTGTATATGTCTTTAATACTCATATGTGTATGTATCTAAAGGCTTTACTTAATGAAGTGTTTTAACACTAATTTGTTTTTGCAGTTTTTCTGTAAATCTAATTTACAAAACTGAAATCATGAACATTGTTACATGTTTACCTTTGTCAAATTATGTGAAATTTACACTAAAATATAACATATTTACATTTATCTTTCAGTTAACCCCCCTCATGCCATCAGTGCATGACTTGAATTTTTGGTGAACAAGACAGCAGCTATATCTTCTCATACATTACCCGAGGTGTATGGGGAAAACGTGCACCTATGTTTGGAAGAATTGATTTCATGGAGGCAGGGAGGATGAAAGATGATGAAAGTCCTGGGCGCCCATGAACATCAAAAACTTTTGGAAACATTCAACAAATGAAACACATAGTTGAAAATGATCAGCTCAAGAATTATATCAGAAATGGTGTCCATTGATAGAGACAGTTCAGCAAACTTGCATGGAAATTTGAACAGTGAAAATCTGAATACTGTCTGCCAAAGTTGTCCCAAACTTCTGACTCCTGATCAAAAGGAAAAAAACAATTTGTGGAGGCATCTTGGAACAAATTGAAGGAAATGAATGTTCTTTAGATGGAGGGATTACATGCAATGAAACTTCGTCCAACATGATCCTGAAACAAAATGGCAGTCAAGAGGTTGGAAAGCACCATCATCACCAAGGATGGAGAAAGCACATCAAAGCAAGTCCAAACTCAAGGCCATGTCGATTGTTTCCTTTGACAATGAGGGGATCATTTTGGAGGAGTGTGTTCCAGAAGCATAAACTGTGAGTCAAGACCATTATAAAGAGGTTCTAGAAAAACTGAGAAAGGAAGTCTGAAGAGAGAGACCCCATTTGTGGTAAAATGGTTCCATTCTTCTTTAAGACAACACGCCAGCTCACACTGCGCTCTCAGTAAGGCAGTTTGTGGCCCAAAAATAAATACCAGTGCTTGATCACCCTCAGTGTTCATCTGATCTTGCACTATGGGACTTTTTCCTTTTTCCCCAAGAGAGAGATCAAAACTGTGCTAAAAGTCACACGTTTAGAGTCTGTGTCAGAAGTTAAGAAAAGGACACATAGTTTCAGGGACAACTGTCTAAAGAAGGCCTGCTGCACTGCTCTAATAAGTGAAGACCTGAATACAGCGGTGTGTTGATGCTGAAGGAACAGAGATCCAAGGAGAAAGACACTGAAAATGTCGATGTTTTCAGGATCCATATTTCACCTCTAATATATTCACGCCATAATATTTACATTACGGTGACACTTTGGCCCCACTCTGACTGTTGAGATGGGAGGAAGTGTTGGCCAGCCTGTTTGCTCCCCCTTAGCAAAAAGTAGTATACCTGAAGTTCATTTTGTTAAGTATGCTTAAATGTAAGGATAAGTATAGCAAGTACACTACAGACCATGTGTAGCACACTGGTTTGATGTTTTTAAAGACCACGCTTCATACGGACGTCTTTTAGAACATTTTTCTAATCTCTCCTTCTTCATCAGACATCGTGAAAACGTGTGCGCCTGTCAAACCATGTGCACATTTTGAAGCTGCATGTCTTCTTCTCTCAACTCTTCATCTCTGATCACCCACAATGCAACAGGGGGTCGTGCTTAGACCTAACACCCGGTCACATAACATGACCTATGACCTTACATTGTCTAAACTAATAACTTTGGGGCAACACTTTTAAAAACATTCTAACAACTATTTATGCTTTTTTTTACATTTTCATACTCTGAATAACCCTTTTTTTAATTAATATGAACTTGTGTAAAACAATACATTTATGAACTCGTTTATAGCATTAACTTGTCTCTAAGACAGTTACACCATGTAGTACTTGTAGTGTACTAGAAAGTATACTAATTTAATAATTTTTCTGACTAAATTTGAGCATTTTTAAGTTAATAAAAGTATACTTTAATCATGCTTTATGAGGTCATTTTGTTTAAGTTTACAAAGTGCACTTTCAAGTATACAACAAGTCCACTTATCTATATACTACTAGCGTACTAGGTATATACTTCTAGTCAACATTTTAGTCTATTGAAGTGTACTTAAGGTATATCCCAAATCCTTATGAAAGGGACTAGAACTTGATCAATAAAGTCAAGTCAAATCTGTTTATGTTTATGTTTTTAAGGTACATAAAGATAATGCAATTGAGCACACACAGTATTTACTGTAAACTTTTAAACTCCAGCACTATATGATCTTGAACATGTAAGTTTATAACAGGAGTAATACCTCAAAGCAAATGTGTGTAGTGAAAATCATTTTTATTCTGCTAAATTAAATGTAAGCACAATGGCTTGACCTTATTCTGTACCTGGATCAAGATATACTAAGTAATAGTACTTTTTGGCAGGAAGAAGTAAAAAGTATACTTAAGTACAAGTATTGAATTGAAATGTTTATTGATCCAACAATCAGCTATCTCATAGTGTGTGAGTGCTGTTCTTCCTGTGGTCAAAGTCACAAATTACATATCCATTTTTAGACATACAAGCATGCATTCATACAGCATACGACACAAACAAAACATTCAATAGAAGAGGAACTAAAAATCATTGCTTGATTTAGTTGGTTATATTCCGATTAACTCATGATCTGAGAACCCTTATGTACTTATAGGGTCAAAAGAAAAAGGTACATAAATATATAAAAAGAAAAACAAAAATTCATGTAACACCTTGTGTAAATAAATACACTTTCAATTTAATTTTAAAGGCCATCTTACTTGTTTCCGTAACCAAGAATCTGGGTAAAGAGTTCCATGCTACCATGGCTCTGTAGTGTAGTGTTCTCTGTCCCGCTCCTGTTCTATAAGCAGGTAGGAGAAATCTCCCTTCTGATGACTGACGTGTAAAATATTCTTGTCCATCCTGAGAACACTTCAAATTCTTAAATAGACTAACAGGACTCTTTGTTGTCATGATGTTTCTAACAAAACTGACAAGAGAATAGTGTAACCTACTTTTAACTGGTAACCAATTCAACTTATTCAGCATCTCATAAACTCTGGTTCTGTATGAACAGTTAAGCACTATACGGGCAGCTTTGTTTTGAGCTATCTGTAGCCGATTAAGATTATACTCTGATGTGTTGGACCATGTGACTGTACAGTAGTCAAGCTGAGATAGGACTAAGGCTTGCATTAATTGTTTAAGCAAGCGTCCTGGTAAATATGTCCTACAATATCTAATTGCAGCCATCCCTCTACCCATTTTCTTCAACATTTCATCAATCTGGCTTGTCCAAGTCATTCGGCTGTCAATCAGCATACCCAGTAACTTAACTTCTGTGACCTGTTCTATCTCCTTATCATCTAGTTTTAACTGCAGTTCTGGCTCTACTCTCCCTCCTCTTTTAGAGCGTAATACAATACATTTTGTTTTTTCTATGTTAAGTACCAATTTATTTATGTTAACCCATTTCCTAATCAGCACTAGCTCTTCATTTAGAATCTCTTCAAGCTCTCCTGATGTACGCGCTGCTGAATAAACGGTCGAGTCATCTGCATACATAGCAATGGAAGCATGGTTTAAAATTAAAGGTAAATCATTTGTAAATATTGAAAATAAAAGTGGCCCCAAACAACTCCCTTGCGGAACTCCACAGCTCATAACCCTCATTTCTGAAAATACTCCATTAAAGTATACACAGTATTTTCTATTGCTAAGGTAGCTAATGATCCAAGCAACAGAACCCCTATCAAAACCATAACAGTGCAATTTATTAACTAATAATCTATGGTCAATAATATCAAAAGCGGCACTGAAATCTAATAAAACAGAACCCACTATCTTTCCTGCGTCTATTTCTTTCAGCCATTCATCAGTCATCAGTCAGTTAATGCTGTAGCTGTGGAGTGCCCCTTTCTGTAGGCATGTTGATGAGCTGTGTTCAAATCATTTATGCAGAAATAATTTTGTATTTGCTCATAAACTATTCTTTCCATGATTTGTATAAGTTTTAGTATTAAAGTATACGTGTAAGCCTTAGTATTAATGTACTTAGTCTTATTTTTTTCTTTATACTTTTCATTATAAGCCAAGTATACACTCATAGTACACTTGAATAAACTACTTTTTGCTAAGGGCCCTGGATAGAGACAGTATCACAGGTATGATATTAGAGAGGAGGAGGCACTCAGACTCAGTTGGAGACCATAGCGCTGTGAGTCTGCTTTGGTGTGTACAGGGAGCACACACTGTGTCGCTCAGTGAATTGACACAGATATTATTTTCACAAGGAATTGATGTGAATGTCTTGAGGTGTAGTGGTGGTGGAGCTCCATTGTGGTTGACTTGTAAGGACAAATTTCACTTAAAGTGACACACCAGTAGCATCACATTATGGTCTTCACTGAAAATGATACACAGGAAGACAGCTTCGATCTTTGTGCCTTTTGGAGATCCACAAAGGCAGATGGAGCAACTTGTACTCTGGATTTTTTAGAACTGTCCAAGTTAAAGTGACGTGCTGCTGAATTTTCCTTTTTTATAGTGCAAATAAACATTACAAAGATTATTGTGTGTGTTTTCCTGCATTGACTCCATCAGTTTTTCTGGTATTAAATTGAATGGGAGATCCATAGCAGCACTTTGACATTTGTAAGTAGCCATCCCATGATGCTTTTCCCTTAATGAGAGAATGTCTTCCTGGTTGACAGTGACACCGATTAGCAAATGCAGAGCGTGCATGATCAAAACAATCATTACTGCTTGTTCCATTTAATAAGACAGCCTCAAACGTACAGACAGAAAAAGAAAAAAAATCAGTACAGTTAATGGTTTCTAGATACAGATTTAAATACTGTAGGAAGAAGCACAGTAATGGCTGATGTGATGCTGCACAGAGGATTTATGAACGCACCAAACCCAAATGGAAAATCTGCTGCAGTTTCATTATGAACTTTTAAAGGGCTGCACTGAAGATTTCCCATAAGTGGCAATACATTATTTTCTTTAAAACATCCCACTACTGAGAGTATAAATCTTGTACCCAGCCTTTATATCTGAGTAAAAATTAATGCAGCATTTTGAATAATTTGTGCGTCAAGCTGTCATAAGAGTTAAATAAAAAGGCAGCCTGACATTCACATCAGTGAAGAAATGAAGTATTAGAGTTGACAATGTTCCAAAAAGATATCCTCTCTCTGATTTCTGCATCAAAATTAAGCAGTTTCCATTCAAAATGTCATTGCTTTTATTGTAATGAGCAAAAGAGTGAACGACTTTGCACCTTGGAGAGAATTTGTGTGGGCTTCATTTAATCGAGGAACAGATCCGTCCATGAACAAAATAATTAGATGAGCATCAGATGCAGCAAGGTACATCATTAAAAATGAAAAACTCAAGCTCTGTATACTAAGAGCAGTCTACTTAGACACACAATCACACAAATTCAAGTATACCAACATAAAAATCCAATTCCAAACTACAATGATTTGAAAATCTCATTTGAACAAAATTTAACTGGATACAAATAAATGAGATAATTAATGTTCAAACTGATAAACTTCAATGTTTGTTGCAAGTATCGACTTATGCTGATTTAAAGGCCTGCAACACATCTCAGGAGGGATGACAAATTCATCAGTTCAAAGGAAACGTTGGTTTGCTGTGTAGTTTTGAAGACTAGACTCCTCAATTCTAAACGAGAAGTAACACTGTCCGCGGATGAAGGAGACAGCAGATCTCCATTTAGTTTGTAAACATCTATTTACAGGGGTCAGGGGACAGAGTTACAGAAGGAAGTTTGGGTGACAAAACAGAAAGCATGCAGGGTATCATGGTGGTACATCACAGGTAAGAAGCACAAACTATGAGTGAGATACTGAAGCAGAAAAGCTGCAGAAGAAGGTCCTACTTACTTGTCTAGCAGCCTTTCATGAATTGCTATGTGTTAACATCAAAATGATGAACAAAGGGTCACCGTTACCCTGCCTGTGTCACCTATGAAATCAAGAATTTCTCTCTTTGAAACCTGTAGAAGCTGTTTAATAGGAAATGTATACATATATCAAATTCACTGTTTAATAAAAAAAAAAGAAAAGAAATAGTAAAACAGAGTTATTTCTTGATTAACACATTAAATTGTTTACTTACATTTCTAGACAGAAAAAATAGTTCTGGTGATTGAATGTTATGCCTGATTTATTGCTGACTTCTCGGCTAAAAAAATTTGAGTATGCTAAACATAAGTAAGATGTTCTGGCACACCTTCACCAATTTTCACGGTGCTTGAAGAAAAAAAAAAAAAAAGCTTGAAGAAATCAGTGGAGCTTCAGAAACACTTTAAGAAACACAAATTAAGGTATAAAAAAGTGAATTCAGTTCTGTTCAAAGAAAGATTTCTTAAATGTTTGTGTTCTTGTTTCTATGATAGGTGGTCTAATAAACTTGTTCAGCACTCTCTCTCTCACTCTGTCTCTAAAATGTTAATTTTTGAAACACATTTTGCATTTCACATCTTAAATTTGATGGATTTCGTGCAAATACTAATAAGCTTACACTGCTGTGATGTGTATGTGCTGTTACTGTCTCCCATTTTGATTTATGACCTGTTGGCACTTTGGACTGTGCAGCACAGTATCCAGTGTAACCTGGTCTGATTTACATAACAATTTTTTCTTTCTTTTTCACCGGCAGTCTTGTATGCAGCCACTGTTTTGTTGCAATTTCAACAACAAAAAGGTTCAATTGCTCAGGTGGTTTGCCATTAGCAGACCTCAGTAGATAAAGTCATCCCACCAGGGTCTTTGGTAGCCCAGTCTTGATTGACACTGTGCCAATTTGATCCCCTGCACACAGGATTCGTACAGTGGTCATCTCCTTGCTGTTGTATTTGTGGTGGACGTGAAGCTAATGCTTCTCTCCCATGTTTGAGGCTTGCACGGTAGTAGCATGCAGCTCCAGTCTGTTATTGACCACTTGTTTTTATTTTTTCAATCCTTTTTTTAAGCAAACAGACTCAGAGACCAATGCTGTTTCTTTTTTTAAAGTTTGGGCAGTTAAAAGCAAGACACTAGAAAAGACTCTCCAGCTGAAGTGGTAAAAAAGCAACAGAAAACCAAATATTGGTGGCACAAACCCGTAGGACTTTCACTGATGACGCCAAATTAAATGTCACATTTCAATCCACTTGGCTTACCTCTTTCTGTTAGACCCTGCCCTGTGCTTTGTTTGTTCTCTAAAACAGTCTATTATTTCTGAATAGCTGCAGCTGACACTCCCAGCGGGCTGTCCTTCATCCTCAGCTGGGAAAAATTCACCAGTCCCAAAGCACTCTGATGTGTCACAGTCAGAGTCTGATGTACAAAAACAAAAGGGGAGCTAAAAAAAAGAGCAGCTGGTTAGAGCTCCCCAACTGACAATGACTGGTCACCAATTACAGCCCAACGTAATTGAGCCCTCGGCACAGACAGCGAGGAGCCCCTTGGTGATAAAATATGCATCATCTTCGTCTCTGGGACAGCCACCAGAAGGGTCCCGTAACCTCTGTACATCTGCGTGCGACGGAGGGCAGACTCTGTGCCAGAACCGCACATCTCAAGGGAAATCATTCAGCAGAGAACTTTGGGCTCAGTCACAGCCTGCTAGACGCTGATAAAGGGGGTCATCCTGAGCCTGGGCCTGGTCCTGCACCGTCTACACATCCCACTTTGAAAATCCCATCAGCCATACGATGATTAACTCACAGGGAAGAAAGATTAAAGGAGCGGAATATCATGAAAGAAGAAGAAATGTGTGGCATCAGTAATCACATAAAAATGCCACAGTTTTACTGACGGGGATGTAATGGCTGCCTTTGAAGGCGCAGCAACAGGCCCACACTTTGATGTCAGACTTCCTTATTTTATAGGATGACTTCTCACATTCTCAGTCTCATCTATCAGCAGCCGTCACTGCCTTTAACAGCCATTATGATTTTTATTGTCAGGGATGGCAATAATAAACTTACCCTGTTAAAGCATATGACGCTATAGCGGCATGTCAATTTGCACCATGTTGAAACTAATATAGCTTTCAGTATAATGCCAAAGATAGCCTTCAACATTTGGTCATTCATTAAAAATATGTTGCAATTAAGACGATCCATTATGAGTTTAATTATGGCATTAACTCTGCCAATCCACACACTATGAAGGGATAAAAAGCAAGAGCACTCTCATCATGGGGAAAACTCAAGGTCTAAGGTTTGACTAAAAACGGACAATTACCAGCTTATCAGCTGTTGCACTCCTGCTGGAAGCAGAATATGGATAATTAACAGCAAACAGGATAAAATTGTGGAAACGAATACAAAAAAGGCAACTGATATTTTCCCTTTAAAGTGTTAGAGAATGTTTTTCAGATAGATCGGACTGAAAGGGATTTTTTAAACTATTTATACTTCCTATTTGAGATCCAACAATTCTCAATGAAGTATTCAGCCGTTTGGTACAATGTCCACATTTCAATTCTGTTGGGGCACAGTCCTTTGTTAATTTGGCCTTGGGTTGCACCATGGAGACGTGAGGTTTATCTCAGCTAATAGAGTGTAATGTTCAGAACAGACAAAATACAGATGCAAATACAGAGTTGCCAAATTCTCGATAAGGAAAGTAGCTACTGGTTGTTCTAAAAGTTGTTTGAGGTCACTCTGGCTTCCACTTGACACCAGGTGATTGTACAGATGACAGTGGAAACACCATCGACTTGAACGGTACTGAACCAAACAAAATTACTCAGAGGAAACGCAGCTGAAGGTCCACACATCATGTAAGTTTAACTTGAGTTGTTTTTGTTAGCAGCTAGTCCTACTGCTGTCTGCTGTATTAACCTCTTCTTCAGCTTATCAACTATGACCTGAGTCACCTTTATTTACCCCAGAAACATACAGATGCAGTCACTGAAAACTATACTTTCCCTAATAGGGTCTTGGCTGGTCCCTGGCAGGTCAGTGACAGAGCCTGCCCACCTGTTATGGGCAGGTTATGAATGTTATGAATTGTAAACTTGAGGCCATGTTTGTGTGAATTTGTGGTGTCAGGTTTGCTCTCTGTTGGTTTGGCAGCTACTCTAATAGCCAGTGAAAAGGTTGAGGCTATGTGATCTTTTGGGTAGGTGCCATCCTGTGGAGACACCCTGCAAATGCATAAATGGATGTGTTGTCATGCACAACCCCAAAGAGGCCGGTAACTGGCTGGAAACTGGCTGGAAGTTGGCAGGCAGCTGGCTGGGAGGGGACATTTGAAGTGCTGGATCTGAAACTGCAAGGAGTCATGAAGTACCACATTAATGACCCAAATGAAAAGAGGAATCCCACCTCTGCTGTAGAACGCTGTAGTAATTTAATATAATTGCGTATAATGAGTAATTTTAGGCTCTTAAATTGTATCTATGGCATGATAAAAGGAAGACCTTGCCAGAGGGTAGTAAAAATCATCACTTTTGGCTTCACAGCATGATTACGCACGTTTTTTGCCCTGATGCCCCATCTCTATTTTCCTGCCCTGTCATGCGCATCGATGCAGACAGTGAGTGAGTTTTTTTTTTTTTTTTTTTTTTTTAGTGAGGCGAAATGAGGAATTTCTTTGTTTTGGCTTTTCTCACTTAGCAGAGCTTGTTGAACTGTTTAACATGGCGTAGATAGCAGAACATTCATCAATTTCGATGGGTGAAATGATTTACTTTCACATTTAACATTGAAGAAGAGACTGTTTGGCTCACAGTTTGCCAAGTATTTATGAGCATTTGAGACCAATCATTAAAAAGCCCCAAGCTGTACAGTAAAAGCACTTGATGACCTCTTTACAATGGCAAACATAGGCATGGAGCTACATTTTTAACAGATGCGTTGGGAACAGCAGGTGTGTGATGCTGTGCGATGCGACACGACACAACATTTGATACTCGCGTTCGGTTAAGACAGTGTTAGATTCAGGAGGTAAAAGGACAGATAGTTTGTTAACCAACATTTAACCTTTTTTTTTTTTACTGAGGACAGGACAGGACAGGTTATGCTGAGGAACATCACAAAGTGCCCATAGTCCCCATTTCAGGCTGCCTCTTCCCCCCCTTGAGAACCCCTCAGAACACTAAACAGCCTTTGTTAGTTTATTTTATGGGGTGCCTTTATTTTAGCAGTCACTTCAGTCCATAGTGTGTTTATCTTGTTTGCATTGTTCCAGGGAAATAGCCTCAACGAGCAGAAAAGAAAGAAAAAAACATAATTATGTATAAGTGGAGGAATCAGTTTGATGGCTGCTCAGCTCCTCTTTAAAGGAACATTAGAGTCCTCTCAGGAGTGTGTGCAATGAGTGCCCGGCAACTAAACAGCATTTAATGAGAATGAAATGAGTGTTTTGACTTTTGGAGTAGTTGTGTCTCCAGGGAGGAGACACTAACAAGTTGGACTTTTAGAGGCCCTTTGGAATAAAATCTCAAACTCAGAAGGCAGAATATCTCTCTAATTGAGATGCTTCAGAAGTCCTTTGTGGTCATTAGATTTATCACATTCGCTATTTGACCCTCATTATAGCAGCACTCTCTGCTGTTTTTTTATTTAAATTAAAAAAAAAAAATACTCAAAGAGATCAAGACTTTCAACTTATATCAGACAATTGTGTTTAGAAGCATGATGGTGAGACTTGTGGACGTGACCATCAACCTTCAAAACTTAGATCAATTGATTCTTAAGACAAAGTTTATAAAAGTTTATGAAAAGTTCTCTCAGCATTCTTGAAGTTTTGTGCTCACAGGCAAGGAGTGACCAGGAGGCCCCATGACATTGACCTCTGATGTATGACTTTTAACATCTTAGCAGGTCAGCCCACTGTCATGTAGAATATTCGCTGATTCTTTTAATAAATGAGGCTCAGTGACTCAGACGTTTGAGCAATGTCCTTCAAATCTAATCAGTCTATCCGTGAGGCAGAACAGACATTTATGCAAAGTTTGACGGAAATCCCTTTAAAACCTCTCGATAGAGAGTGTTTGCAAACAAAAGATGTCCACATGATGACTTTGACCTTCAATCTTCAACACCCCTAAAGGGTTAATTTTGAGAAAAAAAGGAAAACCACAAGACTCAATGACCTTGACCTTAGACCTATGACCTTCAGAATGTCATCTATTCACCCTTTGACATTATGGACATTTGGCCAGTCTGAACAGAATCGCTTGAAGCTTAATTGCAATGTGACATTAAAGGGATTTGTTTCACGAGTAATCAGTAAACATGTGGCTCTATGACTGTGACCTTTGACCTACAAAAGCTAATCAGTTCATCCTCAAGTCAGAACAAACATTTGGTTAGAGTTAGATGTAAATTCTATAAAGTAAGCTTGAGCAGATTTGGTTATGGGAATGTTGTGAGTTGATGTTGTGGGAATGCGTCAGTGAGTACAACTCTAATCTTTGCATCAGTGTAAGTCATACAGTGTGCTGTTTGTGTCCTTTGAGGAATAAAGCCATCCGTGTGGAGTTTGGAATAAACACTTAAATACATCCATGTAGATACACTTTGTCATGAGAATATGTAAACATATGTTTATATATATATAAGAAGGTTCCCTTGACTGCAAGCCCACCAAAACCTTACGTGTTCTGCTTTATGTGATCTTTACAAATGAAGCTACACCGAAAGTGAAAAAGTATTTTTAAGTTACTATGAAACTACAAAATGGCAGTCCAACTTAGAAACAACTACAATATAACCACAATATTTTCAGTATAACATCTTATTTTGACCAATGACCTGACCAAGTTGGTCCTCATGGCTATAGCAATAGTTTGTGAATAACTGATGATTAATAAACATTAAGAAATGCTTGTTGTCATGTCCTCGGCCATTTTTGTAGTCCTAGTTAGCAGCCATCATTCTAAACACACAACAACAGTTTAAAATTCAAAAGCAGGCAACGTTAGACACATTTTATATTTCCCAATAAACATTATACATCTCATGTGCATATCTTTAACACAAACCTTATTTCAGGGATTTATCTGACACCACTATTCTAAATCCCATTTACTCTGGAGAGTTGGGAACCAGGACGTGTGAAATGCTCCAAAAATGTCCACTTTCTGGACTCAGACTTGCACCTCTCTATATTGGCAATTAATTAATTTACAGAAAAATAAAAGACAAATTATGTGTGCCTGATTCAAATAGTAATTTCCACTGTATTTTTCTTTAGTTCCCTTGATTGATTTCTAATGATACGACAAAGAGATTGAAAAAAATGTCAAAAATCTTTGGAACGTTTAAAACAAGTCAAAGAAGTTATGATTTACTTAGATTCTTGAAAATAACTTATTTACCTTTTCTTTTAAAGACAAGACAGATATATTAATATATTCATTTCTGATTCACTTCTGTTGTTGGGCAGTGTGGGATTGACAGACACGATGTTCTTACAGGGAGATTCAACACTCAGTTAAAGGACGCATTCTGTTGAGAAAAAACTCAATGCCCTAAAGGGAGCACAGAGCTGATATATCAAAACAAAAAATATGATAGATCAGCTGATGACATTCAAGTATGATTGCATTTACAGCAAAATTACTAGACCAGGGATTCTCTAGAATGCCTGCATGTCCACAAAGAGCCTCCATACCTGAGTGAAAACATTGTGGTGTGCTGATAACACAACATTTAATTAACAACTCCCTTCATTTCTCTTTAAATAGGCTGTAATTGACTCAGTTTCAGTGTTCAGAGTTAAAATAATGTAATGTTTTATTAGTGTATTAAACACTCCATTCCAATTAATTATTCACTCATTAAAATAACTAAACCCCGTGGCCTATTATCAGGAGGGATTAGCTGCTGTGTTTAATGCCTGTTATGTCATGCTGCCTGATTTTCTAACTCATGCAGCAGAAATCAGAGTTCGCGAAAACATCCCGTATTCATTACCTCAAGACAATCCACTCCAGCCAAGCGCTTGTATTTTCACAATATACAAGAGGCAGTGAATGCAGCATTAGAGCACTTGAGCATTTCACCTTGTGCTTGTTAAAATAACATTTCCAATACTGCAATGTGCTCCTGCTGCAGGCGATGGATAATTGAAAATCGGTTGTAGCCAGGTTTTATTCTTCTGTGATTGTTATTTCGCTAGAAGGGCGTGTTTTTTAATCCCTTTGTTGGTCCAAGCGCTGAAGAGGCAAAGCAAAGCTGCATCAGGCTCCACCGTCATCTATTGAATTTTTTAAACAGAATCAATCGCAATGATGGTGAAAAGCAGAAAAAAGAAGCTCAGGGTGAAAATAAACAGAATGATGCTTCCAGACTGAAATACCTATGCTTCCTGCTTGAGGAGCACTGGGTTTAATATTTGTGATTCAGAGCATGTGAGGTGAGTAGTTTCTACCACAAATGCACTCTTGTCCTTGTATTTAATATTCAGTTACGTTCATGCTGTGCTCAGGCCACAAGTTCCACCTACAGACTCTCCTTATATCACTGTACAAACCCATCAGGCAAAGTCTTATACAAGTTAGGAAAAATAAATATGAACCACAGTCTGAATTTTATATAAAGGCTTGCAGGAGAACATTTAATATTTATAAGTTTTAAATGTGCAACCAAAAAAATGTAAGCATTGTGAAATAGTTTGGCTGTGTGTAAGCTGCAAAACAAATCAGTGAGGTTTTGCTGAAAGTACAATAGGCCAGAGGAAAGCTGGCAGAGTTATGAGAAATATCAAAAGAGATGGGAAATGGTTTAAAACATTAATAATATCCAAAGATTTGGATCTGAATGAACATTTAAAATCAAACAATACAATCAATGGCCACATAACTGCATTTACTCAAACAGCTTATGCCAATTAGCTTAATGCATTTAGAAATGTCATGGTCAAGACGACCTGCTGAAGTTCTAACGAGGCACCAAAATGGGTGAGAAAGATGATTTATGTGACCTGCACGTGGTTGTTGGTGCCAGACGGGCTGGTCTGCATATTTCAGAAACTGCTGATATACTGGGATTTTCAGCCACAGCCATCTTTAGAGTTCAAGGAAAATGTTTAGAAAAAGAGCAAATATCCAGTGAGCAGCAGTTATCTGGGCGATAAATGTTTTGTAGATGTCAGAGGAGAATATTCAAAGTGGCTGGAGATGATAGAGAGGCGACAGATGCTCAAACAACCATAACCTAAGTTTGCAGGGAATCATTTCTAAATGCACACTGAAGCTACCGCAGCAGCTGCCTCACCTGTCAGGTAAGGACAGGGAATTGAGGCAATTCACACAGACTGGACAATAGAGACTGGAAAAATGTTGCCTGGTCTAGTAAGTTGGTTTTAGAGATTGTAGGTCTGAGTTTGGAATACGCATGAAAGAGGGTTTTTCTTGTCGCCATGATGGAGGGATTCATGATTGGCTATATGGATTTATGTTGGGTGTTGGATGTACATATATATATATATATATATATATATATATATATATATATATTTATGTGTGTGTGTGTGTGTGTGTGTGTATTTTATATGTATATATGTATCTATGAATATATGTGTATCCATAAAATGAAGAGTTTGTCTTCAGCCTGCTCTATTGTAAAGTGTCTTGAGATAACACTTCTTATGAATTGGTGGTATACAAATTGCTTGATTGATTGATGGATCCATCCAGCCTTGTATCATCCGTTCAGGTTGTTGGTAGCATTTTAATGATGCTGGGATAATTTCTTGGCATACTTTTGGCTCCTGAGTACCAGCTTAGCATTATTTAAACACCACTGTTGCTGACCATGTCCAACCTTTTATAACTACAGCGTAACGCTCCCTCTGGTTTTTGAACATGACAGTGAGTTCACTGTTCTCCAGTCACCTTCACAGTCACCAGATCTCAATACAATAGAGGCACCTTTGGGATTTGGTGGGACAAGAGATTAACGTGACGGATGTCCAGTGGACAAATCAGCAGCAACTGTGCAATGCTATCATGTCAATATCAATCAAGCTATTAATCAATCAATGAATCAATCAATCTTTACTTGTATAGTGCCACGGCAGGTGTTATTCAAGACACTTCACAATAGAGCAGGTTGAATCCATACTCTTCATTTTATAGATACACAAATATGAACATATACGAAATACACATATAAATAATGATAATACATTTTTATTCATAAGCGCCTTTCTTGACTCTCAAGGACATTTTACAACAATCAATAAGACACTGATGGATAAAATCAATAAACAATAAAAGAAATGGTAAACAAAGATAAAGGTGGAAGGAAGGAGATTAGTAGAGGACGGTTGCAGTGAATAGGTAATCTTAAACAGGTGGGTTTTGAAAGATATAAAAGGACGAAAATAAGAATTTATGATAGTAACAATCTTATGGACGTCTAGACCATAGATTTGTCCTCATCATGTGTTTATTGTTTGAAAAAGTAGTTTTAAATGGCTAGAATTTTGTGTTAAGTTCATTCAATTGTGCAGGTTTGTATTTTGTTTATCAAAATCATACATTTTGCTCCAAAAAATCTAGTTGTAGCTGTTGATATATATAGATTAGATTAGTTAACTAGAAAAATTGCATTTCCTTGCAGCAAATGCATTGAAATGCTGAGCCTGAATGCAGAAAATGTTAAATGAAATAGCTAAAAGCAGTGCAAACAAAGCTGAACATGTGAAAATGTGACATATTTGGAAGCATGACAGGAAAGCTGAAAACTGTGAAACACTTGGTATAAAAATGTTTGAAGTTGTGAAAGAAAGCTAAAAATTAATCAGTGTGAAAGAAATCGATGTAAGTTTTATGTCTGTAATGTAGAAAATGTTGACACAAGAGGAGTTTAAAAACAGGCTTCAAAGTGAGTCGATCAGCTCTCAGGACATGAAGATTTAAAATGGGAGTAGATGGAAGAGTTTGCGACATACTCGTGGCTCTGAAGCTCACTGAGACAAAACGATGTCAATGTAGAGTTAAAAACAAATTTCAAGTGAAAGAGGAGAAGTGTACCTTTATTTTGATGTATAAATCATGTCTGTGGAGTAAAGTTTGAGGCTTTTATTGCAGTTTTTCCACTACAAATTTTGGAATCTTTAGGCGAAGCTCACGCTCTAACAGGTCACGTGACACGCTGTGAGAGCGGAGAGTTTTTGGCTCAAACCTGAAAACTTAGTGTTGCCTAAACAGTGACTATCTCAAAAACAGTAGAAGATAGCAAAAAGCCGAACACATGTAAATATAGTTGAGAAATCAGTGAATCTGTGAAAGCAAGAATGAAGTCTGTAGATGGAAGTATGCCGAATCTGAAGAGTGTGAAAGTTGAAGCACTTTTCAGCAGAACTGCAGACATCTCCATTCATTTCAATGGGAAAAAATCTGCAGAGAATATTTTTTATTGTAAAAGCTATAATAGTTAAGCATGTGAAAAATACAATCTCACGTACAATACAATACAATCCTGAACATGCTACATTGCTCAATTTTTTCTGTGAAAATTTGTGCAAATTTGAAGGCTGTGAAAGGTGGCAAAATATGCAGGAAGAATAATAATAAGAAGAAACAGCAGAATAATAAAGTAGGAGAACAATAAGACTGCTTCATGTAACATATCTTTTGTCCTTTTAGCAGTGAGGTAACATTTATGTGGCCCTCTCTTTAGCCACAGTGTCCTATTCCTGCTTTAAAGAAAAAAAAGCTAAAACAGAAGTCTGAAACTAAAACAAAGCAAAGATGATTAATGTGATGTTTGGTTTTTAAAATATGGTGAAACAGTAAATCATTCTGAGCACTGTTCCTCCTCTGTGGATTGCTGAGCTCTTTTAAATTGAAGATTAGATGTGGGATGGGCAGATTATTTGCAGATGTTTATGTGTTGTGGAATAGCAATTTCATGCTGGCATCAAGCATGCATAATTGTTGATTCAGAGAAGATTTTTATTTTAATTTTTGGCAGAAGAAATTGGTGTTTTGGATGAACCAAACCGCTTTCAAGATTAACATGAGGGAAAATATTAGTTTGGATGAGGTATTATGCTAAAACAAGTAATTATGAAAACAACGGCACAGGCATCGGTATCCCCTGAATTATTATGAATAACATCTGGATGAGTATCAAAACTGATTTTCACAATCAGTGCATCACTAGTCTTTATGCCTGTCATCTCCCATAATATTTGAAATTTGTTAAAACCTCAAAAACTTCTAATGTGTGGCCAGTTTCACTACATTTAATGTGAAAAAGTACAAACCCCATTTCCAACAAAGTCGCGAAATTGTGTTAAACATAAAAATAATACAAAGATTTGCATCCTCTCAATTGAATACATTACAAAGACAAGATCTTAATGTTTAAACTGATTTTTTGCAAATATTCCCTCATTTTGTATTTGATGCCTGCATCATGTTCCAAAAATGCTGGGACGGGGACATATTTACTTCAGTTTAACATCACTTTTCCATTTTAACAACACTCAATAAACGTTTGGGAACTTAGGACACAAACTGTTGAAGCTTTGTAGGGTGGAATTCTTTCCTATTTTGGCTTGATGCATGACTTTAGTATCTCAACAGTCTGGGGTCTCCATAGCTGTACGTTGTGCTTCATAATGCACCACACATGCAGACAGGCTAGTCTGTCTGCGCTCTTTTACTATGAAGACAGACTTGTAACACCTGCAGAATGTGTCATGGCATTGTCTTGCAGAAATAAGCAGGGACATCCCTAAAAAATAGATAGCAGCATGTTGCTGTTGCTACCCATGCCATGGGCACTAACACACCCCCATACCACTACAAATGCCAGTTTTTGAACTTTGCTCTGACAACAGTCTGGACGTTCATTTCACTTTGCATCAGTCCATCTCAGATGAGTTCAGGCACAGAGAAGCTGGCAGTGTTTCTGGGTGTTATTAATAATTGTCTCTCCCTTTGCGTGGAAGAGTTTTAAATTGGACTTGTAGTTGTAGTGATGAACTGTTTTTACTGGCAATGGTTTTCTGAAGTGTTCCTGTGCCCATGTGTTAATAGCCTTTAGAGAATGATGATGGTTTTTAACGAAGTACCACCTGAGGGATAAAAGGTCTAGGGCATTCATGGTGGGTTTTCTACCTTACTACTACCTTACTTAGATATGTCCTGTTTGTCTGAATCTTTTGATGATATTATGGACTGTACATGGTGAAATCCCAAAGGTCTTTGAAATTGTACATAGATAAACGTTCTTCACCTGTTGGACTATTTGCTCACGCAGTTCCTCACCAAGTGTTGAAACTTGCCCCATTCATGCTTTGAACGACAGCATTTTGGAGCCAATCATGACCCTCACCTGTTTCCAGTTAATCCGGTCACCTGTGGAATGATCCAAACAGGCGTTTTCTGAGCATTCCTCAACTTTCCCAGTCTTTAGTTTCGCCTGTTTCAGATTTTCAGAATGTGGCATCAAATTCAAAATGAGTGAATATTTGCAAAAAAAACAATGAAGCTTATTAGATTAAACACTAAAAATCTTGTCTTTGTCGTGTTTTCAGTTGAATATAGGTCGGAAAGGATTTGCAAATCACTGTATTCTGTTTCGAGTGTCCCAACTTCACTGCAATTGAGGTATGTTGTTTATTATTGAAGATTTCAAGTCAGCGCAGCCTGGTGCCTTTTCTGAGAAGATCATGTATAAAATCACTCGTAGTCTTTGGGACCACCAGATAATCAGGCTTTTGCTTGCTTTGGTCAGAGGCAGGGATCTGGGCCAATTATCTTGTACTGTCCTGTCAAATATAAATAATCAAGAGTCTGCTTACCATACCAGAAATAAAGAAATCTGTGTCATTACTTTGCAGTGTGAACCTCACTTCAGGAGCAGCCAGCATATGACAACACATCGCAGCCTTCAGCTACATAAAATATTCTGCAACAACTCCTCTCATAAAATGAAGCTGTCGTCTTTCATATCTCACAGCTATGTTTTCCACTTATTGCTCCTTGTTGTGCATGCATGAGGCATGTCTTCGCTGTGAGCCCAGTGGAGCAGTAGGATGGAAAAAAAGCAGAGGAAGGCCTGTTTTTACTGGATGTTCCTCTTGGCTGCTTTTGCACCCGTGTCCCTATGGCAGATATACTAATCATATCAACCTGGAAATATGCTGCACTTATTGTCGAAATCGTAAACAAATCACGGAGAGCGGGAAAAGTTAGAAGATTTGGGAGGAATATGCGAATAATGCAGAACATTTTCTCATGACATCCCAAGCACGCTGGCAAACAAAGCCTCCCTTATTTTAGGATTCTGGCAGCCTTGTTTTGTCACTCTTACCCCACACCTTACCACGCTGTGTGTATGGAAGGAGCAGTTATTTGAGAAGGAGAACAAAAGGATGAGGAAGGAAAACACATTACAGCAGATGGCGTGATGAGGCATTTATTCTGGAGTGCAGTGGGATAAATAACAGCGGAGAACAGTGCTCTTTATTTTCAGCTCCTTGTTTCCGCTCTCATGCTTCGACAGCGACTCCTTCTCCTCTCCGTCCCTCATATTTTCTTTATCACAGAGGCAATTTACTGCTTTCATGTCGGCTGACTCATTTTCTCAGCCACTCCTGTGCTTCATCTCAGAGGGTACATTCAGAGCTGCACAGAATGAAGTCCCGCCAACTTAGATTGATTCACGCTGAGATTGTCCTATTGTGACCGTGTTACTCTCTGTGTGTTTGAGAAGGATTTACGGACAGCCCAGGGGCCAAATCAGGCCCCCCCACAGCCTCTCATTTAGCCCCTGAGTATTATCAAATTCAGAAAAAAGTACAGGCAAAATTTAACTGCTAAGGCTGTGAGGTTGGCAAAACTGGCTCACATATATTATCAAAAACATCGAGTGTAAAAATCTGTTGAAGGACTCATCAGTACAGAGTGTGGGTAGACCCATTTACTTTTAATTTCAACTATGAAAACAATTCAAATCGGTGTTATTTTGCACAGCAATGCTTAACTATTCGGCTCCCAGGGGGCTCAGCTCTTTTTAGGTAAAATTAACACTGGTAACCACCTCAGTAGATCTACCAGAGTCAACACAGCAAGCAGGTATAGAGAACAGAAGTTCTGAAGATAGACTGATAAACTAAGTTCACAATCATCAACACATAATAAGTGGGTTATTAAGACTGCAAAAACAGAAACATGTCTGTTAATCAAGCTGATGGGAGATATATTCTGTTTTCAAAGTTGGGTAAGACTAATGGAATAAGGCTTGGTGCATCAACCAGTGACTTTTAACAGCCTTTGTCTTTTGGTCCTCTCTACAGATGAATGTCTACAAATCCATGTGGAATATGTTTATATGTTGCTCCAGTCAATATGAAAGTGACACTCAATGTGGCCTAAATGCAGCTTTATCCTTACCTTATGGCTCAGGATACTTCCAAACTGCTTTGAGCTGGAAGACAGACTGGATGGCAGGAACCAAGACCGAAGCTACAGCCCCGTTTGTGGCTGGATTTGATTAGAGGCTAGACTACACAACATATGACAGGGTTTGGTCTGTTTGACTAAGAGCACTGGGAAAGCAAACCAAACCAAGAGAAAAGCAAACTGTTGCAATATTACCCCCAAACCAAACTGAGTCCACCGACCTTAGTTTCCATGAAAAGTGAATTGTCTGCTGCCGTCTTTACAACAGCTTCAGTGTTGATATCAAACTTTAGTTGATCATAAAAGTATTTGTATTATTTCACAATTTCAACAATTCATTGTTATGGATGATGCTTACCTTGCTTGTTGGTTATTTATTTTGTAAAATTTTCCAGGTTTTGGTCCAATTGACAAAGTGCAGTATGAAAGCTGACAAAATAAAATGAATGATGCAACAATTTTGCAATTTCACTCCTCAGCAGAACAGAGTCTGCTTAAGTGTTTATGCCAAAGCAAATTAAATTGTATTGCAAAAAGATTAAGATGCCCAAAGTTGGGCTGCATAAAGCCAGAATAATCTCTCATGGACCAGTAAAAAGTGTAAACAGATTTGTAGCTGTCAGAACTTTGTACCATAAGAAAATTCCAAAAGCTGTTTGTACACTCTTTCACCAAAATCCTCCTCAATGCATTCAACACTTGTGACGCAATGAAAGACTCAGTGCTTAGTATAGAGACCTTTCTCTCAACTATACAATGATGCATTATTTTTAAGTTGTGGAAACCACCACAAAGCCATGACATTTCCACATTCAGCAGACAACAGACTCTGTACATGCAAGCCCCAGGTAGTGACAACTCTGATGCCCCCCACCCTACCACATGGCCCCTCACACCCAGCTTTATAGAGCGATGATAGCAAGAACATCAGTGGGGTGACCAAGTGGGTGTTTTGTCTGATTAGTCCCATGACACCTCAAAAAGGTCTGACAGTGAACTCAGCCACTAACACAAGTGTGTTTTTTAACCTTCCCAAGTGTGTTTTTTAACCTTCCCTATCTGACCAAAAGGCCATCACAGCCCAAACAGCACCACTACCTTAAACAGACCAAGACTCTGATCATGCAAGCGCCTTTGAAGAGAATTAAAGAGATATTTCTGTGTAACATACCTGTGTTGTCGAGGGTTACAACCAGCAGGGTGTGCAGATGGTCCAGAGAGTTGAGCGGAGCATATCGGAGATAAAACAGAAAATAGAGAGAGAGAGACAGGCTTTAGAACACAACAGGAAAAAGAAATAAGCAGGTGTCTGAAGTCTACTGAAGTAAAAATTAAAGTTGGCATCTATAATCCCCATTCCATAGTTGTTGGGGCGTTTTGTAAAAAGTATATAAAAACAATGCCATTTGCAATTCTTTACAACCTTCATTGAACTGAATATACAGCAAAGACAAGATATTTAGGGCCGGATCCACAAAGACTGGATTGCTCCTGCTAATAGCGCCATCATTTGCGCAGAATTAGCCTGGCATATAGGTGGCTTGTCCCTGCAAACTTCGAGGAGACTGACCGTCTTCTTTACACTGAGCAGCAAAAACAAACAAAGGCACAAGAACAATATCCAGTAAACAGCGAGGCACAAGACGCGAGTTTGCAGCTATAGCGAGTAGTTCACGTCAGCTGGTAAGTGCTCTAGCAGGTCTAAACCAGAACATTTTGGGCTTGAGAGCACAAATGCAGGCGAGTCATGCAGAGATGATGGGGGCCATGAGTAGGATTGCTGCTGCTCTTGAGGCCAGAAATGATTCAGTTGCAAGGGGGGAGTCAGCCTGAGCTGCATGATAGCAATTAAGAGGCAGGAAAGAAAAATAAATGTAATTTATAATGACCTTATTTCACATTCAAGTTTTGTTGTCATTTTCATGTGTTTCCAGAAATGCTCAAGGCTTTACATGTTGATTTATTTTTTAATTTATTATATTGTCCTGATGATCTTAAGTGTATAAATGGGCGAAGGATGACTTGTAGTATACAGTCAATTAATTTTTTTCATGACACAGCTGTCATCACATCTCAACAAAATAAACAATTCGATGTGGAGCTGTCCATGGTCCTGAATCTTTTCTACTGACCTATTTACATTAGAGCAGAGCTGTCCGTTGTCCTGTCATTAGGTCAACATAAAGCCCCCTGTGACCTACCACTGAGGCCACTGAATTACTATTGTCAGGATGAGAAGTTGAGTTGCATTTATTTCTCGGGTTTGTTTGAGTATTACTGATTTATCCCCTTATCTAGTGAAACATTACTTATTTAGTGGATGACCCTTACCTCCTGAGACACAGCGACCAAGTGTATAAATGTCAAAGTATTAATTGTGCCCCTTAAGAAAAAAACTTCAAATTATTTATAATGAACACAAAGCGGTTCAAAGTGGTCAAAGGACCACATGTCCATAGGTGTGTTTTTTTTTTTTTTGTCTTTTTTGTTGTTGTTCATCCCTGTTTTTTTTATTTATATTTTGGCCTTTGTTATTGAAACAGCCAAAACAAATGCAGAAAATACAACTCAAATGACCGAAAAGTGGTCGAGGGGGTCATAGGGGTTTTTAACAGACTGTATTTAGACAAATTATTCATATTTACTTAAAAGTGGTGGAATGGTCGCAGAGATGAACACAGTAGGTTATATTACTGTCATCCTTGATGTCATCTAGTAGCGCAAGGATCATGCGGCCTGGCAACTGCTATCTGCAAATGATTTCATTGTCACTTAAATGAAAAAGTGATACTCTCCTCCCATAAATCCTTTCTTGAAATTTGAAACTGCGCGGACTTAATACACGGGTCTCAATGGCGCTAAATAGCACCGCTTTACTGCCTGTGGCAATTAGCGCTGGTCTTTGTGGATTAGGTGGTATTTGCAATGAGGCTTATTTGCATAGGAAGGGGGCAATTTTGCACTGAATTTATGAATATTCCCTAATTTACATGCATGCAAATTGGACCGGCGCAGCTAGGAGTGGCAGTGCAGTTTGTGTTCAGTTTGCGTGCATTTCACCCTTTGCGTATGCTTTGTGGATTGCACGCTATTTTTTTCTGTCATTTGCACACGTTTAGCGGTCGCAAAAAAAGTGCAATCCTTTTGAGGATCTGGCCCTTAGTGTTCTAAATGATGAACTTTATTGTTTTATTCACCCATTTAGAATTTGATGCCTGCAACATGTTCAAGAGAACACTACGCAGGTGAACAGGTTAAGTGGAAACAGGTGGGTGTCATGATTGCACACAAAAGGAGATTGCGGAAAGGCTCAGCCATTCACAAGCAATGATGGGGCGAGGTTCACCACTTAGTGAACAACTGGGTAAGCATCCAGAGCAATCTCTTCAAATTAGTGGGGTGGGAGAAAACCACCACTGAATGCCCTTGACCTTTGATCCCTCAGGGAGCACTTTATTAAACACAGACATCATTCTGTACAGGGTACAACTGCATGGATCAGGGAATGATCTTGGCTGAAAACAAGGCAAAATTCTCTCAAAAAATACTCTTAAAACTATGTAACCTTCAGGCACAAAAGAGAGAAGCTTTAGAAAGATCCTCTTACCCTTTTAGCCTGTGCAAAGATAATTTTTTGTATATCTGATGCTGATATGAAGCCTCAAAAACGTGAATATTCTCTATGTTTGACCACCACTTGGTCAAAACCTGCACTGGTTCAACACAGTGTTACTTGGATATATTATGCTTGTCTTGTTGAACTCTGACTGCTAAAGCTCCAGATCTTCGGCTGAACTTTGGATGACATTTTTGCTCTAAAAGATGTTAGAACTTTTATGTTTACCATAGAAGACATCTACAGCAGAGAAAAGTATAGAAATAGGGAGATATCCACGCATTTCCCTCATATTTCAATTCAAACATACCCCAGGCTAAATGAAATCTGAACACAAATATTAAAATTTCAAACAATCTTTCTCCTTTGACACAAATGCTGGAAATAAAATCGAAAAACTCCAGCAGCAGCAGGAGAGAAGCTTTCTACAGGGAGATAGAATTACTAACGAAATATGAGTTCTTACATCAAACTGTGTTAAATGTAGAAACTTGAAAGTGAGGCAAACAAAAACACACAAGTCTATTTAAAGAGGTATACAGATAGAAGTAGATTAAGTACCTGCTACAGATGCAGCTGAGTTAAAACATTTCCAGTGTTTTGATGTAACACAGTGCTGATCAACATCGTTTGTGTGTGAGGAAGTTTCCAGAGAGCAGCAGGCTGTAGGACAAAGCTGCACTTGATGTTTTACTGGTCCCTCAATTATGCTTTCCTCATGGATGCTCCCATGGACACGAGCTGAACACAGCCTCTACAGATCTCAGATCAGCTGTGGTCTGCTGCATTAAAGGAAAACAGCGTGTGCGTGGATGTATGTTTGTGTCATTGTCGGAGTGACTCTGCGTGATGCTTTGCTAGCAGGTGGGCAGGAAACATAAGCTGAAGTTACACACAATTCAGAATATTTTTGTTAACTAGTTTGGTTAAAAAAACATTTATCTGCCGTGTGGTGCATAAACCTCTTAGATTTACTCCCCAAAACAAAGATCTACCAACTACTGGTGCTTGGCCAGTGTTGATTTTGGACCCTGTATATCCCTGTGTCTGAGGGGACTTGACTTATGTTACAGGAAGATTCCAGTCCAGGGCACGCCAGAGATCTCAGGCTATATACAACTCCCTGTTGTGTAAGAAGTAAACTACAAACATGGTGACAATTACATTAATTCTAAAGGTAAAGCTATCAAAAGAAACATGATAATCAATAAAATCATCATCAAACATAAGGTAACAAAGAATAAGAAATAGACAGAACAGTCAACAACATCTGCTGTCCTGCAGTATCTTCCCTTCTGCACATTTGAAATGGTCTCAGTTATTAAATGAGTGACCATGTTAAATTGGGGCTGAATTGGCACCTATTGTGGCATGTCACCTAAAAGTCTGTAAATTATTTGGGATTTCAGTTCTAAGTGCAGCATTGTATAGCCTTGCTTCAGTGACGATTCTGTCTGTACAGAAGCATAGCTGATTTCCATTGCTGTGGCCTCTTACATAATAAACACAAATGTGACCAAGGGACAAAGGTAAACAAAAGAAAAAAAAGTCCACTGTTTGGTCTGAATTTTGAAGGGATTATTTAATCTCTCTCCTCTCAGTGTACCACGACACTCAAAAGACAGAGAGAGAACAATATGAAATATGTTAATGCTCAAAGAGCTCAAAGAGCTTTTTGTTTACACTCAAGTTTACTGGAGCACAAGAAATTATCAAAAACCACTTCTGCATGAGTTGAAACTGACAGAAACAGGCATATTTACATGTGACCTGTTGACCTTACACCAAATACCTGTTGGCTTTATTTTCCCATTTTCCTTGTAGGAAACCTTGGCTCTGTTCTCTCTTTAAAACACACTGGTCAGCCCGTTTTATTGTTTGTTGGCATATTAATTGGTGTGATTCATTAGTGGGTAAACAAATATTAGAGCTGTAGCTCCCTGCTCATGAAAAGGTAGAGCATGGGTGAATTTTTGGGTCAGTTTTTTCTTGTCCTGTGAGTACTATCCTCGATCGAGTGCACAGGGATCGTGCAATGAGGAGCATGAAAGCCAGGCTGTCTCTCAGCTCTCTGTCTGGTTATGAACTTAGCGAATGCTTTGATACAGTATTTAACTGTGGAGGTATGTTGTTGCACATCATGTGTGGTTGAGACACATGATGTGTCCGTAAAGTAACTTGTGGATGTGTCAATCTCTCTAATACATCCTCTAAACATGGAAACACTCTGTGCAAAGGAATTTTGACTTTATACCAGGTTGAAGGAGCCATCATTTTCTGCGTCCTCCAGTTTTCAGACAAACACACCCCTGGGCGTGAACAGGAGCACATCATCATTTGCTATCTCAACAGTATGAGTGCTGGGGGTAAAAATGGCACCTGCGTCTGTTGGAAATCAGAGATTATACCTGCACTTCACGCCAAAACACTTTGTGCCAGGAACACAATAGGGCCCACAGTGTCACTAATGAACATATCCTGTGAAAATTGAGACTTCAAAGCCTGCCTCATGTCTCTGTTGTTCCTCTGCATCGCCACATTAACATTTTATAATCATTGTTTTTATTACATCCAACACCTGACATCCAAAGTCCTTCACCTTTAGAAGATTGTGCTTATTCCCTCCATCCCTGACACTTTGATGTATTCATCCATTCAGTGCTTAAGCAGATAATTAATGCACACGTCCGTTATTCAATCACTTTCATGTTTATTATATCCAGAGGAGAAGTTGCACAATCAATCACCCATGAGGGTTTGTGAATATATCTTGTACCCTGACTGTAATGTGGCAGTGCTTGTAAGGCCAAGAGCTGCACGCACAACAGCTACAAATTAGAGCGAAGAGGATTTAATATTGGAGTTGGCATGATATTAAGAAAATATATACTCCAATTTAAAACTTTTGTGTATTCTACATAAACACGTCTCCCTAAAATCTTTATGCGTTGATTTAAGGGGCTTTTATTTAATGCTCATGCAGCTCTATCTGAGAATGTTTGATAATGATAATAAAACAGACTGACAGGCACTGTAAAATAACACGATAGCTGTCAGAGGATGGAAATGATTCAAAAGTGGCTCTGTTAGAATTACTTCTGCACCAAAAGTTCTGCAGAGACCTGCTCGTCCGTGACTTTACAAAATAGGAAATAGTGAGGAGCAGAGAGAGAGTGAAGAGTCTCTGGTGCTGCAGCAATTAGCCACGGCCCTGCAGACTAGTGCATCTTCATACAATGAGCCGACACACAGCTGCAAAAACAAATGACGCTGAACTTGAAGTATAATTAACATTTGACATCACAAGGCTTCAGTTATGTGTACTTAAAAGACTTGTGGTTTGATTTACACTTGTGTGACTCTAAGAAGTTTGGAGAGGTCTAAACCCACACAAAGAGAACCATGAAAGCATCTTTTGATGGCAGATTTAGCAAACATTTCCCATGTTGTAAGTGACTCATCTTTTCTGACAAAAGATCTAAGTGAATGAACTTATTAGCAAGTGTGAGCAAAGATACAAATAAAACACAATGGATAAAATTCAAGACTCCCCTAAAGTCAGCCAAACCTTGGCAGAACAAAAAAGATCTGTAAAAATCATCAAGCAGAAGTTCATCCACAGATTTAAGAGTTTTTAGTTGGCTTCAGATAAAATAATACTTAAACCATATATTACTGCTCTTACATTTCATTTAAGTACACTCTGTCAACTGCTCATCCATGCAGGTAACTAATCAGCCAATCACATGGCAACAACTCAATGCATTTAGGTGTGTAGACATGGTCAAGACAGCCTGCTGAAGTTCCAGCCAAGCATCAGAGTGGGGAAGAAAGGTGATTTAGGTGACTATGAATGTGACATGGTGATATTTCAGGAATTGCTGATTGAATGGGAATTCACCTATAGCCATCACTGAGGATGAGAGAAAATGTCCAGTGAGAAAATGTCTTGTTCCTACCAGAGGTCAGGGGAGAATGACGATTGTGGTTTAAGATGGTAAAAGGCAGCAGTAATTAGAATAAAGACTTGTTGCAACCATTCCTTAACCTTCCCAGTCTTTGAGCAGATGAGCTACAGCACAAGCTGACCACACCAGGTAAATACCTCTTTAAAGCAATCCCTCTGCAGTCTTGGCCTAAAGACAAAAATTAGACCTGTTTGATATATTATTAAGTCTCTAGTGTTGTCTGATGCAAATTGTGCTGATCAATGATGTGACCTTAATCAAAATCTGACAGCAGTTGACCTGCAGACAACAAACAGGAAGCTGCAAACATTGCGAGGACCCACAGGAGACCCACAGCTCCACAGGAATTGTGGCAGCACTGGCTCAGTCAGAAATAAATTGGGTTTGGGACCTAAAGGTGGTTGTTTCAAGTCCCGACTGAACCATGTTTGGAAGTTGGTTTAGTTGGTGAAGAAGTGCCATCTGACTTCCTTGTTCCCACTGATGCGTTGACTCTCCTCTGATGCCACTTATTCCGCTGATGCACAACCGACCGGCTGAATCGACACAGGGGACACATGGCGGCCATCATGCATCCGTGTGGTTTACAAAAATCTCCAGCTTTACTCCGTTTTGCAAGTCTTTCCACTGTCTCTCCCCTTTATCATTAAGGGTACAGAATGACCAAAAAAACTCAAGACTTCATTAAGTAGAAGCTATCCAAGAGCACAAACCTCCAGAGAGGCATTTCCAACATAGCCGGGCAAGTTCTTGTCAAAAATGAGAAAAACTGCTCTTTCCTGCACTGCTAAAAATTCCTTAAAAACTTCCAGGATCCACATACAGATCACCACCAAAATCTAATCACTTCTCTCTTGTGCCTTGACCAACAGTCCCTGAAAATGTCATCCAAATCCATTGAGAACTTATCATGAATCCTGAAATACAGGCCTGGGCTTCTATTGACAAAATCAGAGAGCACCAGGCCTTTACATGAAGGAGGCTTTCTGCTGGAAGCAGGCCTTTATATCAATCTCTCCTGGGGCCTCATTTATAAAACTTGCTAACGCACAAAAGACAGCGTACGCCACTTGTGAGCAATGTTCCAGATTTATATAAAACAAACTTGACGGGAGAATGTGTGCACCACCACGGCAGCTCTGACTCTGCTGTACGCAAAATATCTGGAGAAACGGGAAACTGCGACCCCAACAGTAGAGGGATGAAATTAAAAACAGTGCTGTGAAATTGACACATTTGTGTGAAATAATCAAATATTACACATTTCACAACACATATCATATATGAAGGATATATTTGCAAAAACAAAGAAAGAGGGAAATTTATACTGATGCCCCAGGGACTTCGTGAACACATGCACGCACGGACACACATGTGGCCTATACTGAATCAATTATGTTCTGTCATTGTGAAACAAACCTTAGATGTTATTATGAAATCCATTCACATAAACAATAAGGTGGACAGTTCCCGTATTCCCAAAATGTGCCATACAAATAAAGTTTTATATTAATAATAATTGTAATTAAAACAACCTGGTTGTTGCAAAAAACTGCTGATCAGTTAGGCTACATCATCTGTAGCTGTTCAGGAAATTTAGTGGTGGTTGGATATAAAACAGCAGGGTCTCCCAATGTGTAAAGACTCACAATGGCTTATCTGGCACTGCTGGAGGATGTGGCACGCGGGAGACTCCGGTGCATTCCCAGAGTTTCCCCCAGCTTTTTGTCTGTGGGGGTGAGCTCCGGTGTGCCTTTTCCCCCACCTGGCACAGACACTCTTTCTACGGAGATCGATTTGCCTTTTTTTTCACCTCCACTTTTATGTCAAATCATTTCTTTTTTTACTTCAGCCACAGTCCGACCTTCTGAGGCAGCCTTATTTACAGCATCAGCCACATGCTTCCACTATTTTACCTTTCTGGCATTAGTGATGCCTGAAATGAGCCCACCTATCAAGATGTCGACCTCACATTGAGTGAAATGTCTTTTTTTGGCTCGTTCTCTCTCTCAGACCATTGTGAAATTGGTATCACTGAATATTCATCAAGGGCGTTCACCTGACCTTTTATAGGCACCATATGGGCGGGACAAAGCATTCCTTCACGTGCGACAACTTTAGAGTTGATTGTGATTTATAAATGGAAACCAGCGTAGGACGTGCACACGCATTTTCTGTGTTTCCGGCGTACGCCACCTATACTGGTCTTTCCTACGCAAAGTTTTATAAATGAGGCACCAGGTCTAAACAGCTGAGAAAGCACACAGGGCTTTTAAAATAAGATGATTTATGTGGGCCACACATAGTACCTCTGGGTTCATCTAGGGGGCAGCAGCCTCCACTTCGATACGCACCAATCTGAAGGACAGGAGCTGTGTGGACTTTGCAAAAGTACCTAAAGTTTCACATCTAGAAGTCATGAACCAATGTGCTGCAAAAATTAATTTAAGTATTAAACACTTGTGCGCCAGTGCAAAAAAAAAAAAAAATGATATTGTTAGAGAACCAGCATTGTGTTCTTTGTTCGAAAATAAGGGGATTTTTTTCTTTTTTTTACATTTTACATCCAGAGATGAGATGATGTTACAAAATGCAGCAGATTATTACAAAACTGTGGTGTTTCTTCATAATGCAGCAAAAACTCTTCAAATTTTTTTATGATTCACTGTTACAGGGCTCAGTGTAATAACTTATTATGTGATCTGACTGTCCTTGATCATATATTCAGCAGAAAGGGGAGTAAGAATAAAGGCACTAAAACATTATAAAGCAGGAAAGAGAGCAATATTGAATTAGTCTATGAAAACTGCACACAAAAAAATGTAGCAACAACAAAAGATGAATCTCTCATTGTCAAAGCGGTACAATAAACTGACCCACATTAAGTTTAATCTGATGTGGGATTCCAACAAGAGGCATTAAAATCACAGTCCTCCAGGCTGCAGCCAATTCTTCTGTCAATGTACAAGACGGGAGGCACAGCCATCACAATTAAATCTGATTGTCATGTCAAATAAACAATAAAAGAGATGCGCCGTGCTGGTTGTCCATTAAGTGATGCTGTTATGCTGTTGCAACCTGAGCTCATTCAAGGGTCAGCTTAATTTTCTATCCATAGCCAATGAAGAAATGAACATTTGTGGAAATCATCATAAACTCATGAATAGTATTAAAGTGGTTTTGAGTCATTTGCATAATCAGATCTGCCGTGTGTTTGGCTCTTTGTGTTTTAAAATGTGCAGACACTCATTTGACCCACAAAGGATTTGAGGAAATCACATAAAAGCTTCTCCGGTTGCACTGCTAGCTGTCTTTTCAGGACAAAAATTAAAAAAATTTAAAAATGAGAGAGGTCATGAAAAGCTACAATCAAACCAAACATGAAGTAAATCACTGCTGGCAACAAAAAAAAAAAAAGAAATAATGAGCTATTTTATGTAATTTCATTTGACTGTGAGGAATTTATGATGTTATTTTAGAAACTTCTGTTGAATTTCCAAGTCTTAGACTAATCCTAGAGATAAATTAAAGACCTGCACACACTGGCCACTTTATTGGGTATACCAGTGCCAGTACCTGCTTGGACCCCATATTGCCCTTAGAACTGCCTTAATCCTTCATGGCATTGATTCAACCAGGTACTGAAAACATTCCTCAGATATTTTCGTCCTTCTTGACATGACAGCATCCTACAGTAGATTTGTCTGCTGCACACCCATGATGCAAATCTCCAGTACCACCACATCCAAAAGGAGGACTAGTCAGATGTTTTTTTTCAGTAATCTGTTGATCATATTGATTAGATAGATGTATACTAAAAGTATGTATCAAATATAAAACATCAGGCTTTTAGGGGTTAAACAAGTCTAATATCACATATTTTGAATGTCAAACAGCTTACTTCTGAACTTTAATCTTTATTTTTTTGCAGTTGACAAAAGTCAAACAGACAAATATTTCATAATTAAAACTATTTTATCTGCCCATCATCTTCTCATTGGAGGTAGGTAGTGAACAAACATTTTAAGTCTCATTTTCTTCATTGACAAGATTAGCAGTGCACTAAGTGAAGAAAAATGCCTTCGCAAGGTGAACAGCACAGCAAACATGAAGAACGGGCTTTATTATTTAAAGATAGGCCTGCAAAATCCCTGAACTCTGCAGTTCAACGATAATAGTGTTCATTGTGCAATAAGGATGATTGGATTTTAATGTTGGTAGGTATTTGCATGTGTCCCCTCTTTGTGCTGACTAATGCACTAATGCTGTATATTTATGAATTCATGATTGCAGCTATATTGGACCATTATGCACAATGCAAAGCAGTTTGCAGTGACTCACAGCCTTGAACAATACCGCTTCCAGGCCATGATGCAAAGAAATTATTCACAGTAAAAGCTAATCATCAGCACCTGAAGGGTTAACCTGTCAGCCATTATTGCCAAAGCTCTCCTGACCCACAAGTACCCCGGAGCTGCTAAACTTTGTCACTTAGCCCCCCTCAAAGTGTGATTAATGACACTTGATGAGCAAACATTAGCAGCCTATCAGAGCCCTCGTCCTGGCTCTTCCCCCCTGTCGAGTGTGCTGCGAATTAATGAGCACGGGGAGGGAGCACAACAAGAGCGAGATGATCGAGATGGAGCCAATTTGCACGTCGATGGTGGTGGGCGCTGCTGTAACGAGGACAAAAACAGACATTGATGAAGAGGTGCAGAGGAACAGGAGGGTGCGAGAAGCTGTTGCAATTTCCATGCTTAATTAAAGTGACCCTTGTGTTTGTGATTTGAGGGACAAAGAGCCCATGCAGTGCCTGACAGTTGCACACGTCGCACATAGTAATTCATGACCAAGTTGACTAATTGACTGACATATTGATCAGCAAATTAAAGTGTTAAACAGAACTGGATGGGTAACACACGGCCCCCGCGGCTCATTATCTGTGCTGCAGGCTGTCTCATTGAGCATGAGGTCCCAGATTCATTGTGACAGGGGGTTTCAGAGCTTCGTCTCGTAGGGGCTGCTGTATACCCGGGCAGCGTGCGGATACCTGCGCTCTCATGCTTCAGTAGCACTCTTAATGGGAGCTTTAGTCTCACCAGATGAGAAGTGATGTGAAAAAGAAAGCGAAGCCCGATGCTAACGGGCCTGAAAATTCCCACTGTTGTGTTGGTGTCCAACTTTTACTTCGAAAGTCTGGAACCATCACAGAGTTACGTTAACGTGTTTACCATGTACAGGTAATGGAAACACAAGGAATAAAGTTGTAGACCTTTGAACATAAACATGTAAGGCAAATTTGAAACTTTAAAACTGAACCCCAGAGAACCCATTTACACCAGGAATTAACATCTGTTTTGGGCATTTAGTTACTAAGCTGACAGCTCTGCGTAGATGCACCCATGCTGTTCATTAACAATACATCTTCAGTGGCAGTATCCACCTCTGATGCAAACACATTTCTTACATAGCTCTCAGGCTTACTGTTGTTTTCTTTTTTCTTTTTTTTTTCTATCTCTGTATGCGACCCACAACTTTTGTGTCAACTCTGCAAAGTCTTTGCCGCAGTCTTTCCCCCAAAATCTGTTTTCACAGCTGAAAAATGTGTTAAGGCTTCACAGGAGTGAAATAATGAATGGGTAAAATAATAGTTGAATGCAAAACCCCAATTCCAATAAAACTGTGATGTTATGTTAAACAGAAATGAAAAACGAATAGAATGATTTGCAAATCCTTTCCCACCTGTATCCAAATACACCACAAAGACAAGATATTTAATGTTCAAACTGATAAACTTTGATTCAGAGGAGATTTTAATTTCATTTTTTTGGCCGAAAAAAATAGGCCTCTTGGACAAACCAAACCACTTTCAAGATTAAATGTGAAGGAAGATATTAGTTCTGATGACGGATTATGCCAAAACAAATAATTAGGAAAACAACGGAGCAGGCATCGGTATCTCCTGAATTATTATAAACCAGAAAAGCACTCTGAGAGCGCAGACCTCGCCCCAAGCAGCTCAGCTACATCAGTAGCTTTTCCGCTCCGATCAGACAGCCGAGTCTCCGCTCATGTCTGTCCATGTGGAAAATGCTGCGTTCCATTTACATCGGAACTGGAAAGAGGGAAGTGTGATTGACGTGATCTCTGAGTTATCAGCGTTCCAGTTACAAAGTCGGAAAAAATGTGATTTGCCATTATAAACTTAAATGTTTTTTGTGACGTTAAACTGGATCAGATCAGCACCAGAGTGTAATGACTTCTTCCTTGGAGCAAATCCCACATCTGGTACAATTTTCATGTGAATCTATCCAGTAGTTTTTGCATAATCTTGCTAACAGACAAACAAACAAACAGACCCTGGCGAAAACATAACCTCCTTGGAGGAGCTAATAACATCTAGGTGAGCATTAACCCTGATTTTCACAATCAGTGCATCACTAGTCATTATGTCTGTCATCTCCCAAAATGATTGAAATTAGTTAAAACTTTAAAAAACTTCTGATGCGTGTCCATTTTCAATAAATTTAATGTTATCAGTACAAACCCCATTTACAATGAAGTTGGGATATTGTGTTCAACATAAATAAAAATAACACAAAGATTTGCAAATACCCAAATGAATACAATACAAAGATTAGATATTACATGCTCACACTGATTTTTTTGCAAATATTCACTCATTTTGAATTTGATGCCTGCAACATGTTCAAAAAAGCTGGGACGGGGCATGCTTACCACTGTGATACATTTCTTTCCTTTCTAGGTGGAACTCTTTTCCAATCTTGCTTGATATACAACTTCATTTACTCAACAGTCTGGGATCTCCATTGTTGTATTTTGCACTTTTTAATGTGCCATGCATATTAGTTGGGGACATTTCTGGACTGCAGGCAGGCCAGTCTAGTACCCTCACTCTTCTACTATAAAGTCAGTGAATATGGCTTGTCTCATTGGATAAGCAGATGTCCCTGAAAAAGACATTGCTTCAATGCCAGCATATGTAGCTCCAAAACCTGTATGTGCCTTTCAGCATCAATGGTGCCTTCACAGATGTGCAAGTTACCCATGCCATGGGCACTAACACACCCCCAAACACCACAGACACTGGCTTTTGAACTTTGCACTGATAACAATAGAGGACACAATGTCTTTGATTTCCAAAAGTAGTTTGATATCTGGACTCATCAGACCACAGCACATTAATGTTTTGTGTCGGTTCATCTCTGATGAGCTCGGGCCTGGGAAATCTGCAGCGTTTCTGTCTGTTGCGATATATGGCTTTCACTTCGCATGGTTATATCTTTTACTTGCAAGTGTAGTGAAAAACTGTGTTAACTGACCTCTGTGATCCTCTCATCTGACAGAGTGTCTCAGACAGACTGAGAATTCAGCTGGACCAGGCGTAATCAGTATATGAAAACTAGAAGATTTTTTGAACATTGTGAACATACCCTAGCATTCCTCAATTTTTATGCATGAACCCAAAGAGTCTCTTTCACAGCCATTTCAGGAGGCTGAGGCCTTTTTAACCTTTTGCACCATATTCTTATTCCTGAAGATTTTATTTTCCTTCCTTTATTCACATCTCTGCTGTGTTAGCGCCAACATATGCTAAAATATACAAAGAATAGGGCCTCTGTGACAACTTCTCCATTCATACATTTATTCCTGTAAACTATGTGCTGTATGTAATCATTAGTAAGCCTTGATCGCATTTTTTCTGCTGTTGATACAAATACTGAACATCTCTTGGCGAGACTGGCTGACAACAATCATGTTAAGTGAGGCTAGTGATGACAGTTGTGTACGGTAAACAGAGTGACCATTTAAAACAATCCAAATCACTGAAACGGCCTTAAAATATGACCACTGGTTCTCAGGTGACGAAGTCTTCTTGCCCTCCAGTTCTATGTGCTAGTCACATAACTAAAAGCTAACAACAGAAAAACTTGGGGCCTATCCCAATTTTTAAATTGACTGGATATTGAGGAAAGGGCTGAATATGTGTGCATATGTGTTCCTCTCATTGGAATATTAAATGTGATGGCAGAATACCAAAAGTACAAATCATATAGATGCAGCTGCTTCAATTTTCCTCTCTCAGTCAAATACCAGCTGAGTTCCAACCAGTAACCAGCCAACTTCCAGCCACTGGGAGTCAGAACAAGGATTTTTTTTGTTCATTTTTGATCTCTCTATGGATTTCTGTACAGTGGCTTTTTCCAAGCAAAGCAAAATTCCCATTTTAACATATAACATAATCTATGAGTAGTAAGGACTAGATGTAGTTATGTACGTATGATGGCCATTAAGTTGTGCAGGTTAAAGCACTTTTTGTCTTGGACCAGCCAAAACTCTGCAAAGGGACATTTAAGCGGCTCCATCTGTAGATTTTGGTGCTTTGTGCATATGATTGAGAAATACAGGCAGCTCTTCCTTTGGGCTACAAACAAGCACATCATGAAAATACTTAGAATTTTAGTTTTCATTGAATGTTTCCCCATCGTGTCCATGTTTACATTAATTATCATGATTTCAACCAGAATTCTGCCTCAATTTCCAATCTTACATTTGGGTACATTTAGCAAAGGGGCTGAACAATTCCATTCGTTGCGTCATCAATATTCCCCTTCAATCAATGAGTCAGTGAGTGCTCTGTATTGAGCCACAATCTTAACAGCCAGGTTTCAAACTGCTTATCATGTTTCAAAACATCATAAAGACCCAAATTGATCAACAATTCCACTTAATAGTCATACCACCCATTCACAAAGTTGTAATGTTTTAGCTGGTAATCAGGAGGTTTAATTACTCTTTAAAAGATCCCCCATCTGGGGAATGTTATCGACTGTTCCTCAGCATCAAGACTGATATATAGAGGTTGTTGTGACAGAGCCAGGTCTTGTGTTTTCTGGCTGGACATTATCTAGGATTAAACAAGGAGGTAGATGCTTTTTTTTTTTCCCTTTGTTTTCAAGGCTCTCTTCCTTCTTTCCCTGGGGCAGTCACACTGTTAGGGGCAGAGCTTGGTCCAGCTGGTTTGGATGGGTGGTTGTAAGTGCCTTTGGCAGTAATCATTGCAAGGTCTGCTGCGCTTCTCTCCCCAGTGCTGATGAGGGTATATCTGTCGCAGGTAATAAGTGCTCTAGCAGCAGAGAAGAAGAAATAACAAATTAAAACAAAAAGATGTCAGTGTGCCCTGCTCAGCTGGCTGAGAATACACACACGTACCGACACTGACTGGGTTCAAAAAGATAACTCCTTAAAGCTATATCTGCAGAGTTGAGGTAAAAATACTGAATGTCATAAAAACAGTGAGCTAAAACATAAATAAAGATTGCAAATGGTAATATGAGCCAAACCAACTGTTACTATACTGCATTACCTTGCCTGATACTCTACCAATGTAAATATATAAATACCTACTGAGGCAATGTAAGTGGCGCTCTATTTATAATAATCCCCTGCTTTGGACGAGATATGGCTGTAACTAAAATTGCAAAGCCTTCTGTCAACTATATTTTTGGCAAGTGAGACTCATCACTCATGCCATCAGTCTGAAAGCCCCTCTTTTCTGGTGTGCAATATAATGAGAGTAGGACATGCTGCAGCCATTTGCAGCCAAACTGAAGTCTGCTTTGACCATTAAGGGTGCTTTCATATCGGACATGTTTAGTCTGGATTAAACAAACTCTGGTTCTATTTTTTTGAAAGTTTGGTTCACTTACGCTTGTGTGAAAGTCCATAAAACTTGCAAACCAAGGATCCAAACTCTGGTCCATCTGAAAATCTGTATCTCAATTCACCAGAGTTCAGTTTGCGGTGGGTGTGAAAGCCAATTAAATCAAACAAGGCCCAACAACTAAAGCAAGCAAACTAAAAATAAGTGCATTGTGAGTTGAACTTGGCCAAATTTCACTACAGCAAGCAGGCTGAAGTAGCATTCACAGATAGTATCAAGAAGAAAGCATCTAACATCAGAATGTTTGCATCGTCAGCCATCGGTACTGTAAACAGGTTTACATCTACAAATCTGTGTGTAGTATGGTTACATATCACTCCAGTCAATATGAAAGTGCCACCTGACACAGTCTAAATTCAGCTTCATCTTTATTTTAATTTTCTTCATTTTATGCTATAGAATATTTCAGATGTGTTCCAAGCTAAACATAGCTGTTTTGGACCATGCATGCTCTACTAGTTGTACTAAATGACTTTTTCCAAAATATGGTATGCAGTATTCCAACATTTGTGAGATCTGCATCACGTCAAAAATACATACTGCAGATGTCATACTGCTCCGGAAAAATTTAGCAGTATGCGTCGGACTAGTCTACATCCCAAACTGTTACCCACAGTGCAATGCACCAATTGGTTAGGGGATGAAATGACAGTCAGCCAGCATTAGCAATATTAGCATTAACACTGATTATGTTACATTTGTATAACAATACAGAAACTCAAACCGGGTAAAATAAAATCTTTGAGACGTTACATAAATGCAACACATTTCCCATATTTGAGTTCAGTGATGAAAAACATGAAAGACCAAATAAATCTATTTTTAAAACATTTTGGGTCCATGAATGGATGTTAATTTAACGGCTCTAGGTATTAACTGAGCTACCGTTTACTTTAGTTGTCATGACCAGGAACAGAAATTAGCTAAAGTATTGGATAGCACACATCTTTGTAAGCATAATTGAAAGAAACTGGATTATTTATGTGTTTTGTAGTGTTTGTATGGAAGAGTTGCTCTGATCCAAACGGTAGCCCTGCAGGTGGCAGTACTGCACCCTAAGCAATAGCTAACACCCTCCAGATAGCAAAAAGAAGAAGAAGAATCAACTTAGCTGAGTGTAGCATACCACAAAATAACAGCTGTTTGGCAGTCACACTACATAATATTTCAAAAAACAGTATGCAGTATACATAATTCATTTGTTTGTAATATATAGTTGTGTTTTTTGAAAACAGTCAAAGTAATTACTCAAAGCTATTTGTGTATTTCCTGCCCTACTGGTGGTGGGCAGCTATATCACACATCATTCAACAAAAGTGAAAAATGCAACAACGGTGCCCCCAAACCAAGCTGAGTCCATGAAACTTTAGGTGTGAAAGCGACCAAAGATTATATGATGTTGGAGAAATATTTACTGCAGAATCAGCTCTCCTGTGATATGCATGCTATATGACCAAAAAAGAAAAATAAAGTTCCACATGCACACTCTTTGGCTGCTTTATTAAGTGCATGTCTCTAGTGCCATATTGGACCCCTTTTTGGTTTAAGAACTGCTTTAGCTCTTTGTGGCATCATTACAAAAAGGTTCTGGAAACATCCATCAGAGCTTTCGGTCCATATTGACCTGATAGCATCACACAGTGTGCTAGTAAAATGAGTCTATGCCTTCTATTAGCTGAAGAAAACCCAATATTTGTTTGAAGGATTCAAGTCTGTTTGACTATTTCTCATTTTTTGGTGAAAATGGGATATTTCCAGTTCCCAAGGGCTCTTGGTCATTCGTTTCTATGGTTACCACGCAATCTTACAGAAATAGACCTATACAGCCCTTACATTTATACATACAGCATTGATTGCCTGTTGTGTGATCTCTTCCAAATGAGTAATTTCAATGTTTTTTGTTTTCATCATATCAAAAACCATCTAGAGGGCTGTGCTTTTGCTGTGTAGGAAACACTGTGACCTCATTATGAACAGCCTTCTTCAGTGCACTGTTACCCTCACATCCATTCCTATAATTGTGTTTCTCCTCTTTCTATGGTAACAGACCCACATCCTTTGTGGTGTGGCTTTTTGGAAGAGATATAAACACTTTAAAGTCTTCTGTAAAGGGGCTTTAAATTGTATAACTGTGTGACTTTTAACCTTATTACAACTGCACAACCATTTTTCTATTGTCAAGATCTTTAAATTCTAAAACCTTCAAATCAAACATTTAAGATTATCCATGTGGCTTTTGAGTCTTCTGGGGTCTTGTAATTTGTCATTAAAATGCATTAAATCTAAACACTGTTGCACGAACACTTCGATTTCTGCCCAAGCATGCTCAGTCGTAGTGTACCTACCAATCAGAGTGCAGCCATCAACATACCGATGTCTTTGACCAATCACAGTGCAGCTGTTTTGCGTCCCCTTGCTCACAAGATGGCAGCTCTCTGTGTTTGCCAATGAGTGGTAACACTTGAGAATTAAACGATGATCACACAAAGTTAAATTAATTAAGACCCAAAATATTTGATTAGAACAGTTTAGCAGTCAGTTTAATAAGAATTATCTACATTTGGCGGGAATGTTTGTCAGAGAAAGAGAAGATTTGGACTTTTTGTATTTGAGGGAACAACATGAATAAGTGTAACAAACTGCTTCAAGTCTATTTGGACACAGCTGCTGCCACGTAGTGCTAGAGGTAGTGCCTTTTTTATTTTAAAACCAAGCAATCAACAGAAAACCTCATCAAGTCCCCTCAATATCATCATCATCATCATCATCATCACTGTGTCCTCATGTCATTAACATTAACATCATATCAAGCATCAACAAACTCAATGCTGAGTTGCTCACAAAGAGCTGCATGCTAAACAGCTGACTCTTTAACTTTCTCTTAAAAGTAGATCAGGACTCTGTGGATCAAATGGAGTTTGATAATTCATTCCACCGCTTGGCAGCAACGGAGGAGAAGAGTCCTGCTTGTGATTTTGTTTCTGTGGGGGCACCAGGCATCTTTCACTAGCATGGCGTAGCAGTCGAAAAGAAGAGTAGCCCTAAATGAGGGATTCTAGGTAAACAGGAGCCGTTTTTCCTGGCCCACCTGTCTCCCCATTAGGAGAGCTTTGATTTCGATTTGAGATGTAACTGGAAGCAAATGAAAGGAGATTAATAACAGAATGACGTGCTGTTCTGAGCTGGTCAAAGATGAGACATGCTGCTGCATTTTGGATCATCTAAAGAGATTTAAACATGCATGCAAGGATGTCTGCTATAGGGGAGTTGCAGTAGTTTGTGTAAAAATTACCAGAGGCTGTGTTGCGTGTTCTGACAGCTAGGGCTCTTCTCCTGATGTTATACAGGACGGCTCCTGGCAGCCATAGTACCAGTACAGCACCTGAAAATAACTGTAGAACTCACCAACTCAATCTTGTCCTTTTCAAGATCATATGCACCTATACAGGATCTTTTATTTCTGTTTTACAGGCCATTATCACTTGTATTGGGACCATTTTGACTTGAATTTTTTCAGAGTGAAAATCATTTATTTGTAAAATTCTGTTACTCATAAATGTGCATCAAAAGTTACCTCAGAAATATTTGCAATATAGTAAAGTTCAGATTCATTGCACTTGGTGTAGAAAAGCATTTAGTCAAAGGTAATAAAAAAAGTCATCATCATGTCTGAAAATGAAACTAGCAAAATATAATTTGGGTTTTGGTAAGGAATTTGCGTAATAAGAGTTGTTTGGAGCTGAAATGTCTGTTTTATTTGCAATCCAGAAGACTGATACAGCGCTTATTTTGTCAAAAATATAATTCATATAACCATAAATAAGCAAACACATTCCAATATGGCAATAAAGCAAAAATGGTAGTACTTATAAGAACTTGGATTGTTAAGGAGTATCAATAAATGTGTCATTATCTGTGAAAATCTTAAAAATCCCTGCCCTACTGTGACATTGATTTCAGTCGGCTATCTGTCTCCTAAATATAAAATGGTAAAACTGGCATAATAATACATCATTGATCAAAGTTAAAGGGTTTAGCTGAATATCATCTGTGCAGGTAAAAACAACAAGACAGCAGGTGAAGACAGCATTAGTATAATACCATCGCCTGACAGACATTTAGGGTGAATCCCAATTCTACCCCTTAGCCCTTCCCCTTTGTCTACCCCTTCCCCTTAGATCTCTGTTTTGAGGGCCAAGGAGAAGGGGTGAAAACACACTGCTGAGAAATGAGACACCACTCGATTCTCTCTATGTCGTCACCCAGAGCCGCTCGCTAGCTGTGACGTAGGCAGATGCCACAATAGCTGTAGCTACGGCTGGGAAGGCTAGCTCGATATAACGAGAAATTTTAAAATACGACCAACAGTTCAAAACATGATTAGTATTTACTTGATGAATTAATAATTACTTATAATTAAGCGCTTCCTTCAGTCTCCGCTCTGCCTTGTGTCGGCAGGTGCAGTATATTATGAGAAGTTCTCATAACCCTTTGTTTCAAGTGAGGTCCCGGTCTGTCTTCGTTTCAAGGGCTGTGTAGCCCCTGGTCTTAGCCCTTCCCCTTAAGCCTATGGAGAATTGGGACACCACTTCACTAGACGTGAACGCGCAAAACCAAGGGGTAAGGGGTACAATTGGGATTCACCCTAAGGATCCGTCCAAACTCTACCCCTTAGCCCTTGTCTTACCCCTTACCCCTTGGTTTTGCGCGTTCACGTCTAGTGAAGGGATGTCCCAATTCTCCGTAGGGCCAAGGGGAAGGGCAAAGATAAAGGGCTACACAGCCCTTGAAATGAAGACAGACCGGGACCTCACTTGAAAGGATGGGGTATGAGAATTTCCCATAATACACAGCACCCGCTGACATGAAGGCAGAGCGGAGACCGAAGGAAGCGCATAATTATAAGAAATTATTATATCATCAGGTAAATATTAATCATGTTCTGAATTTTTGGTCGTTTTTTAAAATTTCTCGTTATAACAAGCTAGATTTTGCAGCTGTAGCTACAGCCAATGTCGCATCTGCCTACGTCACAGCCAGTGAGCGGCTCTGGGTGATGACGTAATGGGAATCGAGTGGCGTCTTGTTTCTTAGAGGCATGTTTTCACCCCTTCCCCTTGGCCCTCTGTTTTGAGGGCCAAGGGGAAGGGGTAAGACGAAGAGGAAGGGCTAAGGGGTAGAATTGGGATTCACCCTAAGTCTTATTCAGCCCATGTTCACATCTTTGTTAACCTGTAGACAATCCAAGATCATAAACAGAGTGGATATGTGCTGCACACATTGCTGCTACGCACATTAAGGAGGTTGAAAGGTATTCTGGGCCTTGACACAACACCATTAAACAGAGAAAGTTGGAGCCTGCCAACAGCACATCTTATAAACTCTTCAAAATCTATATCTAAATCTGTAAAAGTTCATTGAACACTCTGTAGTCATTATTCAATAGCTACCAATAGCTGGTTAAAAATAATAAAACAGCTTCATATACTTTACTATTATTTACACTTTATATATGATAACAGGTTAAAAAAAAAAAAGATTTACAAATATTACTTCGATCATGACTTTATTTTACTTTATAATTTGTCTCAATAAATGAGAGGGAAAATGTATCACTTGTTGAGGTAACATTGTTTTTTTCTGACATGATGATCACTGTCACCGCTGTCTACATGGAAGACCCGGCATGTTACAGCTAAAAAGTAAAGAATTTTTCCTGTCTTTGAAAGCTTTGTAAAATTTGACGTGATTCAAGTACTTAACTTAAACATATATGTAATACAGAATTGTTCATTATTTAATCAATTAAAAAATGCTGAGTCCATCTTTCTGAAAGTTCACATGCCCTGGTGTCTTTGACTATTTACATCATGTCTTGGGTGTCTATTAAACAAGGATTTGATTTAAGGTGAAGTTGTTTCTGCAGTGGATCAGATGCAGCTTTGTTTGGAAGCACTCCAATCTGAGGGAGAAGGGAGGCTACAGTAGGCTATGATAACAAGTTTGGCTGACCAAACAAACCTGATAGGAGTAAGGACGGGTTACAGACTGCAAAATGGACTTTCAGTCAGGTTGAGGCTGTATAGCTACGACAAAATAAAACTGAGGAAGTATAACTTGAGGGTTTTAAGGAGAATATACTTAAAAGTGGCATCGCACATTCCTATGTGAGCTGAGAGTTTAATAAAAAAGGTGTTCTTTGGCTCCCGAAGCTCCTTCTCACAACATTAAAAGCAAATTAAAACAGCATTTTGCAGGAAAACTTTGAAATTTAAATTTTAAGTCTTTTCCGGTGATGCACAAAATTGAAATTAGGCCAAGATATGATGTGTTGATATTTCAGAACTCAATATAGCACATACTGATATTTTTGATCTCCATTTAACTAAGATGAACCTTTTCCTTACACTTTGAGAACACAGTTTTACTCTCTAACAATGAAACTGCTGACTTTAAAGTACGTAGGTATTCAGTGTTAATAATGTGGAGCATTATGACATATTTGAACACTCTACTCATATTATAGCCAATATGAGGACCATTTAAGGCCAATGTGTATGGCTGATATATATTGGCTGTACACATTGGCAGAAATTTTCATAATAAAACCAATCTTTACAGTTTAAGAACCTTTGTATAATACAAGCCCACGCTTTTCATGTGTGATTCAAGGAAAAGCTGGCTTATATTTAAGCACATAAGATGTGGCCTTTATCCTGAAAATTGCATAATATGTAGATTTCATGGGCTTCTTCTGTGGTGATATTGTTTTAAAATCCACCCCTGTTCTGAGGGCAGCATTTTCTCATCCATGATGCAAAGAGGTACTTCCATACTAGCGCTGGTTGCATTATCTGCTGCAGACATATTTGACCTTGTTGTCTGTGTACGGTGTGAAATGGTGAGTCAGTCTTCTTAACATTCACAATGATGCAGTCAAAGTTTTCAGTCACTGGCAGACAATCACTGTCCAGCTCAAGCACCCTTACTTTTTCATCTCTTGAGTCACACACATTCTCCAAGACAAGTTGTCTACCTTGTCACCGAACTCGGCGTGGTACACGATGAGCCCTGTCAGTGATAATGTCAGCACTCAGGTTGCTATCAGGAGATGGAAGTATTAAGAATGAAAGACAGCAGAAGAGAAGGAGAGCTGTGAAGGATGCTGAGCTGAGCCAATGTCGTTCATAACTGGTTCAAGTCAAGATCTCCCTCAAATGAGCTCACTGGGGGAAAAAAAAGAGGAAATCCAGCAACCACCAACTGGGATATTTTTTTCACTCCAGAATCTTCTGGATGCCAAACACACATGGCACTCAAACGATGGAGGGGAGAGAGAGAGGGAGGGGGTATTGGGAACCAGGACAGGAAATGCTGCAAGCAATCTATCTGTCATCAGAAATGTGAGAGATCGCAGGGAGATGATTGCATGGAGCGTTGAGGAAGAGGGAGGCAAACTAATCGACCTTCGCCCATTCAGTCCTGACATATTTCCAAACCGGAGTTGACAAGCCTCAAAACGGGTTTGGGAGTTTGATGGAGGAGATAGGCGAGGATATATCCAAAAACACGACTGATTTGCATAATGCAGCGAGCAGGCCCCTATTTTTCTGAATAAACAATGCATACATGCATGCAGGCTGTCTGTGTCTGTGTTCTTGATTCCAGGACTCAGGTGTCTGTTAGAGTTGTTTTGTTTCCTGCCTGGGGGGCCGTGAGCCACTCTGTGGAAACTCAGAGCTTATAAATGAGGGACTTTAACAAGGCTGGCATCTAATGAAAAACATGGCGCTTCCACAAGCCAGAACGCCATTTCCAAATCAGGAAACAGTTACATTTGGACTATTGGCTTTGTTAACATCCAATTGTAGCCTAATCCGTCTGCCTTTTAGCTGAATTCATTTGGAATCTACAGCTACTTCAGCAAGATGCAAAGGGATTGGTTATCTGTCTCAGTGAAGAAACAGAGCTTGGAAGACAATTGCAACACTTCCTGCAAGGCAGAACATGGCATTAGCCAAAAAAGACAGACTCTTCGGTATGGAAATACACTTTTATGACTTCATACAGTCAGACAAAGAGAGACAAAGCTGAAGTGCATGAAGAGTAGAAGGGAAATGAGTAGACAACAGTGCTGCATTTCCATTGATTGGTTTTAATCAGTTAGGTATGATGGGCAGCACGGCAGGTGCCTCACAACAAGGAGGTTGCTGGTTCTAACCCTGTGTCGGCCAGAGCCTTGCTGTGTGGAGTTTGTATGTTTCCTCCCTGTTGATGTCATCTCCAGCTTCCTCACAAAAATCATGCTTGTTAGTTTAATTGGTGACACTAAAATGCCCTTAAGTGTGGGTGAGTGAGTGAATGGTTGTGTGTCTCTTTATGTGGCCCTGTGACTGGCTGGGGACGGGTTCAGGGTGTACCCTGCCTCTTCCTCAATGCCAGCTGGGATAGGCTCCAGCCCCAAAAAACCCCCGAAAGGATAACCAGTTTAGATGATGGGGAGTACTTTACTTTAAGGCAGGGATGAAGGCAAGAGTGTGACAGTGTGACACCGCTGAGTAACACACCAAACAAGGGAAAACATGGGGACACCCAGCATGACTTGATCTTTCTTTTTGACATGTCACAATAAGAAACTGTGCTTTTTTTCGAAACCTCAGCCTGTTTCTTTTAGAATAGATTTTAAGATTATTTTACTAGTTTTTTAAAGCTCTTAATGGCCTTAGTCCTTCTTATTTATCTGTTTGGCTTTTACCCTGTGAGCCCAGTAGAGCCCTCAGGTCCTCAGGAAGTTCTCTGGTAACAGTTCCCAAAGTTGGAACAAAAACTTACAAGAACAAGGATCCAGACCTACCTTTTTAGTCCTGAATTATCATTTAGTGTTTTTATTCTTTTTACAGCACCCTTTTATCATTATTATTATTATTATTATTGTTATTATTATTTTTACTTCATTTCAATTTATTTTTTTAAATTTTATTTAATGATATATTTAATATTACACTTTAACCTAACCTCCGATGTTTACTCATTTTAAACCTTTAAGATGGCGTTTCCTCTGTGTGTACTGGGTACAACACTGTTCCTGTTCTACTGTTGTCTTTTACTTATGATGCATTTCACCATTACTGTGTATGGATTGCAGGCGCGTGGGTTGGGTGGGTTGGGGGTTAAGTGGAGTGGGTTTGGGTCATACTTCCTTTTATCTTTTTTTTTAATTTATTTGTCTGCTTGTAAAGCATTTTGTGCTACATTTTCTCGATGAAAAGTGCTATATAAATAAAGTTTCAATGATTGATTGATTGAAAAAAAATCTAGAAGTTTTGTTAAATTACATCTGGGACGTCAGATGAGGATGTGAGGATTCTTTTGGCCAATCAACAGACTGCAGTGTTTGATCCGTCCTCTGTGATGGTCTCAGTATGCTTGGTGCACTGCAAAGGGATGCCAAAAAGTGAGACCATACAGATTTCATATTCAGGTACTTTTCCTAAACAACAATAATTACCTCCGCCAAGGAGGTTGTGTTTTTGCCGGCGTTGGTTTGTTTGTTTGTGTTTAAAATAGCTTGAAAAGTTATGGACGGATTTGGATGAAATTTTCAGGAAATGTGTGGGATGGGATAAGGAACAAATAATTAGATTTTGGAACTGATCTGGATCACCATCCATATCCATAAATTTTTTCAAGGATTCTTTAACATTGCGAGATAGGACTAAAGCTGCTTGGCGGAGGTCTACACTCTCTGAGTGATTTTCTAGTTAAACCTTTGCTGGCTCACTGATTGGTTCTCTGACCAACCAATCAGAATCAAAGAACCCCTTATCATAGCAGCCCTTACTGGGTTGCCCATCTGACGTTAGGTGGCATCTCTAAGGTCATTCAGCTAGATGAATTACCGTAGCTGTTTGTCAGGGATATGATACAGCATGGCATGATTTCTGTGTTGTTTTGCCACCCTGAGCATAAAACCATAGAAACATGCACCAGTAAAGAACAGAACTCATGAAAAGAGCTACTCCTGCCACCCCAGAGGACCAGGACACACACAGATGGCCATCAGGCCGAGTGGCAGAACATATGTGCCAGACAGCAAATGTGTACGACAAGGGGAGCAGCGTTAAAATGGAGATCAGGGAATCTGCTTTGAATTCTGAAAACCATCTGGATGTGCTCTGTGGGTTTCCAGCATCCATCAGATGGGAAAGTTTGCGCCTATGATTGATTGGCAAGTATTTCAGATGAGGGCTGTACTTGGCATGGAGTGTTGGCTGGCGGTGATGAGGCAATCAGGGCTCTCGCCTTGAAGCAGACAGAAAATGCTGCAGCATAATTTAGCTGCTGGACTGACTGAAGATGAAAAACAGAGGCCAAAAGGTTTGCCTCCCTTTAATGACACAAACAGCAGACCAGAGGCAGGGTTTTCTGATGCAATCATACTTTCAGAATTACTTTAACTGACTTTATTTAACTGCTGCTTATTAAATTCAGTCCCAAAAAACAAAAGACAAGGATTTTAGATCATCTGGTTTTACCCCAAATTCACTTCTCTTCTCATTTACATGCTTGATAGTCCTCCAACTGTGGATTAACATGATCAGAAGAGAAATTTGAAGGGCTACATTTATCACCATACACTGGCTGATTTAACAGCTTGAGTGGGTCCTCTAAGGACAATTTAAGTCTTATTGAAGGATTGTGACTTTGTTGTTTTGGGTATAATCCTGTACAATTGTCCTGAAGGATGAATAATTTCAGGAGAAAAAGAAAGGAGAGGGTAATGATGACAAAGTGGATAGGTGCATAAGAAATTCTCAAAATGTGCAAAAAACTTAAGTGAATTAAAACAAGCTAATGACAAGTGAACACTAACTAGCCCCACCAACTTTCAGACATCCCTTGGCCTGGCCTGTGCCTTAAGAAATCAGGAAGCTGATTTCTTAAGGCACAGGCTGGATGATGAAAACATGGATGATGAAAACAAAAAATTGCTTTACAAGATTAGCTACAAAGACCTGCAGAAGATGGATGTCTTGACAAGGCCAAAGGTATTTGTATTTACTGTTGATGTGGATTTACCTACCACTAGTCTTTGTCAAGTTTTACAAAATACCAGCTGACAAAGCACACAGCTGATATGTGAAGACCCTCTCTCCTCAACAAGGACAGGCTATGCTAGATAGTTGTTTTTCTTCAACTTGTTTTTCTTTTTGTGTCTTGCCTCACTCCTGAGTCCATGACAAAAGATAGACACCATTTTTTCCACTGTGCATGCAATATTAAGGAAGAGACAGACACTGCTAATTACCGTAATTTCTCGATTACAACACGCATTTTTTGTTTTTAAATAAGCTCTATTTTTTACGGTGAGTATTATACATAAGTACAAGCAAAATACTTACCATATTTCGTCTCGCCAACATCGCAATTGCAACACATCCGATACAAAAAGCTGAAATATTCTCTTTCTCTGCGAAAACACATGCAAAGACAGGGCGCTGCCATCTTGTGAGCAAGGGGACGCAAAAGAGCTGCGCTGTGATTGGTCGAAGACATCGGCATGTTGATAGCTGCTCTCTGATTGGTTGATGCACTACGACTGTGCATGCTCGGGCAGAAATCGAGTAAGTGTGCATGTGTGAAGCAAAAGGTGTTTCCACATCCATTTAAGAGAGAAAATTGTGTACGGTATTTGTTGCGAAAATACTGAAATTTCATTGATTAAAACTTTGAATAAAGGTAATTTTTGAGTTGTCTGAGAGAGTAAGGTTTGGTAAAGGTTTGGGTGCATGCTATATTTGAGTACAGTGTTTTTCTGGCAAAACTTGTGAAAATATGGGGTGTGTGTTAAAATCGAATGTGTGTTAAGAAATTACAGCAGCATAGCTCAAACACTGTGAGTCACTGGATATTGTTAGCCTGCCTCTGCCTACAGTCATCCTATAAACTCTTCAGCAACTCTTAACGGTCCTGCGTGCTTGCTGTGACTTGTTTTATTAACGCAATATGATAAATTATCTAGTTTTAGACTAAGATTAGCACTTTATGTAATTTTCAAAAGAAATATATACAAAACTAAACTGCAGGGCACCATCGTTGAAGTGCTTGTTGACTTATTGCATGCACAGTCAAAAGACTGATGTCTATCTGCTCGTCATGGACTCAGGAGACACAACAAGTAAAAGAAAACAAGTAGACTTCTCTCTTTAACACCTTAAGGAGGTTGCTACTTGATGCCTCTTACCTAATAACCATGTAAGTAGGCTACCATTGAATGGTAATGGACTTGAGATTGTGAAGTGCTTTTCTTGTCTCTTTTGACTACTGGAAGCAGCTTTACACCACAGGTCACACCTACCCATTCACAGCTATTCACTCTCACATTCAAACGTGTCACTGGTCCATTAGTATCACCAAACACATTTTTCCCCTTTCATACCCATTTTCATGTCAATGACGCAACAGTGGGAGCAACTTGTGGTTAAGTGTCTTCCTAAGGATACGTCACCATGTAACAGCTACAGCTACGGTCCATAGAAAAGCTTAAGGGAGGGCAGAACCTTTCAAATAAATATAGGTGACTGGATTGTCGTTCAGTTATAGTCATGACAGACCAGTCAGATGATGTGGTGAGCGGGTGCTGCTGCCAAGGTGTAAAGTTGCTGACACGAGTCAAGAACTCTTGCCAAAACCTGTAAATCTTTTTCATGCTTTGTTCTTTGTTTAATGTTTAATCAAGAAATGTCTGATAAAACTGCAGCCACAGCCAGCAACATCCATGCTAATGTACACAGCAGCCATTATTTAAAGGCTTGCATTCATCTCTTGCTGTAGCTCCCACCCCTTCTCTGAGGATGGCTGATGGGTCAGTGGCAGGTGAAGCTTTGCAAGATGAATCTGCCTGATTGTAGACCTTGAATCAGGTGGATCCTGCTGCACTGCAAGGTTAGCCACTACTTAAAGTAAGTAATGCTAAAAAAAAAGCTGGTGGCAACTGTACAGCTCTATGATTGATGATGGTTGGCACCCGGCATCATGTGCCTCCATCAGCCAGTAGTAAAAAATAATTTCTATGGCCAAGTTTTGACCTATAAAAGGCAGTCACTATGCATCTTTCTAGCATAATACATTAAACTATAGATACTGAGGCAGAATGTGAAAGATGTGGAACATTATAAATCAACACTACATATAAATTAGCACCCAAATAGGCATTTATCTTGAATAGTAGTAGTAGTAGTAGTAGTAGTAGAGTAGTTGCTCTTTTTGTCTGCTAATGGGAGGACATTTTTCAGTTGACTGAATAATGATGCACGTATAGTGTGAAATCAGTGTGGCTGAAGTTGTCTGCGTGAACTAGCTTTGCATATATTTTATTTAATCCACTGATTTATCCAACAATGGAGATTTGTAATGACTGTGTAGGTAGGTTCACGTTTTTGTCAACTATTCCATTTGACTGGCCTGAAACATTTCCAACTCTCTAATTTCACTCTATGTCTGTCACAGTGTCAGTGTGAAGGAGACACAAACATTCCCCCTGATTTCTCCCCCTCAGACCTTGACTGAAGCCTTTTTAAACTTCAGCTGAGCGATCTCACTTCTCTCAAACTTCTGACTACCAAAACTTCAACCCTTAGAATAAATCAGTGTCAATTTAATTGCCTGAACTTAACCATTAATGGCCCTGGGAATTGGATGTATTATTCATGCTATTGTCACACAATTTAATTTGTGGGAGGAACACAAACAACACTGAACCGCATTTGAGTTTGCGCTCATTTAATGGAACTTAATGGGCTGTGTTCAGGCTGTTCAGTTGAAAAGATTGTAATTGGGCGCTGCTTTCTGACACACGGCGTTTGTGTGTGTGCGAGTGTGGAAGTGAGTGGGTGAAAGAGAGGGAGGGGGAGAGTTCTGCAGAATTTGGAAGGTTATGATGTTTATTTCAGATTCACACGCAGCAGGAATACAGAGATCATGCAGAAAAAAAGATGTTTTGTGTGTTATTCAAATACCAGAAATAGAATTCTCTACAGATATTTATTCCTCAAAGGGAAGACAATAAGACTCTGCTAAGGCTGGAAAGACATTAGACTATGTTCTGATTTTAATTAAGCTAATCACATAGCAGCAACTCAATGTATTTAGGCATGTGGACATGGTCAAGAAAATTTGCTGAAGTTCAAACTGAGTGCCCGAATGAGGAGGAAGGTGATTTAACCCTGCAACTGCCTCTGCATGTCCAAGTGGTACATTTGATGATGCTTATATTATCTCTGAAACCAGACGGATCTTTATGAGGTTACCTTTGAGTGGAAGCTACCAGTTTGTCGATCCTGTCAAATAAAAATCCATCCCAGAAGGTTTTGAATCAGGTTCAGTGATAAGTCATTGATTATCTGATTATTTTCCACATTTTTGGAATAAAGAAATATATGTGTGATGGTGTGGGTCATTCTGTTGACCAATGAGATATGCTCACTTCTTATTGTCTTGTTTGTTACCAGTAGAGTCCAATCGTTTGCAGCCAAAACTAAACAAGAGACAAGCTAGTTTATCAATTTATCAAAAAGGATGGACAAATAGTCCTCCTTGAGTTTGTTTTGTGGAATAACTTTGTGCTTATAGATTGCAAACCTTTTTTGGTGGTGCTAAATATGTCATGTAAAAGTTTTAAGCACCAGGAGGTATCAAGAAGGTGAATTCCTTTTAAGCCAGTGACCCAGAGTCAGGTCAGAGGAAATAAACAAAAAGGCCACAGCTGGGAGAAGAAGTGTGTCCTCTGCAGGATGACCAGAGGAGTAAACCAGTCCAGCCCCTGGAAGTGAGGACAATGTGAGGTGGTCTGGTTCCCGAAGAAACTGCTTGCAGAGTGGCACAAATAATGTCGGTCAAAATTGGCTAGAGGACAAAAGCGTAAATATGTGAGTAGCTATTGTCAGTCTACTATTAAGTTATTAATTTGCCATCATTATACAAATGATGTTAAATATATTATGTTAGTCCAGGTTGTCTTGAAAAATATGATGTCTTTAGCCAGGCAGACCAAAAATAGCAAAAAATGGCTTGGAGTTAGAAGGTTAACTGACTTTGAACAAGACATTGCTTTTGCCGGATGGGCTTTGACATGCAACCATCCTTTGGGGTTTTCAGACAATGGCCCATAAAAGGTCAATGTCAAGTAAGCGGCAGTTCTCTGGATAAGAAATGCCTTTTTTAAAGACAAAAGTCAGAGGAGAATGGCCAGAGTGGTTCAGAACAATAGATAGGCAATAGTTCCTCAAATGACCATTCACCAAAACTGAGATATGCAGAGGAGCATTTCTCAAATCTTGAAGCAGATGGGCTACAGCAGCAGAAGACCAAACCAGGTGCCACTCCTGTCATCTAAGAACAGGAAACTGAGGCTACAATTCACATTGTCCAATAGAATTACCTTTCTATTGGACAATAGACGTCTGGAAAAACATTTCCTGGTCTGAGGAGTCTACATTTTAGCTGAAACAGTTAGCTAGGGTCAGAATTGAAGGTAAATAACATGAAAGCATGGATCCATCCTGCCTTGTGTCAGAGGTCAAGGTTGGATGCACTAGATTACAGAGGTGGGGCCAAGTCATTGTTTTACAAGTCTCAAATAAGTCACAAGTCTTTGTTCTCAAGTCTCCAGTCAAGTCAAGTCTGAAGACAGAAAAGTCAAGTCAAGTCTTTACGTAAAAGCAGGCAAGTCAAGCCAAGTCCAGTATCTTCAGTTTTAAAATCAGATCAAGGTATTTGTGCTGCTCGCCCAAATAAATGCCATTTAAACAATACAATATTATTTTATACCTTTTTATTATTTTTTTACACCAGATTGTTTATTAAAGTCTTTGTGTTCACTTCCACCTACACGAGTCAACAACAAACCATTTGAAACACAAAACACACAAAGTGATCCATGATCCCTCCTGTCTCTATCTATCCTGCACTGCGTGTCTTTACTGGTCTTTGACGTTCACCAGCACACAGACGAGCCAGCGCACAACAAAACAGAGCGATTCAGGATTTATTTTGAGAAAATGATCCTTTGTAAATGGGCTGAATTTCAAAGGGCGTAACTGAGAGACAACAGCAGTGACCTCAACAGTTTAAACCTGAAGTATCAGGGCCGGGGGGGGACTCTGGAGTTTGAGGGTACAGCAGAACACTTTGGCTTGCAGCTTGTAGGTGTGATGATAGCATTACAAGCCTTAATATCTGAAATACTGCAATATTCTCTACATGCTCATTTTTCATACTGCATTTAATAATTTCATCTAACATGGAAACTTGATTGGATTGAAGAAATCAAAAAATATGTTATACGAAAATATATTGTTTTATTTTAAATCCCTCCCATCCTGTTCCCTGTGAGTTCTGTTTTAAATTATAAAACTGTTATTCTGTTAATGGTTGTACAAGGCATAAATGGCCACTCTTAGTCTGTGGATATGAATACTGCTGTTACTGGAACAAAATGTGATCTGGCGTTATCATTCATTCTGGGAAAACAGCTCTCACCTGTGCCTCATTCATTCACAGCAACAGATGCTCTGCTGACATTGTTGGGTCCTTCCCGTATTTCTGCCACAAAAACCAAGTTTGACTTTTTAGTTTATTGTTGCTCAAGTCTACTTGCTCAATCCACAAACACACTATCCTTACAAGTTGTACTTTGTTGTAAACGTGACTAATCAGAAGTTTCATTGATACAAAATACAATACAAATTGGTATTATTAAAAGGGGAAACTGATGGACCAAAGGAAAAATTCAAACCTTTTTTAAGTATCATATTTGACCTGAAGCCCTCAGACTGATCACAAGTGTGAGACACTTGTCCTCATAATGATCCACTGTGTGGTTCCCAGGGATTTTCAGTGAGCAATGATACTGTTTAGGGACACCAGTGATTACATGGAGTTGGGAGTAGGGATGTGAAGGATACAGTTCCATTGATACCAATGCCAGTATAGATTCTGCTTATGGATCTAATTCTTCATTGATTACTGTAGTGTACTGACTGTGTACTGAAGTTTCTGGAGTTTTCACTTTTGCTTGGAATCACACAGACACAGACACAGATAGAGATATTGCATATAGTGGTGTTGTGATTTAGCATCACACTGTAAAATTACTCCATAGCTTGGACCTCTATTTGCCATCAACTCTTCTTTGACTTCTATGTTGTCATTTATGCTAATTGTGATGAGAGCTTGATGTCCTTGACATGTAACCCATGCAGGGCAGTGTGGAAGGTACTGATAAGCAAAAGACAAATAATGTTTATTTTTTTGAGCATATTGTCATTGATTCACGACTGGAATTGGTTTTGATTTGATTTCCATCCCTAGCTGGGGGGGGGGCTGTTAATATGTTAATGAGTTAATAATAAGCTTTTCTCCCCTATATGGCCCTGAGGTCCAAATACACAGTCTAAAAAAATTAAACATGAAATCAAGTATTCATCACCATCCAAAGAATAACTGAAATTTCATGTATTATGTTTTTACAGTTTCTATTGGATATAAAAAAACCTCTCACAGCTCATCTGCAGTACTTTTGGAGCCCATCAGCAGCTGTTGCCCACACTTTAGGAAGCATTTTTCTAGTGTTTGCATTTTAAGGATTAGTGTTAAATGCCAGTCAAAACTGTCCTTCTGTCTGTCGTTTCCCACAGTTTTAAAATAGGTGAAGATTTAAAAAAACGTCTAGTGTGCTGCCAGCCTTGATGCCCCTATTTCTGAGCTGGAGTCATGCTCTGCATTTAGGTCACTGATGTCTTTGTATCCAAAACCAGTCCAGTTAATCTGCATGGGCACAGGGGAGAGAAATCCAGCAAAGGGAAGAAAGACGGTTACGGCTGTGCACAGGATTCGATTTGGCCTTCCTCTCATGCCCGACTGTAGCCCCGATGCCATGCTGCTTTTTATAACTCCGACTTATGTTGAGCCAATGTTCAAATAGACCTTTTTTTTGTCAGCAATTCCCGGCGTTTGAGCATTCAGACCTGAGCGGTCACAACATACACAAGACTGCTGGGCTGATCTGCAAAGACATCACTTCGTGTCACTGACAGCAACATGTCAGCTCCCACTTTGCCTCCACCTTTCAAAGCCAGCAACAACAGCGGGGATGGCAGATTTCATGTGCTTCTTGTCCTGTTCTGCCATCATCAGTGTTTCCAGGATGCGGCGCTCGACAGAGGAGAGTAAACGCATGCCTGCCTGAGCCATGAAATCTGAAAGTCAAAACTGATACGAGCAGAAACAGCAGGATGAGAGTGTGTCAGCACAGCGTATGTTCAAATAGAGCTCGGAGAGAAGAGGAGGAGGGAGATGCTGTGGAAGTACGTGGGCTGGTTTGCATAAAGGAAAGGTTTGGCAGATGAGGCAGAGGTCGTCGTCATTAAAAATGTACAGTGTAGGTGCCTCTGGAAGCAAGCTTCCACAAACTAGGCTGCACCTTGCACAGAGTGACTGACAATACAGAAAAGCGAGGGTAAAGCGAGGATATAGGCGGATAAAAACCAGCAGAGGCAAGCTGGATTTTAATTGGCTGTTTGTTCTTCATCAACCCCAGAAGAGACAATATTTATGAGTTTGATCTTTCTGCGCTACTGCAAAGTAACAAGACTGCCTGGTTGAATTTGGTGTGCAATGAATCGTTTTCTTTTTTTCTTGCAGTAGCATGACATCTTGCACGCTTTGCTGAATTTTTGTCAAGCGGTGCTTGCAGCTGAAGTTTGCCAGTGGGTCCTGAGAGAGGCAATCAGAGGAGCTTCACTTGTTGCTGCTGCAGTGCCTGTGATCATTAGAAAGCTGTTGTGAAAAGAGATTCAATGATCTGTGAGGAAAAGTAAGACTGGGAAACACTTTACTAATTGGCACATAAAAAAACTGCATTGTTATTTGAGTTAATATAAGTGATCACTTGTTGGTTAAGCAACGACTGACTGAGCAAATAACTACGATTTGATTCAAACTATCATTCTTGTAAGTGAACATTACTAATGAGGATTAGGGCCACATTAAAAAATAAAGAAAAAAAAGTAAAGTTACAAGAATAAAGTCATGAAGTTACAAGAATAATCTAATAATGTTACGAGAAAAAAGTCATAAATCTATTTGAATTAAGCTGGAAAACAAATTTTATTCTAAAAGGAGAGCAGTCATCCGCCTACGCAAGAGGTTAAAATGAGAGCATCTTCTTGATAAAGGTATGCTTATATACTGATCTAAAGGTTTGACAAATAGCATTCTTAAGGACTTTAGTCTCGTCACTTTAGGAGATTATTCTCGTAACATTTTGACTTTATTCTCTTAACTTTTTGACTTCATTCTCATAACTTTATGACTTTATGGCTGCTTCCCAATAGATCAGAGGTACAAAAATGAAGGCATTTAACCCTCCTATTATCCTTGGGGTCAATTTGATGCCATTCAATGTTTATCATTCAAAAAAATAACAGTTGACTTTTTTGTTTTTGCTTCATATTTCATGACTTTTCCTGATTTGATGGGGATTAAGCATAAAATTATCACAATGATATTTTTTCAATGTGCTGAACACATATTGCACACATTGGTGTTCCTCTGGGGTCAATTTGACCCCAAGCTGTTCTAGCTGTGTAAAACTTGTCTGTCATGTGTGTGACCTAACACCTCCACACCTGTAGGTGCAGAGTTGATACATTTGAGTGGAAACATAATAAGGGGGTGGGGAAAACAACTATTCCAATGAGAACTTTGATACTTCTCGTGGAGCGGGCATGTTGGAAACAACTTGACTTTGAACTCCTGCCAAAATGAGGAAGCCAATGTAGGCTTGCATGTTGATCACATCCAAGTCTTTCCAACTATCAAGTCATCATTAGAGCTCTTCATAACACCATGGACTGAAAATAGAGGGAAGTGTGTGTATGTGGACAGTTGGAAAGACCTGGATGTAGCTGACTTTGAAGCCTACTTTGGCTTGCTCATTTTTGCAGGAGTTAACAAATCAAAAGCAAGCCTTTGGGGCGCTGAGACTGGCAGGGCAACATTTCAAGCCACCATGACCCTGAAGACGTTCCAAGTTTTGGAATAACAACAGAGGAGGGGTGAGTAAGACTTTACAGTGACGAAACACAAATATGTTACAAAAAAAGGAGAAAAAGTCATTAAATAAATATGTTCATTAGAGGAAGGGGTGGAGGGGGGGTCACCAATATCAATCAATATGGTTCATTCTGTGAGAGTCATGAATGTGCACCCCAGCTAAGAAAAGATTTAGATGAAAGATTTCCAGGATACACTACCTCTAAAACTGAAAGTTTGACCTGATGGTGGCACTACAGGAAAGGTCATACCATCACCAAAACTAATAAGGTTCATACTCTTGTGGTCATTAGTGAGGTCAGTAAATTTGAGAAGCTTTGTATGAAAACTTTTCAAGATACATTCATTCAATTTTAAAAGTTTGCCTTGATGGTGGCATTAGAGGACAGGTCAACTCTCCGATAGGTTTCATTATTAAGAGCTTATTTATGTATTCAACAAATAAACAAAGTGCCTGACACAAAAACTTGGTCAACAGGTTTATGTAAATCATTTTCTGGAGGCAAATATCCCTGAGGTCAGATTGACCCCGAGGGTAAAATGTGTTAGTAATATTTGAGGATAATAGGAGGGTTAAGTTTAGCACGTATAGAGGGCTGAAAAGTCATTTAAGGCAGCTACTGGTGCTGCAAATATTGGATGAGGAAGAAGTCCTGATGCTGTGGACTTTTTGTGTCATGCCTAGAAATACTCTATCATGGGAAGAAGGCATGCAAAATAAACAAAGATGCATATGAAACTTGACAAAGTATAATATGTGCTTTTTTAACGCAGATGACCTTTCAAGGTCAAGATAAATCTAAATGCTAAAAATATTGATAGGAAAGAATAAGGCACACAAAAGTCAGGACATTAAGTTGTATCACACATGCGTATTGTCAAAAAAACAAAATGAAGGTTTCCATCATTGGCAGCCATATTGGATTTGGCCATGATGCCATTTGTTACAGGATGATAAACAACCACCTTGCTTATCTTTCATGTCTAGGGACCCACTGACTAAGTTTAAGTGAGAAATTACCCCAACAACACAGTGTGAACGGGTCTTCTGGCCTGGTACAGGACTAAATAAGGACACAAGAGGTCAGAGATGTACAATGAGCTTGTCCATGAAGGGCTCCAAATGTTAGCACCAAAATCTTGAAATTGGTTCTAAAATTGACTGCAGCCAATGGAGCCAGGACAGAACCAGGCTAATGAGAGCTCTTTGCCTTGTGCCAGTTTAAAGCCTTGCAGCTGTATTCTGCACAGTCTGAAGACAGTAAAGACTTGATTAGTTCAAAAAGTGAAAAGTGCATTACAATAACTTAAATGAGAAAAGATAAAAGCATAAATAATCATTTCCAGCTCAGTCTTTGAGACATACGGTCAAAGTTAAAAAATATTTCTGAGATGATGAAAGCAGTGTTTCATCACCTGTTTGCATTGGCAGTCCAAGACATCACCTTATCAAAGCTGACTCCGAGGTTTCAAAGATTTGACTGGACAGGAGAGCAAAAGAGACCTATTTCTTGTTTAGTTAGAGGTATTCGATTGTCAGGAGCAAAGTTCAATTGTAAAAAGATTTTAACCACTGCTTGATCACAGCCAAGCTGTCAATTAAACTAAGTAATTCATTAGAAGAACAGTAAAGCTGAATATCATCCACATACAGATGATAAAATATTTCATGTATTTATTTCATTTATTTAGCCTATATCTAGCCAGATTAGTACCACTGAGATGGGATATCTCTTGTTTGAGGCAAACTTGACCAATGTTGGACAAATTACTTAAAAAAGTTATAGTTAGTAGTTACTTCCCCCAAAAAGTCATTGAATTACTAACTGAATTACTCCTTCATAAATATAATTAGTTACCAGGGAAAGCAACTGATGCGTTACTTTTTTGAAAAAGCTTTTGCCGCTTGAACAGTTCTCTCTCATCAGAAATCTCAGGACAGACGCGAATGCTATACATGCTGTGCATGGTACCACAGCCTCGGCGTGATATAACTTTTAAAAAATAAAAATGAAAGTATAATATGTAATAATTACTTTTGAAAAAAAACAAGCCGACAGAAACGTCATTGTGTGCTACAAACAGTTTATTTACAACCACTTGCTTTCCCACTACCAAGCCACTTTGGTTAGGCACTATTTTTAGACACAGCACAGACTACGTGTCCTTCCACCAGCAGCGTAAAGATAACGCTATAGTCTGAACTGAATTTTGCTAAATACACAAACAATACTTCATCCCAAGTAAAGATTAGCCAAATTTATGAATGTTTGAGGATTGTCCTGCTGATCAAGCATAGTAATTTTGACAAAGAATATTTTTCCAACTCAGTTTACCCATAACAACAAACATATTGTGTTATCATGAAATACACTAATCACTGAAACAGTGGCTTCTGTCTTTGCAAAATAAACAATCAGCATAAGCTTAACACTTACTCTGAGTGAACGTTCATTCAGCTCCTGTGTTTTATCCTTGGAGTTTGTAAAACAGTGAATCTGGTCTGTACAATTATAAAGGTCCATTAAAGCAATGAGGCTCTGCATGATGAGAGCTGCTCACTGCAGACAAATGTATGAAAAATGATAGTACCTTCTGATCCTGAACATCCTGAAACATCGTGTAGTGATTTTTCGTAGCCACACTCTTATTTCATCCAGCTTAATGAGCTTATGACTTATTCACCTGAATCAAAAGGTGATATTGGTTTCTCTGGTCCTCCAGTTCTCAGAGCAGATTCCCCCATTTTCAATTAAGACCTGTTGACTATCAGCTACAGAAGATTCACCTGTGAACTTCAGTTGATACAAGTATCCAAAAGCCATATTTGCTGCAGGTAGGCCATGCCGTAAACCTTGCAGAGCAGATGGACCTGCCTGATTCATTGTCTGAAATCCTGCAGGTCGATATTGCCAACATCCAATACTCTACATTTTGACCGGCTAAATGCTTAACTGTCCAATCAGAGAAGAGAGGCAGGAGCTGCAAACGTGACCACAGTGGGAAGTGTGCATGTTTGAAAACAATGGCGCCGTGTGAATCGGTCTCCGTGTATGTGGTAAGATCTGCAGTTTTATCAGAAATGGATTCTATTTCTTCTTTAAAAGAGGAGCAAATAATGTCACTTAAAGCTTTTCTTACAGGAAAACATGCTTTTGCTCTTCTCCCGACCGGGGATCACTGCTGGGAAACTGGGAGAGAATGAAAAAATCATCCACGGATGATGCCAGTTAGTCTATGGTAGTCATGGTTACTCAGCGATACCTGGCGAAATATGCTCTCCTCAGATTCCCAGGAGAACTTGGTGGGGTTTGGTGTTGATGAGGTTCATGTCACATATAAGTGGCAAATGATACATCTGTGTGGTATAATTTAATGTAATATGATAGTCTAAGGACTGAAACGTAGTTTAAGCTAACGGCTAACAACAGGGTCTAGCTGCTACATCATACTGTGGCTTGATATGGATTGGTCTGTGAAGAGTGTGACGAGCAGAATGATCGTCCAATCACCAGCTGCAGTAGTTCTTGAAGGTTCTGCCCCTGAAAACATTTTTAAACGGCTCTTTCCCAGATGGACTAGTGAAATATTTCCGTGGTGGATATATGAAACGACGTCAGGTAACCGTGTTACCTGACACACCTAATCAGAGCAACTTGAACAAACTTTTTATAGCATGTGATGACCCACTCTCTTTTTGAGGCTTATTTTCTCCCATAATTTTTTGAATTATACATAGAGTTTGGCACCATGTACAGCACGTATAGCATTATAGCATCTGTCCCAAGATTTCTGAACAGAGAGAGAACTGAGCTGTGACAGGGTAAAAAAATGAGATTTTTTAAAAAGAAACTTGAGACACTAGGGTCACAATTTAGCTTTAAGATGGTGGTCTTATAAATCACTGCTCTAGATGATCCCTAGTTGTCATGGCGAGACAGACCACTATCGTGCCTTATAGTGTCATTTGCATTCATCTCACTGTATAATGAGCCAAAGGAGCCAGGTGGAGACAGAACAAAAAATGTCTTACCAAACCAAATCCTGTGAATTAGATTAAGACATTTGAGAAAACAGGCTGCATAATAGAAAAGCCAGACAGATAAACTGTGCTATGGAATTATTGATGAGATTTTTCAGCGTCAGTGTTTGGCTACCATGACCTCGGGTTAAACACAATTTGAGAGCTGCTGCTGCGAGGAACAAGTTGCTCTCACTCCCCCTCAATGAAGAGCTGATGATTCACGCTGTTGCGTACCTGAAATACATCCACTGCAGTCTAATTACCATGGATGTGTGCCGCTGCTACTTAAAGACCAAATTATAAAAAGGCTTGAATCATGCTTCTGTTGCAGGCTATGGAGAATTACCATCTGTTTATTCAGGAAACATAATATTATTTCCTTTGATGTGATTAAATACATAAAGCCTGTGATCTGAAGAGGAGCATTCACTTGATATTTAATCACAGTTTCTTACTCAAGAGCAGTTACTCATGTTGGAACTTTAAAGGGATAGTTTGAGAATTTTCAAGCACATATTACTTGCCATGTCTTATCATACACAATCCTCTCATCTTCAAATAGCCACTAATGAATAGGCTCCGTGCACAGGCTTGAGGACGTACTTCTGGCTGGCAAATGTGTACACCCTGGTTTCCTGTTCATGTCCACCTCCGTTTACATTTACTTCATTATGGCAAAGTTTCCCAAGCTGCCTGCAAAATTTACAGAGAGGAAATGTACATGATTTACATCACCACACAGAGGCCTGGTTCCTGCAAGGGGGTCAGACTACAAGATTTTTTTTCATCAGTAACAACATTCATTAAGTCAGATTAGGCAACCACAGAGCCATAAATTCGTGCTGTGACTTGTCCCACAGGCATGACAGACTACACCAGTGGAACCGACTGTGTTTATCGACAGATGTGACTATGCTGGAAGACAGAGGGATAACACCAAATATGGCAACCAAACATACTGAATTTAGAGTAGAGTAGTTTTGCTTGTATCTACAAACGTTGTGTTGAATAAGTTAGAATGCTGAAATGAAATGAAAGCAGTCACTCACCCTGTTGCATCTGCTGTTTCTCTCCAACATTTCTCTTTCTACAGTTTGTGGTGGCTTCTCTAAAACATATCAGGGAGGGGTGCTGTTTTTCAGAGCTTGACAAAACTTTCTTCTGTCCCGTGGCTCTCAAGGTTCAAACTCCTGTTTGATTACATCGATACATCTGTCGTTATTGTACATGCAGCACCCCAGTCCTCTCATTGGTCAATGTCTCTGATGTGGAGGAACAATTCCGAGAAGGTAGCGCAAAAACCAAACCTGGAAGACTTTCTGTCTTGGGGTCTTTAGGTGTCCCAGACCCGTCCGTTGTTGTCAGTCAATATGACACACTACATGAGACTGCATGACCTATTTTTGTAGCCAATGGGGTCCCACACCCCTCTTACCATCAGGTCAGGCCATAATTTGAACAAAATCTGTAGTCTGACCCTGGCTTTAGTGTGGTTAGTGCATCAAAGGAAAACATATGTCTCATACAACAAAAGAAAACCTTTCAATTTCCACAAATACAAACTGTTAAGTTGGTGTGTTGGTACAGCTAGCTTTGTGGTATTTACCCTTGTATGATGGAGATAACACAAATGTAGAGTTTAAACCCCTCTTCTATTTGGTTGAATATCACTCCTAACATGGTCATACCGGTAATTGGTGTTAGTCTGTCAAGTGTCTGTTGATTACAAATCAGACCTTGATGTGGAACACACTTCCTGAGAGGAATTGCAGAAGTCTTTAACTGACTCGACCCATTGATGGTGGAACAACACCCAACTATGCCACCCATGCCCCAAAATGTAATGTCCTTTGATGTCCGACCAAAGGTGGCATAGGAAGGTAACGCCACATGAAAAAGGTCTGTGGCTTAATTTCTTTGTCTGAGCCTGTCTTAGTCCCTTCACCAATCGGAAGGTGAAGGGTTCAAGCCCAGGCTGTCACATGGGCAAAACATCTAACTTTATACTGCACCCATCGCAACATTAGTGGCATGTTTATAGGTGTGAAAGTGATCAGGTTAGTTGATACTGATGAATAGCTTACTTAGAAATTACTGCAATAATCCTTTGGTGATTGTTTTACTAAAGTGCTTTGAGCTGTCAGAAAGACCAGAAAAATGCAACACAAGCTCAAGTGCATTCACCATTAACAATTCCTTCACTACTAAAGCAGTTAGCATCACTGTGGCTAATGCATGTCCTGTTACATACCTTAAACATATACAACCCCGCCTGACCTACCCTTTTAAACAGTAAGTGTGCTCCCTGCAGGAACCTCTCAGCTTTATCAAACTCTAATAGCTCTCTTTCATTGGTAAGAAATAAAGGATAAAGCCTGAGCGGAGAAGGAACTAGCAAATAAACTCCCACACACCATCCCACTCGCATACAAGTGCACCTTCAGACGCCCACAAGCACGTATGACGCACAGTTCACTCACACAGACTTAACTCAATAACATTTGGCCTTTTGAATAGTCAAACAAAAGCACTCTATAAGAACACAGAACAAAAGCAGAACAAATAAACATTCTGTCAGTGTGAGAACTCGGGGCATTGAACAGCGGATCGCCGAAAAGCAAATAATGGAAGCAAATCACCATTATAGGAAGTCAGGTCTGACTGCACACCCACCTTGGATGCACAGTTAACACCACCCGGAAGCAGCTAAGTAATCTAGAAAGGCACTTTTGATGATGCAACAGCTGCTCCTCACACAGTCCAACAGAAGGGACTTGATGGCAGCCCTCAGGTAGCTCTCAATACTCATCCTGCAAACTCCCACTCCACCACGGCATAAAAAAATTTTACCTCAGGGTAGCTTTACTTAAATATCCCCCCCACACGTCCCTTCACTGCCGCATATTTAAGTGTCTGTACCTTTGTAGGTGCCGGGCATTACTCCAGGCAGGACTCTCACTTTTAATGCAAGTTTTTTTTTTATCCGTCTGTCTCACAGAAAAGTTTGATTCCTGTCACCTGAGGCGGTGTTCGAGTGAATATGAAGTGCTGAAAAATTAGGCCACTTGCTGTGAGAAAGCAGACAGAATGAGATGTATGCAGAGCAGTCTGCAGAAGTCATTTGAAAGCGTTCAGCTCAGAGAAAGGCCCACTGTGAGGAGATTCAGGCGAAAAAGAGGTCATGAGGGGAGTAAATCTGTGCGTCACAGCTGAGATAAAGCTCTTTTTATCATCTTTGTTAACTTTTGTTTCTCAAAGGTCGTGAACGAGCTTTGAAATGTAGTGCATAAAATATATATGAACTTTTCAGCAAACATTCTCATGATTTATACCACTGGCTGCAATGTTTCATTACATTTAAGATGTTCAGAGCTCAACAGGGGCCACTTACTGAGTCAAAAGCAGATGAAATCCTAAGTTGACATTTCAGGAAATCCACATATCAATCTCTTTAAACCTTAAACCAAGCTTCAACAGCAATCCAAATACTTGTGACTCTACAACATTTGATTTAAAACAAAAATGTACTTGGAAAACTAAGAATATAGGAAAAGTTACAGGTTGAAGTTTACATTTTTTTCCCTAATAATTAAGCAACTACTCATCCCATAATCCATCACCATTGCCTGAAAGAATGTGATTTTTTAAGTGGATAGGTTATTTTATTGGTAAATACATTAGTCTATTGGTTTTCAATCTTTTTTTGCCCAAGGCACAACAAAAAAACTAGTTAGCCATATTCATATCTATACATCAGTGCCTTAACTTAAATAAATTGTAGCCTTTTGCACACAAATATTTATCTGTTCATGCACTTGCACTTTGTTTTACTTACCCTTTTAGATTTTTACTCTTTTTAATTTTGATCTTAATGGAGGGTGCCTCTGCAACCAACACGTGTACGTTTACCCCCTTTTTATGCTTTTCATGTCTTTTATGCCTGCTGTGATGATAAAACCTGGAGCACTTTAATGTTTCATGTTTAATGCTTAATGTTTAATGTCTAATGTTTAATTTTAAATTTTGTTTTTACCTTTGTCTTTGGCGTCTATGTATGCGTGGTGTAATGTCACGGTCTGCAAAACGAATCTACCTACGGGTACAAATAAAGTAACCTGAATCTGAACCTGAACCTAACATATGTATAAATGGCAAGAATATCTTCTTGAGGGGATTTGACGGGGCGCTTCCTGCATATCTAGCCGTGTTGCTTATTTCACAAATGTATGATCCTTACAACTTGTACCTTGCTGTAAAGGTGACCAATCAGGCTTTCCAACAATACAAAATACAATACCAATTAGTGTTATTAAAGGGTAGAAATAATCAACCAAAATAATGTCTCCAAACTTTTTTTGAGGAGTAAATGAAGAATAACATGAAAAACATATTGTGCTACAAAGTAGTCCAGAGGTCAGCAACTGCATCTGTGCAAGGGCCAGGTTTTGTTGACAGATGTTATGGGGGGCCAGATTTTAAAAAGAATAAATGTTTTGGTTTAACTAACATATTTTGAGAGACAGTGCGGTGGCGCAGCAGGTAATGCAAGTGCCTCATAGCAAGAAGGGTTGCCGGTTCAATCCTGGTCGGTCAGCGTCTTTCTGCGTGGAGTTTGCATGTCCTCCCTGTGCATGTGTGGGTTCTCTCCGGGCACTCTGGATTTCTCCCACAGACCAAATCATGCTCATTAGGTAATTTGGTGACTCTAAATTGCCCTTAGGTGTGAGTGTAAGCATGAACGGTTATCCATGTTGCCCTGGGATTGGCTGACAGCCAGCTCAGGGTATACCAGTCCTTTCTCCCAATGTCAGCTGGGATAGGTTTCAGCCCCCTGCACCCCAAAAGAGACAAATAGTATAGATGATGGACAGATAACATATTATTAGTTTCAAATTTAAATTTTTCCAATTTTTTTGCATTTCTTAGCCTTTAGAGGGGATATCAGTCCTTGTCATCCATACTGCTGCAATGGGATATGTTTTACCTTCTTTCCAGGTCTGTCACATTTTCCATCACTGGATTTGAGTCTCAGCATACTCATTCACCTGGTTAAATACTGGATCAAAATGGCTGTCAGGTGTCAGATGAAACATGAAGTCATACATCATTTAAATGCCTCAGGCTACCCGAGTATAGTTACTGACCATATCCATTTATTAGCACAGTGTACCTATCCTCTGATGGCTACTTCTTCTTAAACATGACAATGAGTTAACAGTACCACAGCTGCCTCCAGATCACAATCCAATACAGCACCTGTCTGATGTGGGAGATGCAACATGGATGTGCAGCTGACAAATCAGCAGCAACTGCGTGATGTCAATATGGACAGAAATCTCCCAGGAATATTTCCAGGACCTAGTTCAGTCTATGACACAAAAACAAGACAGTTCTGAAGGCAAAAAGGTCCAACATGGTGAGTGGAAGTTGGAACATGAAATACTCCAAGTATATCTGAAGAAAACAAGTGCAGACAGAGGCAGTCTTAGCAGAATCAGAGGTGTTTGTGGTGGCAGCGGGGCCATTACGAGATCAATGACTCCTCAGTCTTCAGCTCGGCCTTGAACATTCAGACACATGGGGGGCCGCGCTGGTGAGTGCAGCCAGAGATCAACACCGAGCTTGTTGCACTCCCATACAGCTGGAGGGCAGGTACGTGCTGTCCTGCCCTCCGTCAGGTGTGATCACACACTTGTATCTTCTACCACAGCCAGCTGGGAGCATGAGAGCAGAGTGAGCAGAGGTGATTTCAGAAAAAAAAAAGAAAGAGAGGGACTCACATCAGGGCCTCTCTGTGCTCTGCCTCTCTAAGCCGCTTTGGTCTGCAGCTTTGCACTTTTTCAAAGTGCTGGCTTGTGCCGTAGATGCTAAGCTTGCCACTATAGGGCCAGCAGCAGTCGTGGATGTACATAGCAGGACAGACTGACTGACAAGTAGATACACGGGGAGATAGGAATGAAGAGAATCAGAAAAAGAAGATCACAAGTTCCTCCATCAGCCAAGGGGCAGCTGCGCGTCTATAAAACCCTGTGCGGCACATACACATACATACAGAATACACATGCTCCTGATCCCCCAGAATCCCCTCTGGCTAAATCTCCTCAGTGTTCATAATTTGATTTCAGATCCACGCTTCAGCATTCTCCGTGTATTTTGGCAGAGAAAAAAAGCCCCGGCTCCTGCCCGGCCTCATGTTCTGTCGGTCCACATCGCTCTCGTTCCTCAAACATCCCTCCCTGTATCATCACCCTCTCCTGATGCTGATGAGACTTAAAAACAGTCCTATTCCTATTTTGTCTGCAAGCCACTTGGTTTTCCCTCTTTATCTTCCTGTTTGCAGCAAGCAAGGCCACGCTCTTACTTTCTTTTCTCAAATGATTAGACATGCTGAGTGTTGAGGGCCTTTGCATACAAAACGGCTTGGGATAAGAAGGAAGAGCCCTTAATGTGCACTCCAGGGCACTGATTGGATCCCAAGTTTGACAAATGTCACGAACAAAGAGTAGGCGATAGCGGGATCTCTCTGCTGTGTGTCGACTGAATGAGGGTCAAGGACACAACACCAACCTGTAGGAGTCAACAATATATTCATTGCTTGAATAATGGATGTCCCTGTGGTACACTTTATTTCTCTGCTGATTCTGACCTGTACATTCTTTATATTTCCTAAAGAAACATCTCCTGCTTTCTATTAACCAGGTAACATACCACTCGGTGCAAGATTTTACCTGTGACAAGATAAATACAGGCCATTTTGTCTTCATTGTGTGAATCCTTTGACCCTCAACGATGTGTGGGCAGCAGCAGACATTTATTAAAACAGGATAGAAATAGTTGGCATTCTTGCTGTTTGTCTGGCTGCTTTAGTAGAAAATGGCAGGAGTATTGACCAAGTCCTTTTGATTAAAGAAAAAAACAATGGAACCACCAATAAGTGGATTGATGCCTCTCCTGGGTTCACAGTAAAGAAAATGAAAGTACAGCAGCAAGTGAAGAAGATGTGTTGGATCGTTTTTTGTGGTGTTGTGAGGGGTTCATAGAAATCTTGATATATAGGGACGAATATGAGCTTAAATGACCTTGACCTCTGACCTTGCATCTTCAAAATGTGATCATTCTATCATCAAAACAATTGGAAATTTGTGCAGTTTGAGAATATTAAGAATTCATGTCTTATCCTGTTCACAGATAAACATTATTATCAGAGGGATAGTTCCAGATTTTTCAATTGTTGTATGTGGCAAATGACGTCAGCCTCAACATAAGCCACATAGACGTGGATCAGATCAGATTAGATCTGATACACAGATACTTTATTGACGACCTGGCACATCAGATGGACCACTCATGATATTTCAGTATTCCATCTGGAAAACAGTCCATAGAAAGTGTTTGGGGAGGGCAGAACCTTCAGAAGCGTATGTCAGGAGATTGGACGATTGTTCCTTCAGTCACATTCATTATGGGCCAATCAGGTAAAGTAGAAGGTTGGTGCTGCTGCACTACAGAACATGAACCACTTTGTAAAACAAATGCCTGTCAAAACATGCTGGACGTGGAATGAAAATATCCTTCCTATTAAGAAGTTTGCTGTGTTGAGAAATGAGCTCAAGATCTGATAAAAGTGCTTCTCAAGCAGTTAGCAACTATGCTAATCTCTTTACAAGTAGTCCCTTCTTGCTGTTGTCTCTCCTCTTGCTCCCACCTCTTCCTGCTCTAAAGGATTCTGATAGGGCTGTCTTGCTTTGGGCCGCTCACAATGGCTGTAGATTGGAGCTTAGCAAGATGGATCTGTTTCGTTATAGACAATAGATCAGACAGGCCCAGCTGCTGCACAAGATTACTCTATTAATCCCCTTGGGCAAATTCAGGTATCCAGCAACAGTAGTCGTGGTAACAAACAGTCAAGGTCATGATTCACTGCCTTTGTTCAGGGTGTTGTTCAGTCTAATGGCTTTGGGAACAAAGGACCTCCTGAACCTCTGTGAGATGAGTCTCCCACTGCTGCTGCTTCGCTGTCCCTCCAGGATGTTGTGGAGGACATGGTTACTATTATCCTGCACTGTGCCACGCGCACGTCTCTCCACATCAGTCCCCAGTGAGTCCAAACTCCTGCCAAGCACAGATCCAGTCTTCTTCACCAGCCTGTCCAGCCTCCTGGTGTTCCTATCTGTCAATTTGCCAGCAAGAGCCGGCTCTGCCCTTTACGGCTTAGGGCATCTGTGTTCATAGACCAGTCCAGCTTGTTGTTAAGGTGCACACTGAAGTACTTGTAGGTTTGCACCCCTTCAATTACCACTCCTCTGATTGTGACTGGCTGGAGCAGGGGCTTAGACCTCAGGTCTGCCTCTGTACAGAAAGAGTTAAAGCAGAAGTAACTATATCGACCACCACCACTCTGAAAAGACTGGAAGAGTTTTTGGTGAAAACAGGCCAAAAAACAGTGAAAGATGTTTAAGTGCTGCATGGAGCACTTTGCACCAGACTACTTGTTACTTCTAGACAAATGCATCCCTGGCACAAACAGGAGCACATGATAATTCACTTTTTGAACACAGTGTACAAATGACGCCTTCATCAGACACTGCACTGCAAAACATTTTGGGCCAGGCATTCTACAGGACCTGTAACATGTTTTGCATTCAGAATTGGTCCTCTCCATATCCTGGTTGTAACGAATGGTTATCAAGCTCCTTTTGCCTTTAATAATCTTGTACCACTTCTAATCGACCTCTGACTTTAACAAAGCTTTTCTGCTCAGAATACTGTAGCATTTTTCCCCTTTTTGGACCATTCTCTGCAAACCCTAGAGATCTTTTGTCTAAAAATCCCAGGAGATCAGCAGTTTCTGAAAAACTCAGACCAGCTTGTTTGGCACCAGCAACCATGCCACATTCAAAGTCACTTGAATCACCTTTCTCCCTCATTCTGATGCCAGATTTAAACTTCAGCGGGATGCACTCTAAAATCTAACAAGTTGGCATATCTTAAAAAATGTTGGAAACCGATTGCCTTAAAAAAGTTAAGTAAATATGATTAATAGTCTTAGATTACATTTACTTTATATTTACTTGTTTTGTGTACTCAGAACCCTGCTGTATTTACTCAATTTTACTGAGTTATTTTAACTTGGATTAAGAAAGTTATGTCAACTTCCTATGTTAGTTATTCACCAGTATCAACTCACACATTCACACTCTTTTATGACCATTTACACACCAGAAACTTGGGGTTAAGTGTCTTGCCCAAGAACTTATCACCAATTATTACCCAGAGGTGGATTCGAACTTGTAACCTCTTGATTACAGACCAAGCGAGCTATCCAACTGAGCCACCGACAACTCACATACAAGCAAGCACAACAAAGGATGTTTAGTAGTTAAATGCAGCTTAATGCAGATGCGTCAAACAACTCACCTTGAGACTAAGAGAAATTCTGCATCCCCCAACATCGAAATCAGTCTGCAGAGTAGTCTCCCGCCTGTCTTTACTGCACGTGTGCAATCCTGAACTCAGTGTTCAATCACTATGATAAAAAGTTTGAGTCCAGCTTACACACAGGAATTAAGTTGTATAATTTTCTCAAGCTAAATGGGTTCCTTACTCATATTGATTGAGTTCAATCAACAGGTTATTAAGATTTAAGTAAAGTGCACAAATGTAATTTAAGTAAGAATAGCTATTACATTTTAGAGTGTGTCAAAACCATACATAAATGCCTAAATGCATTGAGTTGCTGTTATGTAACTGACTAGTTAGCTTTTGTCATTCATGATCACTTAAAGGGCCCTAATTTCCTGGCACAGCGCAGGGTGGCGTAGGGTGGCTTAGGGTGGCTTAGGGTGGCGGAGCCTGGTGCACCCTGGGCAGTGGTAATTTCATCCGGCGCACCCCTGTGCGCAGCCAGTTTGGCAATTTGGTAGACCGGCTGCCCCGTGATGGGTGTGGCGGCACACCAGGGGGAGGTGTCGACAGATTCAGCTTGGCACAATGACAATTTCATGCAAAAAACTGCTCGGAAAGTTTGCTGAAAGCTCGCCAGCTCCAACCTGGTCTATTCTCGGCGCAGGCGAGGCACACCCCGTGCAGTGGTAATTTGGCTGACAGGCGCACAGTGCGCACACGTCACCAAAACCTCACAGGCAGGTATCCAGAGTGTCAGGCACATTTCAATGCAATAAACAATCACAGCAACCACTATTTAATCTAACCGTCTGAACCAGCACATACATTTGTATCTATATTAATTATCTCACATCTGATGTCAGATCAGAGACGTTTGTCATAATGGAAACTCAACCTGACGGCAGCTGGAAGAGTGACGCAAACTAAGGAGTTCACATCTCTCAGCCAACCACAAACAGCCACATCATCTGATACGGAGTATCCGCCTTCTCTCATCTCATTAAATTCAAAAGAAAAGAAAAAAGAGAGAGACGCTCACTTCATAAATGTAAGTCACTCGGTGTCTTAAGGATTTACCTGTGATTGCCCATATTTCTCTGTTTTAATCTTTATTCTTAACGTGATCTAAAAAGATGGAGTACATTACTGCAAGGAGGATGAGGAGGAGATATCTGGGGAATATTTCACCAAAGGTTCTGCTATTTGGCGATGACAGACCAGGAATGCAGGTGGATCACAAGCATGATGAATGGATTAGCCTGCTGCTGTGTTTAAATGTAATGATCACTTGATTTTGTACTCCTATTTATGACACAGGAACAGATTACATCTGTCCCGTGAGGTGGTCCACACGGTGACGCGCATCGTGGCCTCCAATGCACAGCTCGGTGGCCTCTGCGCTCTCCCAGTTGCTGCAAAAGTGACAGCAGCTCTGAGCTTCTTCGCCACCGAGGTGAAATTGTCACTGCGCCTCACCCGCAGTGCATTTAAAGGTGAGGAGAGGCGTTCATTTGATTGGTGAAGGTTACACTCAGCTGTGTTAAACACACTCAAGTCTTCTCTCCTCCCTTTCTGCTACTTGCGCTGGTGGGAGGGATGGTGGGTGCACCTCGCTGTGCTGGACTGCGCCGTGCATGAAACTTGCAAAATGCCCTGGACACACCCCGTTGGCGCGGTGCAGGTGCAGGCGCAGGGCAGGTGTGCCAAGCCTGCGCCTGGTCTACGAAATTAGAGCCCAAAGTGTGTACCAAAAAATGTGGATCAAGGGTGCACATAATAACAGGTCTCATTTTGTTGAATATGAAGTGTTTGGTGACATTTCTGAAATGTAGCAAAAATATTACAATTAAAAGGTTCAGGATCTGAAGGTCATGCAGAGAGAGGCAAACAAATAATTCATAGTAAAGCTCGTAATCATTGAAATTCTTTTACTATCAAAAGTGCTTTGCCATTTATGATTATTGAAAAACCAAAGTTAGTTTTTTTTTTTTTTTAATAAACCTTAACAGGTGGAAATGGTTTGACTTTTTGTCATCAAAGAGAATATTCACTTCAGTGTGATGAACTCTCCATGAGAGCTTTTTGGAAAATATTTTCCATAATCTGGATTCATTTTCTACTTTAAAAACTTGCAATTTGAATGTGTTCTGCAGGCAACTGTATCTGTCCAATCAATATTTTTTTGATTCTCCATTGAAACATGTATGAAGACAGAAAACTTTTAATCCAAGGCTCAAACTTAAACTTAATCCTGTATTGTTTCCACTGCAAAAATGCTGATTCATGTGAAAAGCCTCCAGCTTTACTGAGCTCTCACAGACCAGTCATGAAGAGGCAGAGACCTGACGATATCAGAGGATTGATACTGAAGTCCTGTACACACTGTTTCATTTTCCTCCACATTGTCACCATGTCGCTACACAGGGTGTCAAAAAATGTGAAAAAAGTTATTCTGGGTGGCTGAAAGAGTTGCTCATGAGGTGCTGAAGAAGAACCACTCTTCAGTCGGCACACCTTTAGAAATGTTAGGAGATTTTAAAATGCTGGACTCTACAACCGTGGTTTCTTATCTGGTGACTCGAGGCTCCAGAGAGGGTCATGGAGCTGTCTTTTGGTGGCTCACAAATGTTTCTGATATAAACTGTCAACATTCGTTATGAATGGCTGCCTTTAAGGTGACATACTGAGATGAGGGGTACATTTTGTCTGCTCAAGATTTGAGTCATTCATCTAAATATCCTGGACATCAAGGCTGGTCACAATTACCTTTCTGGGATATAAAAAAAAAACCTAAATGTGCATGTTTTCAAGAGAAGTGAGTCAAATAAAATGTAAGCATGCATGCTCACCAGGAGCAAATAAACCGTGGCCACAAATACAACTAAAAGTGCTACAACAAATAAGAAAACACAAGAACGTAAAACAGCCATGAAAAAAATCACATTTTGATTGCAGTAAGGAACAAACACAAGACCAACAACACAAAAGTAGATAACGACCAAACAATAAAGCATTAAAACAAAACTGCTGCACAACAATCGCCCTTTAAGGGATTGGGCAACTAATAAAGTGAAGTGAAGTGAAGTGAAGAGAAAACAACACATTTTGAAAACCTAACAACAAATGAAAAAACTAAACAATAAGTTTAAAACACAATAAGTCACATCAGCTTGTGCTGCAGGAAACAAAAAAAGAGGGAAAAAAACAACTAAAAGCTAAGAAATGCAATATATATATAAATATATTAATTTTCAAATGTAAATATAATGATATTTTACACATTTTATTTGATGCTTGGCAAGTTGTTTCTTGCCAGTAAAACTTATTCAGGTGATTTTGTTGTGTTGCTTCATTTTGTATGTATGTTTGTGTTTTTGTATTTGCTCGTTTTCTTCTTTATTTGTTGTATTTTTTGATTGCTTTACTTTGTCATTAATTAATCTTATTGCAATTGTTTTCTTTGTGATCAATTGTGATCTTTTGTTTAGATTTTTTTGTGTGTATTTAATTTGTCTCTTTTGATATTTAAGTTTGTAGTTGGTTGTTTTAAATTAATTTGAGTTCACGTATCCCAAATTTTCTGTTGTGCTTCTGTATTTTTGTTTTCTTTGTATTTCCTTTCTGATGGTGTATTCTCTTAAATTGATTAATTACAGATGGAGCCACTTTCCCAAATTTCCTTGGTAGTGTCTTACCTAATCCTTAAGAGGTACACACGTGGACAAAATTTTTGGTACCTTTCCGTTAAAAAAGGAAAAAGCCCACAATGGTCACTGAAATAACTTGAAACTGACAATAGTAATAATACGTAAAATTTACTGAAAATTAACAAATGAAAATTAGACATTTCTTTTAAATTGAGGTTCAACAGAATCATTTAAAAAAACAAAATAATGAAACTGGCCTGGACAAAAATGATGGTACCCCAAGATAAGATTGAAAATGATTCGACCATAGGGACATGTTAAACTAAGCTGTGTCCTGTAATTAGCATCACAGCGTCTTCAAACTTGTAATCAGTCAGTCTGCCTATTGAAAGGCAGGGTTGGTAATCAGATTTAGCTAAACTTTCTGTTATACTGGTCAAAATGATCGTTGTGTCCCGATGGTAATCAATGCATGATGTGTTCTTAATAGATAGAGCAAAAAATAGCCGCTGTCTATGGTAGGAGTAAAGCAGGGAAAACACCAACTAATCACAGCGATTCAGACCGAATTTATTAAACCAATCAAATCCCGTACTGCCGTTCTGCCCACTTTCTGCGTGTACATTTTGCTGGCGTGCACTAACCCTGATTCAAGGTGCATGGCGGAGCTGAGAGGGATCCAGGTACGCTGGAGAATGACAGAGAAACTACTTACACTGCAATTACTGGTAACCACTCCTCCTGCTAAACAGATCAAGAAGAGAAAGATGGAGGCAGAGAAGGCCAAAACAAAAAAGAATTTGGACAAAGCGAGGGCAAAAACAAGAGTCAACATCGGGTTGTGAGTACTAACTAACTTGCCGTGTTTGTTTGTTTTTTTAACTTTACTATGATAATGTTTTGGTGTTTTCTTACCACTGAGTGAGACATGACTTGGCATAGTGCAAAACAAAAAGAATGTAATGAAAATTTAAGTGACTGCATCTGTATCTCTTTTGTTGTTTTTTTCTTTGTTTGCATGTTATTTACTTGTCATTCCTCCCACTTTACGCCCCTATACCTTATGAAGTACTTTGAACAGATTTGATTAGCTGAATATTTGTCAGTTATTTCTCATAAAATCGATGTTGTTGGGTTCTGAGAAGGCCAGTTATGAACAGGAGCTCCACAGTAATCAAACACCCGGTGTCCTTACTGTTTGCAGAACTACAAAGGTGTCCAAGGATGGCCCTTTGACCCTTTTGAAATCCAGCCACATCAAGAAGAAAAACACACTCAGGGCTGCTGTTGGTATTTCCTTCCACCTCTTGACCTCGTACGCTGGCTGATATGCACTTTTTCAACCTGTCTCTGGATGTCAAGCTTGATGTCACTCCTTCACATGCCTGCAGATCTTTCCACTCCCTCCCTTTCCAATAAAGATCACATGTGAATGGCAGCAGAGGCAATTACAAGGACGGTCACTCTGTAAGGATGGAGGTGACACTCACATACTCGGTGCCCTGTGGGAAAGAGAAGAGCCACTAGACGAGGGCTGCCTTGATTGATGTGGGCATTGTTTTCTCCAGATTAATACTTCAAAAAGCAATGATGAAGCAAAAGACTTCACAAGGAGTTGACCTGCTGCTGGTCTCAAAGCACTCAATGGCCATCAGTCAGTGCAATATATACCCAGGGACTATTATTGACAATGAATCACCTTTGAGGCTGGAGGCAGACTGAGGGAATAATTCAGGCTGAAAGTTTGACTGCGGCCCAGGTCGTCCTGACTGCTTCACTGCTTGGCTATGAAACAGTTTTGATGCCGTCACTGGTATTTTTCTGCCTTTCATTTCAAACACAGAGTTGAGGCACAAGGATTGTGCCCTACCATTGGAGGGTGCACTCGCAATGTACAAACCCCAATTCAAATAAAGTTGGGACGCTGTGTACAGCATGAGTAAAAACAGATTACAATGATTAAAAATCCTTTTTTGATCTATACTCAGTTGAATACACTACAAGTTATTTAATGTCCAAACCAATAAAATTTATTGGTTCATTGCAAATATTCACTCATTTTGAATTTGATGCCCGCAAAATGTTCAGAAACAGCTGGGACACGGGCATGCTTACCACTGTGTTACTTCTATTCTTTTAACAACACTCAATAAGCGTTTGGGAACTGAGGACACTAATTGTTAAAGCTTTGTAGGTGTCATTTTTTTCTCATTCTTGCTTGATGTACAGCCTCAGTTGTTCAACAGTCCAGGGTCTTTGACATATATATTATATGCTTCATAATGCTCCACATATCAGTGGGAGACAGGTCTAGAATGCAAACAGGCCAGTCTTGTACCTGCATACTTGTATTATAACAATTGTAATAACAGCCACACTTTTATTAAAATTAATTATACTTACAGCTTTATATCTTTTAGGAAATACATGTATCATAAAAAAAGTTTGAAAGAACTGCCATGCAAATCATACCTCTAATATGGTAATATTTTGAATGCCTGAGGCTTAAATTATTTGAGTTCATTTTTGTTAAAAAGGGACAGGACTAGATACATTATGTACTTCATAATGTATATATCTATATCTATATATATATATATATATATATATATATATATATATATATATATATATATATATATATATATATATATATATATATATATATATATATATATACATACATACATACATATACACATACATATACACACACATATATATATATATATATACACATACATATACATATATACACATACATATATATATATACACATACATATATATATATACACATACATATATACACATACATAAGAATGACTTAGAGAAAAAAAAAGTCTTGCCAACAATTAAATACATGATGCCTTATGCTTAAACCTTATTGATGTATGAAAATGACTTGTTGACTTGTTTAGAGGGCCACATGACCCTTTGGCCACAGGTTGCCTATCATTGGTTCTTGAAACAACTCAAAAAATGAAAATATTAATTCATGTTGTTTTCTTCTGTCAAACATGGTCAAATAACAGTCTAATTATACTGAAATGCCTTGACCATAAACGCCCTCAAGTGCTTGTCCTTACACAAGTTCTGTTTTTCAATAAAAAAAAAAAAAAAAAGAAATACATAGAAGAAATCTTGGCTGAGGAGGTAAAATTGTATTTTTGCTAACACTAATGTTGAAGAGTTTCAACCCTTTTAACTCTGCTTTTTTCCTGTCTGGAGTTTTTTTGTAATAATGCATCAAGAACTTCAAACCTGTCAGACAGAATCAAGCTAAAGAGATCTTTGCTTTTTTCAGACAACCTGGCCTATCAGAATATTTATGCTCTATTGATGTCAGAGTTATGGATCAAAATTTGCAGAACAAAAGAGAAAAAATTAAAAAAAAAAAATCAAATGGAAATTTAGTCTCACAGAACTTTGCGCAAATAACATACAAGTTTATTATGTACAAATCTTTTCACATCTGAATACAGTCCACTACAGCCATGGCTACTATAGCGGGAAAATGAAGGTATGCTGAGAGATTAATAGAAATAATGATAGAATTGGTTATTTTTTGGGCGCCAGATTTGGGTTGGTGACGCTGTCAGGTCTGTTCGCTCTATTTTTGAAATGATGCTATGGCCAGCGCAACATGGAGTCAAAGAATTCACAGTCATATTTATGAATTAAAACTTGAGAGGCTCTTATTCAATTAGAAGCAGTTAAATAGTTGTGTTGGCAGCGTACTTGAGGATTATTTGGACATTTGTTTGCTGTGACAAGCCTGGATTCCACTCCCTGATCCCTGAGTAATGAAGTTGGGGTAAAAACCTGTCATTAAATCAGCTAGTATGTGGTTAGTTTAGCACACAATCCTAACTGTAAGGCAAGTCTTGTGTGAGTTCTGCTTTGCAGCCAGAAACTAGAGAAGAACATTAAGGAGATCTTGGATATAAGGCAAAATTTTGTAAATGTTTGCTTTCATGTTTGTAAGCTGTAAAAGTAGAAAATTAGGTTCATGACTCCATGTCTAGTTACTCTCATTTCAGCAGTGGAAACCTTGGACAGCGCTCTGGTCTGGCTCTGACTCAACATGGAAGCAATAAAATAGTTGCATCTCTGGCTCACACTTGAAGATTTAAGTTAAACAAGCTGCAGACTTTGACAAGCTTAGAATTGCATCCTGCTCACCCAGTCCTTAAGAGGGTGAAGTTGAGACAAAAATATGGCTTCTTACAGATTTTAGTGGCTCTAGAAATAAGATAAAATATCCTGTGAGTGTCTACTACATTAAATAAAACATTAGCTTGTTCAAAATGAGTGTTTGACATGCATTTAGAAGATGATTTGCTCAGTCTTTTTGTTTACATCGTCAGGAGTCCTCCTGGTGCTCCCAACATACAGCTCACGCCTGTTTGAAGCCAACACTAACATTCAACCAAGCAGAAAAGTACAGATTTTCCACCTCACATGCATTAAATGTAGCGTGCACTTAATGACTTGAATAATGCATAGCGTGCATTTAACATTGTCTAATTTTGTTGACGATGGTGTATATCCAATCTTCTCCTTGTTGTAATTATCATCAACGCTGACTCCGCATTGTGCTATTGTTGCACCATTCCTTATCATTATTTTAGAGCTTGTTGGCATGGTATTACTTGAATCACTAAGCGCTCATTTCACATTTAAATATTTGCAGTTCTCTTCTATGGACCCCCTGCTGCTCCCACACCAGCTGGAACCCAAAGCGATGGAGAAAATCTGCTTCAGAAATGAAAACATACTTATTCTTCACATGTTTCACACTTTAATTTATGTGCATACAAGGGCTGGGAAATGGAGGGGTTTAGTGTTGAAAGCCTGATGAGTTAATTGTTCGACTTGTCAATGTGGGACATCAATAATGTGAGAAAAGATGGATGGGGCACAAGCTGATTAAACCATTTTAAAATCAAATTTTGCATTTCTTACCATGAATGTTAAATGACATCTTTCCAGTGGTGCCATTGCCAGTATTCCTAAGATAGTGCTATACAGCAATAATGAAATATCTCAACAGGGTGTCAGAGGAAGAGAATGTCACATCACACTGATTGACAGGGTTTTTATTCCTGCTAGTGCTAGAACAGCACGCCAGTGAACATATGTTTCACACCACATGAGAAAAAACCTGCAAAATGTCCATCAATCCTGCATTTAGTTGTATTACATCTTTCAGAATCACCGTCAGAGAAACACCATGTATCTGTTAAAGATTGAAGCACACTTTTTGCCAGGATGTTTTTTCTATGATCCTCATTTAAAAGTCAAGGAGATTTTTTTTCCCCTCTCAGTTCTTAGAAGCAGGAACATAATTTTCCTTTTTCCATCCAAAGTTTCATCAGCTCATCTTGATTGATGCTGTGTTTGGTGGTGTCAGTGTTTTCACTTGAGCTGCTCTTTTTTGCATAAATCTCCAGTGTTACCAGTATGCAAAATGATGCAAATCACAGCAAAGTGGAAACAAAAAACACAGGGTCATTAACTCTCTCCCACTCATCATTAAGGGCATTTTGTGGACAACATTATGCAGTTGCTATAGCATTAAGAATATCTGAACAACAGCTCCAAATATCAACAGAAGGTTATAGCGAGTGGTGCCGTCCAATATGACGTATATTGTCCAATAACTAATAGTCAAGGCTGATAAGGCCTTAGCTTTCATGCTGATATGATCTCAAAGTATGGCATGATGAACAGGAAAAGAACTTTATCTTCTAAGTGGGTGTGTGTTTCTTAATTTCCTGAAGCCTGTGAGCAAGATTTTCACATCTACTAATTGGCAACCCTTCCTTAACTTTAGTTCCTGACCCATAAAGAGGTGCAGGTCCATTTAAATCGAGTAAGATCACTTCAGTGGTTGTCTGAGGAGGTCCTAATCTCTCCCTCGCTGTAACACCACACCTGCATTTACCCACTGGCTTAACAGCACAAGGTAGCGCCACATGACTCCGAGTGACATTTAAGATTGTAAAGCTTTTGCTGAAGTGAAGTATGGGGTGTCTCAGGGGTCAATTTTAGGACCAGTTTTATTTATCCTGCACAAGCTACCTCTGAGGAACATCATAAACAAACATGGCATTTTATTTCATCTTTATGCTGATGATACAAACCTGTGTCCACAAAATCAACGTAGCCGGGTATGCTGAGGTCTATGGGTAGTTAGTTTGTTTGTTGCCCTACAGAAATCGGGGTGTGGCAGGAATCATAGACATTTGGCAACAAAACACAATGTTAACAGTGATACAGTGTTGAAAATAGACAAATAAAAACACATTAACATCACCATCACACAGAGGAGAGAAGCAAAGGAAACCCAGTAGTGATGGACAGGCAGGTGGGTCGAGACCAGCTAGATCTATTTAACATGACTGATTGTCATTACTCATTTAAACATGTTATTCCTTGTTGAACAAAAGAAAAAACAAAGAAAGAAAAGAAAATATATACAACTGCATATCTGAGATTAAATTGTTGATGTCATTTAATATGTTACAACTTTACTCCAACGACACTGGAATCATTTTAATTGGACCACAACGCATTGCTAAAGAAATTTCTCCCCCTGTGGGTTCTCACTGGGGCAGGTCAAGTCTTATTTTATCGTTGTAGAAATATCTACAAAATTCAACCTTTTTTAACTTTTAATAGCAGAGAGAAAATTTGACTTGCTTTTAACTCATCACACCTCAACTACTGTAACAGCCTTATTACTCTCCTGAGCCAGAAATCAATAGATCCACTCCAGACAGTGCAGAACTCAGCTGCCAGGCTTTAACCAGAACTAGAAAATATGGCCACATCACTCCTATTTCAGCATCTTTTTTGAGACTTTGATTTTACTGATTACTTTTAAAGCCCTACATGGTCTTTCGCCAAGCTACATCTCTGATGAACCAACTCAAACACTGAGATCCTCTGGCAGAGGTCTTCTGGTCGATCCAAACAACAGAATTGATGTGTGTTCACACCGAACGCTGCTTGGGCGACCACTCTCCATGTAAAGTCAATGTATGGGGCGAGGTTAACCCTCCCGCGATGTACCGGACGAGAACTGGGGGACTTGGTCGTGCTACCCGGTCGCATTGCTCAGTGGCCAAAGTTGAAAATATATTAGTTTCGCCTAGACGGAACCGCACTCAAGGTGCAGCTGACAGACGATGCTGCTGCAGGGCCATCAGCTACAGTGTTTTGTGGTTGGTAGGTGAGTGAAAAGGATACAGTTGGAATAATGTCAGCTAATACATCCTATTATATGATATGATATAATCGTGGTGAAACTCGAGCAGGCGTGACGTCACTGAGCGATGGCTGCGGTGACCAAAATGAGCTTTTTGGACAGGCGACGCGACTTGGGTGGGTGAAACGATCTCCGTTGCCAAGTCATGTTCAGGGTGAACGCAGCTTTAAAACTAAATGAGGCAGGACATTCTCCATCAGGGCTCTAAAACTGTGGAATAATCTCCCTGAGGAGATCAGACCAGCTGAGTCAGTGATCTCTTTTAAATTTCCTCTGAAGACGTCATTTTATTGGCAAAACTTTCCTGATTTTACTTGAGTTTATTTGTTTGTATTTTATTTTGTTTTTAAATTTATTTGTCTTTATTTATTACCTCCTCTAAGGAGGTTATGTTTTTGCCGGTGTATGTTTGTTTGTTAGCATGATTACGCAAAAACTACTGGACGGATTATGCTGAAATTTTCAGGAGGTGTTAGTGATGGACCAACTTAAAAATGATTAGATTTTGGTGGTGATCCAGATAACCGCCATTAGCGAACAATTTTTTTTGCTCAATAACTGATTCAGAGTGCTAGGTGTGTGTTTTTAGGGTCAAGGAATCATATTATGATGGTAACTTTATCATGGAGCTATTGCTTATAGATGTAACAGCAATATGTGAGCTACCTTGGCAGAGGTTTGCACTCTCTGAGTGCTTTCTAGTTTTAAATTAGTTTTTAGAGTTTCTTAAAAATAATTTTATGTCTTTAAAGTTCTTTTAAATGACCTTGTGAGCAGACTCAGGTGTGGCTGATTGGCCTTGATGAAGAGCAGCTCTGGTGAACTGATGAATACTTCTGGGTCTCACTGTTCAGAGCTGACTCATTACTTTGCCATCAGAGGCTTTCAGAGCTTCTCTGTGTTCTAAAGTCCCATGAAATGATTCTGAAAAAGTTCTGAAAATTTACTGTTTAAAATTTCCACCCCTATGCAACCCCATGCACCCTAAATCTTGAACCCAGTGTCACTCATCATTTGCAACATTAAAATGTAGTGATGACTGAAGGGACTAACTTAGGGGTGCTGAAGCCTGTTTGGTTTGATTCATCTCTATGTGTGCACAATTCATTTGTTAATGAATGAGTCTTTATTGATTTGTGCCTCCCCGTGGCCTTTTCACTGTTAATCAAGAGCAACTAATGAAGAATGTGCTTGTTAGTCCAAATTAGAGAAGCTCCAGTGGTCTGCTCTGCTGTAGCCCATCATCATCTTTGTCATCCTCTCTTTAGTAACTCTATCATCAGTAGATTAATTTATGCCATGTTGTTTCCAGTTCCTTCTCTACGTGTTCAGTTCTACCTACTTACTATTCTATCAGCATTTTTATTTAAAGTATTACCTTTTTTCTTACCACTGGGACCTGCACCTACAGGGAGCCAGCCCTTTTTCCTTACTACCTCAAAACTCACATATGAACTGAATTCAAAATTTCATCTCCTCAAGGATTTATCTCCACACACAGCTATGTCTACACATGAGCCATTTTTGGGTATCCTATCTCCAGATCCAACTCTCCTGGGTAGTGCACCTGCAGATTTGTTTCCTCCCTCTCGTTTTCTCTCAGCCGGAGCAGCTGAACACCTGTAACAGCGGTAACTACAGGTTCACTTCTGAAGCCAATTGAATTAGCATGAATAAGTAAGCAGCGATTATTGAGGAGATTTGCTGGCATGGCAGCCAACAGAAGCAGCTGGAGTGATATGAGATTTACAGAGGAAGAGAGGGGGAGGAATCTTCCACAATCAAGCAGTTGTTGCTGCTACTGAGTGAGACAGACAAAGATGTGTATTTCATCTGTTTGCTGGTGAGATTGCAAAGCATGATATATTTTTATTTTCTTATTCTGGTTGTTTTGTGCTTAACAAATTTATTAGACCACCACAGCTGCGCTTATTTAACAGCATTCTTAATTACCTAAATCATCTTCTTTATTTTCTGTAGGTTAATACACTGGTATATACAAGCTTTTTAACCAAAATGACAATATAATTACCATAGTAGCTAAGCCTAATTCTAAAAGCTACCTTGACAGGCTACCAAAGGGCTAAGTGACTGACACGCTGTGCCTTGCACACCTGTACTGTGATTTGCAGTGAATGATGTCCGACTTCGTAAATTGTAGTTATTTCTTCTTTTATTTGCTCACCCAATTGATTCCCAAAAGCATCCATTAAAGCAAAAAAGTCCATAAATTTAACAAAACAAACTTCATACAATGGCGTCTCCGAGGTGCGGCGTTGTGCTCAGAAACCATTTGTGCTCCACCCCATCAAGCAACACCTGATGTCACAAAGGTTCCTACCTGTATGCACAAACACACTCATTGATGTCTCACAATGCAATGGTCCTCTTGTGGATTAATTGGTGTCCTTCACACACCAACAGACATAAACACCAATAAAATGGCCATTACGGTATTTGATTACTTGCATTCCTGAACGGAGCAAATCCTTTTACTGGTTGAATGTTATGCTTAATCAGTTTCTGACTTCTCAAAAAAAAAAAAAAAAAAAAACCCAGTGAGAAATTTTGGTATAAAAAGGTGAATTCAGTTTGAAATTCCTCATTCCTGTATGAAATGGTAAAACATGGAGAGCTTACTGAAATAGTCGATCTGTATTAAAGCGCTTCATAATGCTGGACGGTCTCCGAACAGAAAGGTAAAGACAAAGTGTTCTCACAATTTGGTCAAGTGTGCTCTAGTCAGTTGTGGAGACCAGCACTTACGAAATGCACCACAGAAGGGACAGGAAATGAAAGTTAACTAAAGCAATGTCTGACACCTCAAGATTTTAAGAACAAGAGACAGATGGAAGACCATTGCTGATCTTCAAGCAGAGATGATGCTTCTAGATCAGAGTCTGAGAAAGTCTCCAGAATGACCATAAACATAAAACTGAAGGCTTAAAGGGAACAACAGCTGCTAAGAAGCCGTTATTTGAGGCCTGCAAACATCCAGAAACACCTCAGATCTGCCAGAAAGCACAAACACTGAACTGTTGATTACTGGAAGAAATACTCTGGACAGACAAGTCCAAGTTTGAAATCTTCTGTCAGCAGTGTTGTGATTATGTCCGCAGTAAAGTCGGAGAACATTATGATGCCTGATGCACCAACAGGGTCCTATTGTTGGAAACAGCGTGGCCAAATGAGTGAAATCAACACAGCACTGGAACTAATGAACTGGCAAAGTTAATATATTTTAATCCTTTTAAACAAATTTAGGATTTAGTAGATTCAAAGACCGATAACACAAAAGTTCAATCTAAAGCAAATCTGTGGGAACAGCTAGAAACTATTTAGAGTTCAATAAGAAACGAGACGGCCAAGAAGTTCATAAAAACAATGCTAGCAAGAGTGAAGCTGTTATAAAGGCCAAAGGAGGCCATACAAAACATGACTTTTTGGACTAACTATGTGTGAAAAGGTCTACTTAGTTGTGTTTTTTTGTTATTTTTTTATAAATAACAACATTTTTAGATGTAAAAAAAAATTTGAAAGATGTTGGAAATGATTTTTTCTCTTCTTAGGACAGGTGGTCAAATCAATTTGTTAAGCATGCCATATTATAGATAGATAGATAGATAGATAGATAGAAAGAGAGAGAGAGAGAGAGACATAAATATGTTAATAATAATAAAAAAAATACTATTTTACCAGAAAAACCTCATTGAGATTCAAAATCTCATTTGTAAGAGTGTCCTGGCCAAGACAGGCAGCAGCACTTTTACAAAGTTACAGACATAAGACAATTACAGACACAGATACAGACATATTAATCAATCTCTTCAGAGTCACAGAGCAGATAATCATCAGTCAAGATCTACAGCCTGCCTCATCTTCCTCCAATGCCTTTAACCTGCACTTCAAAAGATCTAAAGAGACCATCTCCTTAAGACAGTGTTTTTCCTGCAGCAGATTCCAGTCTGCAGGAGCAGCATATCTGAAACTTATTTGCCCATTTCAAGGTGAAGTTTGGGGATAGATAGCAAAAGAAAATTTTGTTCAATGTTACCATTTGGGGGCAACCATGGAGTTGGGAGAGTTAAATAATGCACTCAATGTCATCAAAATATGCCTCATGGTTTAAATGTACATTATATTAAGTTTAAAATAAATAAAATATATTTATATCTTGATATGTGACCTAACCCACAATTATTTAAACACACAGATCAAAACTCACATGGCACTGGGTGATTTATCAGACTGTCGGATGAGGCAGACAGCAAAACATCTGTTTTCTAACACGAGTATGCTTCTGCTTTGTTCTGACAGTAATTTCATAACTGTTTTACCGTATGGTGTGTGTTTATTTAATCACAGTGCAGAGTGCACATTGTATAATTCTGGGATGTTGACTTGCTCCCATTATGCTAAAACAAAATGTGCCTCTTTGTCTGAATGTGCAGTGCAGTTTTTGCATATTCATCTGATTTTTTTTAAATGAATGGTTTCCAATTATCTCTGCTAATGCGTCATATGAGCTTTCTATTGATTGGGTGCTCCAACCCCCATGCTTTATTTCACTCTATTTAGCCCAGGTTTAGATAATAGTACTGTTGTTTCCCCTCTGCTTCGTAAAATGTCAAAAGGAAGACTGAATGTGAAAAAAAATCCTATTTCTGCTATTTTTGTATCCATTTGTGCTCCGTTTGTATTATCCAATACCATGGCCAATTACACTTCCTCTGCACTGTGCCTCATGTGCCACTGTATTTTTGTTGGCCCAGTATCTTGTGTGTCAAGGCTTTAAAGCAGCTAAAGAGATTATGGAGCATGCTGACTGGATCCTCTAGCCTAAACATTAGTCTGTATCAACAGAAAGCATTCAGACAGAGACAATGACAGCAGAGCACTAAGACATGTGATTAATATCAACAATCACAAACAACACAAACTGTTCTCTGGTATTTTCACTTTTTTTATGCCATCTGAAGCTATGCAAGTACTACTTCCTGTTTGGATAAAACCTATTTTTCAGACAGGAGAGAAACTTAAAGATCATATGTTCTGGTGTGTCTGACTGTTTACATCATGTCTTGGGTGTCTGTTTTGATTTAAAGGGATATTTCTCTGTTTTTGAAGTTGGGTTGAAACAGGTACATGACAATAGTCAGTGAAGTGGCTGAAAGGGGTCCCAGCAGTGCTCCATCTTAAAGGAGAACGAGGTGAGACCACCATAAAGGTAAAATGCTGTTAGTGGGTACAGTTATGTTGCGTAATTTCACAAAACTTTCTGTTGTGAGGTCCGAATCAGAGGTAATAATATATAGACACTGTATCTGCTATCTAGGTGGAATAACTCAGAGCCTACATCCTGTAGGAAAAATAAAGTGCTGAAATGTTACACTCAATCATACACTTGACCCAACATATTTTTGATTTTACAAAAAACTCAATCAATTAAGCAAAACAACTGCACCCCCTATCAGCAGTGTACCTTTCCCCATCGTCTGGACTCGTTCTCCCTAAACGTGCAGCGCTGCTGGAAGCCCTTTCAGCCACTTCACTGGCTACTATAAAAGTCCTGATACAACCCAATTTTGAAATTATCCATTTAATCAAATCCTCAAACACACCAGGACATGATATACACGTTTACTAACCATCAAATTGCTGTTGGCTGTAAAATGAGTAATAATAAATTGCATTTTCTCTGCTGAAATGCTTGAATTTATTCTTTGTCAAGTTTGAAACACACTAGACAGCCTGTTTTAATATCTTTGAGCACAGTTATCAGTTGCATACATATTTTTGAGAAGATTTGACTGTGTGAGTGTTTTTTTTTTCCTGTTTCTGGGTGTGTCGTGTGCACTAGAGAGCAATCAGATGATGCACTGAGCCCTTCAATAACAGCTGTTTCTCAGCTTTCTGCCCTGTTCTTGATTTCAAATGATGCCCACAGTTTGATGGACAGTAAACATTCATCAGACATGTCGCTGGGTGCAGCTGGCATTGAGGTTGTGTTGTTCTGTTCGTTTTTCAGACATCTAAAAACTATAACTTACACTTGTGTCTAATACAGGAGAGTAAGGCTGTGTCTCGGTCCTCTAATTTCCATTCCCTTCCTCCCCCACACGGATCTCTTCCTCCCATTGGAAATGCACAGAAAGATGCAAGGAAATGGCGTGGAGGAGAGAGGACGGAGGATACATGCCTTTAGGAGACATGAGACTTCCTCTCATTTGAGGTGAGATCTGTTTGTGGTGAGGGTAACCATAGATCTGACAGTCACATTCAAACAGCTGATGGTTTATCTGAAACAAACTCTGTATTGATTCTAGAAAAATACAGGCTTCAATATGTTTGTCTCAGAATGTTATCTGATATTTTTTTTGTGAATTACTCTGGTAAATAAGAAACAACAGACAATTTAGAGGGAAAATAAATAATTATTATATTAAAGAATGATTCTGTTAAGATTAACTGATGACATTAATAAGACTTATTGATTGCAATATCTGTAATTTATAACAACAGATACTGTTAGGATGTATTTGCAACACTAGATATTATCTATTTAGCTTTACATTTCATTAAACATTGAACTGTATTGAAGCTCAGCCAAACTTGTTTATTTAGAAACACAAAGTGTTTCCAAAATGAAATGAAAACAGACTTTAGCTGACTAGGACTTAAATTCAATTCCTTATTATATAAACAGAAAACAAACAATTTTATATATATATATATATATATATATATATATATATATATATATATATATATATATATATATATATATATATACACACACATACAGATATACATACATATATATACACATACATATATATATATATATATATATATATATATATATACACACACATACAGATATACATACATATATATACACATACATATATATATATATATATATATATATATATATATATATATATATATATACACAGACATACAGATATACATACATATATATACATAAAAATATATATACATATATGTATATATATACATAAAATATATATACATATATATATTTATATGTTTATTTATTTATGTTTAAATTGTGCTCTTATGAGATGAAGACCTAATAAAAGATCATCATCAGTGATTCAGAAACAATATAACATACAAACCTCTGAACTGATGCACTGATATTAGACTGATTATATGAGAGTTATGATTTAATGGACTTTCTTGTCAAACACTCTTATTGTAGTCTGTTTTTATCAGATACCTACTTCATGAAACTGCTGGTGAATATTGATTTCTGTGGTCCATTTAGCATCCATTTTAAGGTCTGTTTGTTTCTCTGTTATCAATCTCTGCTGATGTTTTGATGTTTCATTAAAGCCCACTCCACTGCAGCGTCCAATCAGAGAGAAATATCCAGTATGTGGGCGGGTCTGTCCGTCAAAACGCCTCTGCAGAGGGCAAATAAGACCTCCGGGACTGTCCTCACATGGCATGTCTTGGCTTACTTCTAATTCAACCAAGGAGTGAGGAGAGAGGAAGAATAAGGGCAGAAAGACTTACAGAAAACCATTGTTTCTCACTCTGGTATTTTGGGTCTACCTTGGATGGTTGTGATGTACTGGCTTATTAAATCCACTATGAAGGAATTAAACTGAATTTTTACTCTGGAAAACACAAATCTTTCAACACTCAGCCAAAAATGCCCATTTCAGCTAAAAAAAAATGAAGAGTTTAATTAGATCTTTGACCCCTCAAGGAAACACAATTTTAATCACTACAACATAAAAAAGTCATTGTCCTGCTGGATCATGCAAAAAAGCAAAACAAAACATAGTATTAAAGCTAATCAGGCTAATTTGGTCAATCTGATAACACATGGGTCTTAATTAATCCCTGGAGATGAGCCAATCAGCAGCTCTGTGTGACTCCTGCAGGAGAGTGTGAATGATGGATTACCCCCTTTGGCTTAATCAGTGTAATTTGAAAGCATAATGGTGAGATTCATCACTTAGGTGTAATCAGATGCATCCATGTGAAGATCACATCTAATCATCAGAAGACCGAGTGGATAAACGAGGAGAAAAAAATTGGCGCAAGTCTTCCCAGTGCTCACATGGTGTAGAACTTTTCATTTACATGTGTTTGAAGAGGAAAGTCAAGATGGAGATCCATTCATTACAATGGGCATTTCTATGACATTAGGTGTGTATGTGAAATCATTCCCCTCTGTTATATTCTTGTCCAGAATGTGACAGAAAATTACAGTTTTTGGGGTGGATTTTTTCTTTAATTCAGCTGCTTCTGTTGATGTCTCATTAGCTTGTGTGAAACTTGTTCATCTGTTTGAGTTAATCTACAGATACCAAGCAAATAGACTCACCAGCACACCTGTTAAACTGCTTGTTAATGCATATAGCTAACCAGGCCATTTGATGGCAAAGGCTCAATGTGTTTAGGTCTGTCAACATGGTCAAGACAACCTGCTGAAGTTCAAACTGAGAATTTGACTATAGAGAAGAAAGGGGAATTAATGACTTTAAATATGTATCATGGTTTGATCCAGACAGGCTGGTCTGAGCGCTTCAGAAAGTGTTGATCTTCTGGAATTGCATGCACAACCATCTATTAGATATATAGACAATGGTCCAAAAAGAGAAAAAATCCATTTAGGTGCAGTTACTTTCTTAAAAGCATATATACAGTAGATAAATAACACATTTAGAGCAGTCTAACTTTTTACATACATAGTTGAAATTGGTTTAGCAACAATAACGCTTGTAATAATAACAAAAATACTAATGCTAATAATATAATGATAATATCATCAGTAGAACTAGAAGTGCTTCAAGAGCACTAACCTCCACCAAGGCATGTCCACGATATTTAGCAGGTCACTGTCGAAACTGGTGCCTTATCCATACATGTGAGTTTGCAGTAAATGCTTGTGCCCCAAAGAATGGGAACATCCTGCTTCATCGCATGCTGGGCCGAGTGCATCATTCCTCAGCCGACACCTGCAAAAACCATCATGACATAACTGGACTACAGCATTCAGAGGCGTCAAAGCAGATCACACCATCATCATCAGTTGGTCAGATTTTGTCAGTGAAACAAACCAAAGAGAAGACCGACGAACTCAAGTGCTCCTGAAACACTTGAATTTTTCCTCTGGGGATCAAACAAGGATTATCCTGTCTTATCTTTTTTATGGAGCTGGAGACCCCATGAAACAAAAGGTTCAACAAACCAGTCCACTGCAAGTGAAAGGTTTTTTTTTTACAGCAATGTGTTTTTGGCCGTGGGACAGAAAGACTGGACCTGATGAGTACAAGTAGGCTGTTGCAGTTCTCCAGCTCAAATTAAAAAAAAAAATGGCCTCATCCTCCCGCAACCAAAAAAAGAAAAGTATTGATTATGGTACTGAAAAGGTCTTACAAAGTATAAACACCAGAATCAGTCTTTAAAAAAATAACAATCCCAATCCTTAAATATTTCATCATAAATACTCAGTAAGATGTACTGGTCACTTTCACATAAGCATTAACTCTTATTTACAGACCAGGCTGCACAATGAAAGGAGAGCCGTAAATGAATCATCAGTCGTTCAAATCAAACAATTAAAATCCATCATGAATAACAAAGCTGGTCCAAACTGCTTTAACGGAAAACAGAGCTGACACCGATTGTTTTGAAGCATGGTTTACCTGAAACCACGTACTTATGATCAAGTCACATTATCCATCCTCTTTGAGCTTTGTGTTGGGATTGTGCATCATCTGGATCAGGGATGGGCAACTTTGATTACAAAGAGGGCCACATTAATAACATCTTCATTATCAAAATGCCAAATATTTCAGCATTTGAAGGGTACTTAAAGAGACTATAACGTGCTGTATAGCTGTAATAAGTTATTTTTTTAGTATTTAAATCTATCTAAAACAATATTAAATTGCCTATACTTTGTCTAATGACATAAACACAGATTTTAGGACAGTTTTGGCTACTTTCATGATGCAAGTGACATGGCATTTTCTGGTTATGAAAGTATACTTTACTTAGACTTTTTATTATTTATTTCGATAAATGCATGGAAAAGTTTCACAAAAAATGAATCATAATAATACAAACTCATTGCTCTATCGTCCTCTATAAAATGCTATATTTAACAGTGGGGTAGCAGATTTTGTCTTGTTTTCTATAAGTAGATATTTTTTGAGGATATTTTGGGTGTTGCTGGACTTTATTGACACTGGAGAGACTGAGGACAGACCAGGAAAGGGGGGTTAGTTTGCATGGAAGACATAATGCAAATGGGCCATAGGTTGGATTCGAACCCGGTCTACCTGTAGGAGTCCAAAGAAATCTTAAGTGCATTTTGCAGGACGCTCCACCATACCAGCACCCGCCACATACATTTAAAAAAAAATATGTTAACCCTGCTGTTAGGCTGCATTAAAGTGGCTGGAGGGTCCCGTGTGCTCACCCCTCACCTTGAAAAACCAAGGCCCTTCAAACCATCGCTTGCCACCTGCTTTTAGACAATGTGCTTTACAATGACAAAACAGGGTCCATGCTCTATAGCAGGGATAGGCAACTTTGGTTACCATAAGGGCAATATAGGTTTTGTTCTCCTGCCAGATGGATGACTTGTGGCAATTGCAGGATGCCCTTATTCACAATTAAAGGAAGTTATAATCTAAAATAGAGAGGGAAAAATATTGTTTGGGGTATTATATCAAGAATTAAATCTGCTGACTAAAATGCAAGTACTTATACATAAACATAGCATTAAGACCAGATTCAGCTACTTTTAAAGCAACTAACAGATTCTTAATGGTTACTTGAGTAGACAGTCCATTATAGATGCATTTCAGAATGCATATGAAAGTGTTAGAGAAACAATAAAAGCTCTATCTATCCATGCCCCCTGTTGCCCATCCCTGGTCTATAGAAGAATTTTTGACGGCTTCAATACCTAGGAATGCTGCCGACTTATTGTACAAGAACTGCCTTTTCTACGAACACAGATAAGCCGTACAAGAATATGTTGAAAATTATCAATAGTGATATTAATATGGACTTAGATCATTTGGAAGTATCAAAAGGGGAATCAATATCACCAAAAAAATGGATCAATCCCATCCCTAGATCCTAGTACAAATGAAAGGTGCCATTTAATTTTCTTAAACAGGCTAAAGCCTTCCAGGAAAGGTGTTGTCCTCTACGATATCACCTTCACAGGCACTATTTTAAAGTTTGACAACATAGTCACTTATGCCAGAGTGATGTCATAAGTGTTTTCCCTTTTTCATGCATTGTACCACAAAGTGAGCCATTCATCACCACTAAAATGATTTATGAGTAACTCTGCCAAAAAATGAAATTCATGCCCATCTGAGAAACAATCATAAATTTAGTGAACATAAAAGCCTTTTCACTAAAATGTCCGACCGCTACAGGGGATTTCCACCTTGACCTTTTATTCCCGTCTCAGCCTCAAAAGTTGCTTCTGATGCACAATGAGCACTCAGACACTGATCCCATTGTTACATGGCAGGATCTGGGAGCTAGAGTTTGAGAGGCAGACCACTCCCATCTGAACTGATGTTCATACCCACTATGCATTTTGTGGGTTGTGAAAACCTGCGAGAGCAAATGATTTTTATTAGCCATCCCGGTGGGAGTGATTTCCCAGCCATCCAGGCGGTTTGAAAAACAGAACTGTAATGGGCTCGTACAGAGCAAATTGAAGGTGGTAATGGCTGCAAGGGCCAGACAGAATACATTTAACTTTCATCGCATTTAATGGGAGATGAATTGTTATTTTTATGGAATCTAGAGAATAATGTTGTTTGTAATTGATGTGCGGTGTAAACAAAGCACTGCACCAATGGTTAGGGTCAGGAGAGGGTTTAGACTAGCAGACAATTGCTGCTGATTTTTTTTTACCAAATCAAACAGTTAGTGTGTAAAGGATGCTTCAGGCTAAACAAGGGAAACTCACTGTGTCAAATCTGTGACTCAGTTTTATGGGAGCAGCAGCAGCTGTCTCTTACTGGTAGAAAAAAGGAGCTAAGCTCAGAATCAAAAGCCCTCATGCTGCAAGACTACAGGACGGCACTCAAAATGTCTTAGAAACACTTTTAAATCAGACCAAGCAGAAACCTCTGGGGCTGACAAATGAAGCCAATGCAGAAGTGCCAAAAACTGTAGTTCCTCAAATGTCCATTTGAGGCTTGCTGCAGAAACACCAGAAATGACATGATAGGGCCCATTTATGAAACAGCATGTTGTTCTAGCAGGACATATTGAATTTGTCAGAATGTAGAATACAGTTTGTATGCAAACATTTACAAAATTTGCTGTTTGCCAAAAATACCCAGATGTCATCCTACTTTGGGGAAAATTAGCAGTCTACATAGCATACTGTTTCCGACAATTCAAAGCTCCAACAGGTTAGGGGTCAAAATGGCAGACAGCCAGCCTTAGCAATATTAGCATAAGTATTGATTCCATTACTTTAATATAAAATAAAGCTAATATTGACTTGATTCATTAAAAAGGCATACCATGGACGTTACACATTCCCATGTGTGTGTTAAGCAGTGAAAATCATTGCAAACAAATACAGCAGTCACTAGACTTCTTTTAGTTCATTAAGTAAGTGACAATGGTTGTTATCTAAGCTACTGTTACTTTTATTTTCATGACAGAATTCAGTGAAATTATTGGATTGAGGAACCACACTTCTTTCTTTGTGTTATTAAAAGAAAAATTATATATATGTTGAATATAGTTTTTTGAATTGTAGAAGTAGTAGTTGCTCTGATTCAAACTTTTGCTCAGTATGTGACCGTAATAACCCTCATATGATGTTCACCACCTGTCAAAAAACAAAAAGAAGAGGATGAAGAATCAACCCAATGCAATGTACTATAAATTAACAGCCATTTGGCAGGCATACTTCATACTATTTCCAAATACAGGATGCAGTTTTGTCTTTAATAGTATCAATAAGCATCTTTACAGTCTGAACCAACAAATGGATTTTGTGCAAATATTATATCTAAAGGCTCTCACTGTATGGGGGGTGAATCATTTTTATACAGTACTATATTTTATTTCATTAAGGATTTCCCAATTTGGATAGTTGTGGACATGATCGACAGGGATACAAGACCAAGAAAGGCTTCTTTGGGTGAAACGGCCTAAAGTCCTGCCACAACTTGGCATCTGTCTGTGAGTAGGTTGATCCAAAGTGACTTGAGACCACATTACAGTATGCGTCCATTATTGGCCCCAACAATGTTGTCCAAATGGATCCTTTGACATCAAAATAGCTGACATCACATGGCTTTACTGAATTCTTTATACATTCATCACTTCTTGACAGCAACCTATGCTTTTCAAAAAGCCTTCATCAGTTGTACATACAATGAATTGAGGTGTTCCTCATTTGCGGGAAGAAAAGTGTGTTCCTCAAGAAATCTTTAACAAAATCTTTAAACAAAAAGGTGTTTGTAACAAAAAGGGGGGCAGTTTTCACTCCTAATACGCTTCGTCTAGACCAAATGATCTCTAGTTCACTTTTTTGAACAGTCTCTTTGATTTGGGGTGTCTGGACATGCTCCAAAGTGAATCAGAGTTGGGTTCACTGTGGGTACGAATGTAACTGTAACCAAACAAGGGAAGCCAATCAAAAGCAGAGCATTGTGAATTTAATTTAGCAAAACACAACAGCAGTACGCAAACTAGCAAGCTTTCGTAGACAATAACAAGCAGTGTCCTGTCCAGAACTCTTGTTCGTCTTTTTGGAAAGTTTTGTTCATTTGGGCTGGTGTGAAAGCTCTCCATAGAACTGAACTCTGGGCCACCAAAAAACAGTATCTTGGTTTTCTTCCAAACAGACCAGAGTTTGTTGTGAAGGCAATCTGAACCAAACAAGACCAAAGAAGTAAAGTTAACCAAAAGATTGTGAGTCGTGGTTTGGATTTGGCCGAATGGCAAAACATAAAGCAAACTTAGCATTCACTGACAATATAAAGCAGAATGCGGCTAACGTTAGCATTGCTAGCACCGCCGGCCTCAGTCCTCTTAATAAGGAAAATTCTAAAAATCAGAATATGACTTCACATCACTCCAGTCAATATGCAAGTGCCACATGACACAGCCTACATACAGCTCCTTTACTTTTTGGCATAGAATACTTCTGAACTGCTTTAAGCTGAACAAAGTACTTACTCAAAGCTGGTTGTGTATTCCCAGTTTATAAAGCAACAATGGGCAGGATAGTAGGAACAAAGACCGTAGCTAGAGCCCTGCCAGTGTTGGGAGGCTAGGTTACCCAACATGTGACAGGCTTTGGTCTGCCTGACAAAATGCAGTGTGAAAGCAAACCCAGCCAAGTGAAAAATAAAAAAATGTTGAAGTTTCTGCCCCAAATCCAACAAATATTTCGCATGAAAGACACTTAAAAGACATTTAAGGACACTGTTTTAAATCCCTACAATTATCTTGTATAACCTCACAGCCAAGCAGTCATTTCAGGAGACGCCTTTACCTTCTTTCTGCCTTTTACAACCCATTGATCTGCTGACCAGCCCCTACAATCCAATTGAAGAAAAAGGTTTCCCTCACAGCCCTGCCATAATGCTTTTTTAATCATAGCTTGCTCCACAGGAGACTAAAATGTACCTGTCTCTGGAGACATGAGACTGAATTGAGTCTTTAACTACTGCTGTCACATTAGCTCCAACATTTTTCCAACACGATACATCTGCCGTTTGTATAACATGGCGTTTATGAAGGTTACGTGCTTCTCCGGTGGGAAAAAAATGAGTTTTTATGTCTTGCATGAAAATCACAGATTCTCAGCTTTGCAGGTTTGCCGGTAATCCCCAAGCGACAGATATTGGAAATTAGCAAATCTGATAGAAATCAGCTCCTGGCTTTTTTATTGAGACTGGAAATTGGAAGTGTAATGGAATTAGAGTCAGTGTTTACTGTTGCGTATGCTTGGTTATAATGAAATGCACCTGAATGTATTCCCTGAAAATTTATTATTTGTTGTACCTTGAACCATCACTGGTGTAAATAATTTTATCCCCATGTCTTTTGTGAACAGCACACAAGGCGGCAGAGGGATAAAAGAGGTCAGATGTGGTTCCTTTGGGGATTTAACTCGGATAATTTATTCTCATGGTGGAGCTCATTCAGCCTGTATGCATGAGGATCATGGTAGGTATGCAGTCCTCTACATATTGACTGTCAGAGTGTCTAAACTCAAGAGTTTAGACTGAAAGGCATCTTATATTGAATTAAAAAAACCTTGAGAAAATAAATATATCATCATGGACAATCGATTTTACTTAATACTGTACAAAGTCTGAGTAACGTCAGCCTTTTGGCTACTGAAGCTTTTTTTTTTAGGTAAATCCATTGCCATCCATGTATTGAAAAGGCTTTCTTAAATGGGTAGTTCAGTATTTTCGAAAAAGGTAGGTACATAGCATTAGCCTGAACACTAGCCACACTGAGAGACAGCAGTTCTCAGACTAAGCTGAAATAGTTGGCACAGAGGCAAGGACTATAAATTGCTGCTAACAGTGCAAATCTGCACAATATTAGTAATTCTGGATAAAAACCCAAACCCAACCCACAAATCAACATAGGGTGACAAACAGACTATTTACAACACTACCAAGCTGCTTTGTTTAGGCACTACTTATAGCCCACCTTTGCAATCGCTTATCAGACAAATATCACTGCATATCAGATAAAGATAAGCTAAATTTACTGATGCTTGAGAATTACCCTCTGACCAAGCACAGTAATGTTGATAATGAGTGTTATTCTAGCTAGTTTAACTCCTCAGCAAAGAACAGTTACAGTGTGTTTTTATCAAGTAAACTTACCACATCAGCCACATTATTGTCACCTTCAACAGATCCAGGCTCCGTACATGCAAGCTCCAAATAGTGACCACTCTGATGCTGCACACCCTCCAACCCAACTACTGTATGTAGATCAACAGGCAGCAAGCGCCATAACATCACTGGGACTCCCCAGTTTTAGATGTTTCATACAATTGGTCCCATCACATCACAAAAAGGTCAAACAATTATCTCCATTATACGAGAACTCCATGGTAACTCTCACCACCCATTATGCCAATACAAAACTGTTTTTATCTATTTTATCCTATCGTACCAAATGACCACCACAGCACAAACCTACACAGACCCAGGATCAGTACATGCAAGCTCATTTAAAAATAAATATAAGGATATTAATGTGGAAAACATACCTGTGTTGTTGAGGTTTAGGACCAGCAAGATGTGCAGAGGGGCCAGAGAGAAGGGCATAGCATGTTGGGGAGAATAAGAGAGAGATCAAATTAGAACAGAGCAAGAGAGACCACTTAGCTTTTGTGTTGGGCAGTTGCTGAATGAAACAGAATAGACAGATTTTTTGAAGTTGTTAGTCAAGTGGCTGTGAAAAGACATGACTAAACACACGAGAGGGGACTCCAGACTGTCAGCTTGGCATTTGCTTCCTAGGTGGACCTATTAATGTTGTACAGTTTCATTAGCACAATAAATGAATATTAGCCTTTAGCATCCTTTGCCAGCGTAGTGAAGCCTCAGCCATACATTTGTCAAAACTAAGGTTTTTCCCCTCAATTAAAATAAAAAAAAAATCTATCCACACACAAATGTTTTCTGATGTATGTCCATCCACATGAAAGCACGTAAATGCACTGATATACTATCAATAGTGTGTAAAAAAGCCACTGACAATCTAAAATAATCTTGCTCTCCCTCTGCAATTGAGTTGGGCAAGGATGACAGGTTTTGGTAGACCAACACGGAAGTAGCCATTGTCCTGGTTCCCTCGACGGCATACCTACTAAAAAGCCTCTTAGATTTTTTTAATGTAGGATCATTGCTGATAATAAGATCTGAAGCAAATAAAATATTATGAAACTTAATGTCCTGCTCTTTGTGATAATCTTAACAGACAAACCTACTTTTCATGATTTTTCAAGTTTAGGGGAATTCAGCGAAAGTAAAAAGCTATTGTTAAGTTTTTCTGGAACTGCAACATGGTGGTATGACTTAGAGGCAGCTACAGTATATTTACTGTATAATATATTGTTGCAACCTCTGTGGTAGTAGTGTAGGAAATTACTGATTATTTAAGAAAATATTAGTAAGCTTGCAGTTGGGTCCCAGACCATATTTGCAGTCCTTGTTAGAAGTTAGTTAGCAACTGTTCTTTTAAACAAATAACAGTTTTAAGATTCAAAAGCAGGCAACATTATTTTCATTTTATGATTTCATTTTAAACCTGTGCATTTGCTCAAAACTCTATCAGTGTCTTTATTAAAAATGATTCCGGCAATGCAAAGACCCACCGGTGCTGTGGTTTTAGTTGTAACCATGTTAACTGTGGTGTTTTTGAGGAATGTTTCTCCATTTAGTTTTGCATTTAAGACAAATCACACTCCATCACAAAAAAGATCACTTAAGAAATGACTATAAAATAAAATTCGAAATTCCTGGGTCAAAATTTTGAGGTAAAAGTACAAATTATAGAATACTTAGGATGCTTTCACACCGAACATGACTTTGCAACTGAAATCACGTCGCCCACTGAAGTCGCGTTGCGTGTCCATAAATACCTCATTTTGGTCACTGTCACTGTCACTCAGTGACGTCACGCCCGCTCAAGTTTCACCACAATCACATCATATATCATATAATAGGATGTATACACTGACATTATTCCAATGTATCCTTTTCACTCACCTACCAACCACAAGACACTGCTGCTGATGGCCCTGCAGCAGCATCTTTTGTGAGTTCTCTGCGGACCCGTCTAGGTGAATGAAAACTGTCTGTCACGGGTACCATCACACACCCACAGAACACTGATTGGCTGTTGCCGCACAACCACAGGGGACATCGTCTGGAGAGTTCAAACTTTTCAACTTTGGCGACGGAGCGACAAGTGACGTGGTCGCCCAGGCCATATCCGTCGCGTCGCAGGAGGGTTAACCCCAGCCCATCACAGCTGTACATTGACTTTACATGGAGAGTGGTCACCGAGGTCGCTGAAGTCGCGTTCGGTGTGTACGCACCTTAAGACATAACTGGGATAAACCCAATTAATGCCTTAATAACTTTAGTTGAAAATTAAAAATTGAATAAATAAATCAACTAGCACTTGGAGAGCGCAAACCTGTGCCAAGGTAGCTCACAGATTGTTGTTACATCTATAAGCAATAGTTCCATGATAAAGTTACCGTCATAATATGATTCCCTGACCATGAAAACCCACACCTAGCACTCAGAATCATGTTGATATCATTATTAGACAGTTATTGAGCAAAAATGATTGTTTGCTAATTGCGCTTATCTGGATCACCACCAAAATCTAGTAATTTTTAATTTGGGCCAGTAACAACATTTCCTGAAAATTTCAGCAAAATCTGTCCAGTAGTTTTTTCATAATCTTGCTGACAAACAAACAGACAAACATACAGACAAACATACGCTGGCAAAAACATAACCTCCTTGGCAGAGGCAACAACATGCATAACACCCGAAATACAATGAAAAGCAATAAATAAGTGCCTATAGAGCACAAACATCCACCAGGGCCTCTCCAATATTGTCCAGCACTGTTAAGAAATCCTTAAAAAAATTCTGGATCTGCATCCCTTGTCCTTTCTGCCATGAATAACATTCCCTAATTAATTTCATGAGAATCCATTGAAAACCCATTGAGTTATAAGCAAAAATGTAGCAAACCTGCCCTATCTCACACTGTTGAAATCTTTTAAAAAGTTCTGAATCGGCATCCGGATCAGGATCACTGCCATAATCTAACAACTTCTTCCTTGTGCCATGACCAACATTCCCTGAAATTAATTCCATATCTGTTCATTATTTTTGAGCTATCTTGTTCACAAACTGACTCACAAACACATGCAAAAGAATAACCTCATTGGCGAAGGTAACAATTATCCCACAAGATGGACCATGGACCAAGTCATTTAACATCCTCTTAAAAGTGTCCAATGAAACCAGCTCATTAAGTTTCAGGCTTTTTTGCTGGTCATTCCAAGTAAAGACAGCAGCAATTTTAAATGGCTTTTAAAATGTGTACTCCTGTCCTCCTTTGACTCATGATGTCAGAAGCAATGAATGAAAAAGATGAAAATGCCAGTATTTTAGTCTATGTGTGGGCAAAGAAGACCATCTATATATAGACTTAACAGATGTGTGAGAGTTTTGTAATTCATTAAGTGATTGTGAAAACATAGTACACCACGAAGATGGGGACAGTCTGAACATATTTTTAATTTATGGTCCACCAAACACTAACAAATTAGAAGATCAGCTGAAAACGGACAAAAGATCTAAGACACTCATCAATATTAAGCAATGACCAGAGTACCAAAGTATGACTTATTGTTGGGCCAAAATGTCAGAAGTGGTTCACAAAATCTTGAATCAAATGTTAAAATAGGAGTGGTCATGCTTTTTCTGTTGATGAAAATAAAAGTTGTCTTTAGTGGTAGCAGCTGCCAACCCAAGTGTGCAAGAAAGGGAAAAATCTTCATAGAAGGATGAAATAATTTAATGTTAAACTGGTAAATGTAATTAGTTATTGTAAATATTCACTTACTTTAAATTTAATGCCTACAAGAGGTTCCAAGAAAGCTAGGGTAGGGGCAACAAAAGGCTGGGGAAGTTAAAGAATACACATCACCAAAGGGTTGAGTTGTTCACAAGCAAGGATGGGGCAAGGTTTAACACTTTGTCAACAATTGCATGAGCAAATGATCCATAATTTGGACTATTAGGGATTTCATCACCTAAGGCCACATCATCAAAAGATTCAGAGAATCCAGAGAAATGTCTACATGTAAGTAGCAAGACTAAAAACTGAACATTGAATGCCTGTGGCCTTCATTTCCTCAGGCAGCACTACGTTAAAAACTGACGTCCTTTTATAAAGGATATTACAACGTGGGCTCAGGAACACTTTGGAAAACCATTGTCAGATAACACAGTTCATCGCCACATCTACATGTGCAAGTTAAAGCTCTACCCTGCAAAGCCAAATATCAACAGTACCCTAAAACTTTGCCTGCTTCTCTGGACCCGAGCTCATCTAAGATGGACTGATGCAAAGGTGGAAAAGTGTGCCGTGATCTGAAGGGTCCACATTTCAAGTTGTGTCCTCTGGGCTATAGAGGAAAATAACCATCCAGATTGTGATCAGCTCAAAGTTCAAAAGCATCTGTGATGGTATGGGGGTATGTTAGTGCCCATGACATGGGTGACTTTCACACCTGTGTAGGCACCATTCATGCTGAAATGTACATACAGGTTATTGAGCAGCATATGCTGCCATCCAAGTGCAGCTTTTTCAGAGATGTCTCTGCTAAATTTAGCAACACAATGCCAAGCCAAAACTGTCACGTGTTACAACAGCGTGGCTTCATAATGAAAGAGTGCAAGTAGTACACTGACCTGCTAGCAGTCCAGACCTGTCTCTCATTTGTGGTGAGTTATGAAGTGCAATATGCATTAACGGAGACCCTGAACTGTTGAGCCTTCAAAGGTGTGCATCAAGCAAGAATGGTAAAGAATAACAACTTTAAATCTTCAACAGTTAGTGTCCTCAGTTCCAAACATTTGATGAGTGTTGTTTTTTAATTTATATTTATTTTGTATTTATTTATGTTTTTGTTTGTATCTATCTTTTTTTTTATTTATCTTTCTATCTACTCAAAATGCTGAAATCTTAATTTCCCTGAGAGAGTTTCTCAAAGGGATTAATAAAGTTCTCTCTAATCTAATGTAATCTAATCTAAAAGAAAAAGGTGATTTAACACAGTGGTAAACATGCCCCTTTTCCAGCTTTTTTGGAGTGTGTTGCAGGCATTAAATTAAAAAAAGAGAATATTTGCATAAAACAATAAAGTTTATCAATTTGAACATTATATATCTTGTTTTTGTGTGTATTCAATTGAATACAGGTCAAAAATGAGCAAATCAGTGCTTTTTTATTAACATTTGACACAAGGCTCCAACTTCAATGAAATTGGGGTTTGTATAAAAGTGGACATTCAGTGATGATGCAGTCAGCCATTATGGTGCTTTTGTACAGTCTGATAATATTATAGTCATTATATACATTGCCAAAATATAGGCTGTACATACCTACTTATAAACTTTTAAGACAATTATTGACCAATACTGATATTGTTCTGATAATACTGTGCAACTTCAATACTCATATTGAAGCACACTCAGGAGGATTGTTTGTGAAAATTGTGAGGACTGAAAAGCCTGGCATTGTGTTCTTTCTCCTCCCAATCCTAAAAGGGAGATTAGGGCAAAAATCCGGCACAAAATCATTTAGTGTGTGGCCAGAGTTAGTAGAGATTTCCACCTCTGTCACAACCATTCTTAATAACAGGATACCCAGCTGCAGCAAACAGCCTGGGGGTCTAATTGCTCTTTAATTTAACAACTCCAATAACAACTCCTAATTGCAATCAGACAGTTGTCACAACATCTTTCAAAGAGCATCTAAATATATAAACCAAAAGACTCTTCTGTAGCTTTCTGGGCACAGACAACAAAGTGTCATTCATGTTGAAGGAAAAATGAGTGCTTTGTCACTGTGTTTGTTTCCATCACTGTGTTTTTATTCTCACCTCTCAGCTTGGCAGAATGCAAATCACTCAGGACTTCTGAGGCTGATTTGTTTACTGTGAATAAGTGAAGGACAACATCTGTGAGGCACCATCATTATAATCTTTTCACAAGGCACTCTTCTTTTTTCACGTTTATGATCTTTTCACAGAGCATCACCTGTTCCTCTTGTCATCAATGCTAATCAAAATAGTTTGCATTTGTTTTGACTGCCAATCTTGTCCCTCATTTATTGTTTTTTTTATTGAATGATTTAGCTTGTTTGACTCAGTTGCATCTCATAAAATGTTGATGTGCTTTGTGTCTTTTAAATTCATTTTTTTTTCACCTTTAAGGAGATACTGGTGGCATTAGCGCCTTTATCTGAGTCTGAGATTAATGCAAAATGCAGCAGGAGCTCTATAACAAAATTAAAACAGTGAGACTAAGTGGATGTGATAACACGGTTGGGCATTGATTGACAGGTAGCACCTTATTCCGCTCTCGCAGCTTGACTGATGAAAGCATCATTTGTTTGGATGACATTCACGTTATTGAACCGAGCACCTCAACAGAATCTAATCCGACAGTTTCTTCTCTGTCAAAGCCGAGCAACGGACAAATTTAATCACATCCTGTTGTCGCAACACCCCTCCTTCCGAAACTAAGTGATTGATCCATGGGAACATTTTGAAAACTAATATTTCTATCACAGTCAACAGGCAGAGGTGGCTTTGGTTATCTAGAGGCCTCGAGAAAAGACCATCACGAGGCCCCTCCATATTAAGCTAAAAGCAACCACAGCAATCATGTAACTTGTCTTGACATCAACAACTCCTTTGTGGAATTCAGGGTGAACTCACACTTGGCATTCTGTGCTATGCTCAAAGACCCCACCCCTTAAGACCAGCTTGTTTATGTAGTCTGGATGCTCTTTGCTCTGACAAAAGGACCATTTTGGAAAGTTTGTCTGGTAAACCAAAGTCAGAATGTAAGCACTTGTAGCTTGCCTATAAGTCAAAATGAGCGCTACAAAGTCACAGACCTTAACCTTGGTACACCCTGGCCTTTAAACACTTGGGCCTCAGCAAGGCACAAGAAAGGGCAAGTGTCAGCACGGAGACCGCCCTTCACCATAACAGCTTCTACCCTGTTGATCACTGTTTGTCATAATTTGTAGCAACTGCTGAGGATGTTTATGTTTTAAATGTCCAGCACATAGACTATGATATCCAATTCCCAGACAGTCAAACAAAATATTTCAGCACAAACACAGAGATCTTCTGATTACAGTAATTTTATCCAAATAGGCATGTAGGTTTTTCAGAGTGGTGATTTTCTTTTACATTTTGTACTCTGTTTGACTTTGGTTCCACTGCTTTATGAAACCACCCAGAACTGTGGGTGTTTGACTGTGTGATAAAACAACTCATTTCTTTCCTTGTTTTATTTTTTTCTCACAACAATCCTCCACTTTTCTTCCCACAATTGTCCTTACTTAAGCCTGACAAGGGACCGTAGTCTTTTGTGTATACTATATACTCACACTTACCAAATGGCAGCAACTCAGTGCAATTTGGCAAGTAGACATGTTTAAGACAACCTGCTGATGTTCAAACAAGCATCAGAATGTTGAAGAAAGTGATTTATGTAACTTGAACATGGCATGGTTGTTGGTGCAACAGTGATCCAAATAACCACTCATTAACAGCAAAGGTATGCAGGAGACTACCTACCTGAACCAAAGAAGATTGAGAAAATGTTTCCTTGCTCAGACATTCAGATGTTTGGGTTAGAATTTGTAGTCATCAACATGAATACATGGATCCATTCATGGAATTCAGGGAACTGGAGTGTAGGGAATAGATTCTTGGCACAATTTGCCCCCCTAAATACCAACTGGGAAAAATTTAAAGACCACAGCCTACCTGAGTATTGTTGCCGATCATGTCCATCCATCCATTATGGCAATAGTGTACACATCTACTGATGGCTACTGACTTATAATTTTGGCTTAAGAACAGTTCATCTCTCGTGTTAGAACACCTGCGTGCTTAGTGTTCATAATATCTGAGGAAGAGAGCTTAGATTCAGTGACAGGATGCAAGACAGAGTGACCTGTGACCTCGCTGTCTTGTATATTATCTTCAAGCTGGCAACTTTCTATCAGTTGCCAGGGGAACCAAGGTTGACCTTCATACATACCAGGCCTCCAATCAAGACATTGTGACTCTCTGGAATCACAAACAGTTCCCTGTCAGCAGGCTGAATTGTCAATCATAGAGTGTACGGTAAGACAAATGTTTAACTTTACCAAATAGAACAAGATATTCCTGTCGGCAGCCCGTGTAGGAGAATAACCAGAGGAACAGTCTGAGGCATCTGGGCAGAACTGATGCTGCCCTTCTCCGTATAGTTGATTTCCCTTGATCGATTGAGTGTTTGTTTCATAAGATATCAGAGTATCTGCATATTCTCTGTCTTTAAGTCAACAAACATAACTTGCCACATCATAAATCTTAAAGTATCTCTCTCGATATATATATATCATACACTGTTTATATATTCTCACTCACCTGCCACTTCATTAGGCACACCTTGCCAGAACCAGCTATAACTGCCTTTTACCTTCAAATCTGCCTTAATTCTTTGAGGCATAGATTCACGGACGTGTTTGACACAATCCTCAGAGATTTTAGTCCATGTTGACATGATAGCATCACACAGTTGCTGCAGATTTGTCAGCTGCACACCCATGATGTGACTCACCTGTTCCACCACACCCTAAATATTGGATATAGATTTACTGACTGTGGAGACCACTGGAGAACCCTGAACTCATTGCATTGTTCAAGAAACCAGTTTGAGATGTTCTGAGCTTTGTTATGTGGTGCCTCATCATGCCCTCCAAGGAAATGGCCATCAACAATACTCAGGTAGACTCTGGTGTGCAAACAATGCTCAGTTGGTACGAAGAAGCCAAAAGTGTCCAAAGAAGACATCCCTCACAACGTTACACTGCCACCACCAGCCTGAACTGTTGATACAAGGCAGGATGGAGCCATGCTCTCATGTTGTTTACACGAAATTCTGACCCAACCATCTGAATGTCACAGTAGGTATCGTGACTCATCTGATCTAGCAACATTTTCTCAATCTTAAGTGAACTGTAGCCTCAGTTTTCTGAGCTGACAGGAGGGGCAGCCAGGGTGGTCCTCTTCTGCTGTAGCCGATCTGCCTCAAGATCCAACGTGTTGCACATTCAGAAATGGAGGTTACTTGAGCTATTGTTGCCTTTATATCATCTCCAACCACTCTGGCAATTCTCCTCTGACTTTTGGCATCAACAAGGCATTTTTAACCACTGCTCACTGGATATTTACTCTTTTGCAGACTATTCTCTGCAATACCAGGTTAGTTGTGAGTGAAAGTCCCAGTAGATTAGCTCGACTAGCCCATGTGGCAACATCAACCATGTCACTTTAAAAGTCACTTAAATCACCTTTCTTCCCCTGTCTGATGCTGAGTTTGAACTTCAGCAGGTCTTCTTGATTGTGTCTACATGCCTGAATTACGCTGAGTCACTGCTTTGTGAATGGCTGAATAGCTATATGTGTTGACCAGTAGTTAAATGGGTGTACCTTTAAGGTAAGAGTCAAAGGCCCTTCAAGATAATAATTATATACTGAGGCCCCGTAGAGCACAAGACCCCAGACAGCTGCTCTCCTAAGCCTGATTACAACACCGCCCTTGACTGCAGCTAAATTAGGAGTTCTCACTAACTCATACCAAGCCATTAAACTGAACCTTATGGCTATTTCCTTGAAGAATAAAATTAGCTTTTCACTCTTTCTATGCTATTTAACGCAGACAAAGCACAGTTATAAGATAATGCGTGACTGAGAGCGGCTATAAATGAGGCCCTGATGGCTGAGTGTGAAACCAAGTCAGACTCAGAAATGACTTGCACACTCTTTTGTGCTCTGAGGAAAGTGGCCTCCATGTTTGGAAACAAAAGAGAGGCGGCCATTGTCTTTTGCTTGCTGAACAGGAAATTAGACTGGGCATCAGAATCAGCATGTTCGCCTGTTAATTATGTCTCTGAACGCTCAGAATAAAACCTGATTTTGGGAGGATTAGTGGCCTCGTTTCAGATCATATATCCAACCTTTTATTTAATGGGGATTGGCCGCTGTGGCAGGGCTCCCAGCCCGCTCTGGACATGACAGGGTTTCATGGGCAGCGAGCCAGCAGAGTAATACTGTTTGGTGTGGGGACATGGGGAGGGCATGTCTTACCTGCAAGATTCAATTTAATTAAATCACCGCCCTGGATTCCATCGGACAAACTGCTGTTTATTATTATTGTTGAGCTTGTCCTGGTACTTCCAGGAGCAGAGAAGTCAAGATAAAGTCGCTGGTTGCCAAGATGTTCCCCTGAAGAGCATTCAGCGTCATCTCATGCTATCTGACAAATGCACTCTTTTTTTCACTGGGAATCAACCATAAGTGATTGCATGCACTTACCGCAAACAAACCTTTTATATTCAGAGTTTAAACTGCTTCCCCACAGTTTATACGGAGTTTTCATTCTTATAGCCAAGAAAAGTAGTTGAGTTTAATTTGAACTCCATTTACAAAAACTTGTGTCCTCAGACAATTTAGTGACAAATAAAATAGAAGCATTGAAAAACAACAACAAAGAAGAAAAAAATAGCAGCAAAGGCAGGCAAGACATCAAATCGGAGGAGCCCCTATAGCTGTGTCCTTTGTACGAGATTTTAATGACTTTTACTCACAGAAGGTTGACATTACTTTAAACTAAAAAATGAAGTCAACCAAATAAATGGCATAGGAAAGATATGTCCGGTTATGACCTCCTGAGTTGTCTGAAATACCTTGTTTTTTTATGAAAATATATTTTTCTGACATTTTTTTTAACATTGCGTATTTCTATCAAATTTCAAAATTGTCATCTGGGTGTGCTGAGGTTAATTTAGGTCATTCATGTACGGCCACCAACATTATCCATATATATAGTACATGTATGCAAGGGGTAATTTTTCTAATTTTTCAAGGTTTACATATTTACAGGTATGTGAAGCCTTGGGAAAAAGTTTTGCCCTGTTTATGCTGATCTCCAAATGAGAGCGACATTATGACATTGTATCACTGTAACCAGACAATCCTGGTGTCGGTGGCGCAGTTGGATAGTATGCTTGGTCCGTAATCGCGAGGTTGCAGATTCGAGCCCAGCTTCGGGCGACACATGGAGATGTGTCCTTGGGCAAGACACTTAAGGTCCTTAAAAAAATTCTTATTTCTTCCATAGACTTATTTAAACTTAAGACTATTAAAAAAAGATCAATACTGTTTATGCTTTGCTGTTGCATAATCATAATTGTGTTAATAAGACACACATTACAGTTCAAATGTAAAAACATATAAAAAAAGCATATATATTATATACATACATATATATATATATATGTATATATGTATATATATATATCTATATATCTATATATATATATATATGTATATATGTATATATATATATATATATATATATATGTATATGTATATGTATATATATATATATATATATATATATATATATACACATATAAATATATATGTATGAATGAGGTGGCAAGTAGTCTGCTTACTCCTGCCTTAGCATGCACCAGAATAATTTACTGTTAAACTGTATTTGAAAAGTCTGTTTTTTTGTGTTTTTTTTTTTGTTTGTTTGTTTGTTTGTTTGCTTGTTATAAACCAAAGATGGGCAACTTGCGGCCTGATGAATATCATCACATCATTTTTTTTTTTAATAAAGTTTTAACCAAATCAAAGCACAAACTAAATGTAATCAGGTCAATACAGTGTTCATTCATTCATTAGAAGAGCATTTTTGCTTTCATTTCCTGAAAAGCAGCAATTTTGGAGATTTTTCCCTGACAGAGAAGGTCTTCCATACTCAGCATGGCCCACAGGTCAATTTCAGAGATAAATCTCTGCACATATTTGTCATGAAGATACAGGAAATAAAAAGAATTTGTTTACAACTTGTGATCAGTGAAGAGCCAATACAAATGATGTTTATAGTTTTATGTTCCCTTTAATGTGTTTAACCTGCCTCCCCCACATGAAAGAGCACTTCTATCAACAAGACAAAAAAGTCAGCGGCCTCAGGACTTTCCCCTCTTCTCATCTTTACATCACCAGGATCTGCCAGAAAAGTGCTTGCTCCCAAATCTGTCAAATAGACCCACCAGTAAGATCTTACAGTATAAGTTTTAGCCCAATAGCTTGTGGTAGCAAGTCCAGGGCAGAGCAGGGACAGTCAAATGGATGCAGAGTTGTTAACAACATGGTGCCAAGCAGCACTGAAATGACCAATCACCACAGAGTAGGCAGGTTGACCAATCAGACCAAACAAGGTCCATGTGGGGAGGGGGGTCTTGAAGTGACAGGAAACTAGAGGGTGATTTGGACATTAGCCATGGTGAACATAAGCTCATCAAAATCAGATATATGTATTAACCCAGGTTAAGACAACATATGATCACTTTGAATATGGTCTAACGGCAAATTATACTTTGTTACCCTAAATTCTTCTGTTTGTGCTTGGAGATTATAAAACCAAAAATCTGTTCAAACTGTCTTCCTACCCATGGTCTCCCATGTCCTTAAAATCAGTTAAGATGTGAAGAAGTCTTCCAGGTTGTTGCCAGCTTGAGATTTCAGGACAGCCTGACCTAAAAATTCTTAATGTGCTTATAAAACACAGCCCCTTACAGCATGTTTTTTCCTGTTCGAGAAGGGCGGCTCTCATGAGGCATGAAATGAAGCTTCAAGATGCAATTCAGTCCAATCCAATCCAAGATGGCTGACAAGGTGACAGAGTCCAATGCTGTGATGACAGTCGTTTTTTTTTCCATTAAAGCTGTGCTCCTTATTATTTTAAGTACTAACAACATTTCATCAACACATGGTACAGAATACTGGCAAGCATTAAAGAGAAGTTGCTTCATGCTGTGCTTCATGATCACATCAGGTTTGCATCAGTGGAATGATGTAAATGTCATCACCCCCGCCTGCACATTTGCAGCATTCACACTTTGGCCAACTTTTACTTCACACTTGAATTGTAGTGAGAGGCTGATAAAAAATTACTAATAATACAAATAGAAATCAGGAAAGGAAATTCCCTGTTTGAGTTTGCAGCGTAATTCAGAAATGTTAGAATCAGTGAGTAAAAAACAAAACTAATTAAAAAAAACTCTCAAAATGGTTACATCAGTTTTCTGTAAAGAAGACTTGAGCCACTGTGTAAGATGAAAAAAGAACAGACCTATGGGCCTAAAGTCAGAATTTGGAGAATATTGCTGTATTTTTGAGGGACACATAAGGACAAAAGTGAAAAAAGACATTGGTTTTATTTACTTTACTACCTCAGGGATTAAAGCAAAAAAAAAACTTTTGACTGAATTTTTTTTCCGACATCAACCCACCATACCACACGAGTAAAAGCCTTTTTTTCTGCCTTTCAGTCACTTCCTAAAGGTTGTCATTTGAAAAGGACTATACTGTGTACATGCCCTTAGTCCAAAGTTGTGGTGGTTGTTGCACCAGGCAGGGACATTGTTTTTGTGGCAAACCACACACATGCACACACCCAGCAATTTAATTTTTTTGCACAACATACCAACAGGCTTTCCATTCTCCCCTACTTCTTTAATCAAGTCCATCTCCATTATTTTTTGACAGTTTTGTCAATGGTCAAAACGTTGGAGCCTTCAAACATAAACCATGCTGACATACTAAAATAGCTTAACCTGAAAACCCCTGAAATTAAGAACTGGATCCAGCATCTGGAGCAGTAGAGACTTCGCCAGCCCAACAAAATTCAATGAAGAAGAAGCCGGCCACTTACTTCCGGTTTACCACTCCACTAATTTGAATGGGGATACAAATAATTAATGATTAAGTGGTGAGCACCTTGAGTGTGCACTACAAATGACTATTATTATTCTTTTAATCTAACAGCTCTTCTCGACTTTCCAAGTGTTATCAGACCAAACGGGTTAAATTCAATGTCAGTTGAATATCATGATTAGGTTGGATAGCCTTAATGGGACCACAACAATTAAAACTGTGTAGTTTTTTCCCCTCTCATTTTCCAAATGATGGCAATCTGTTGTGGTGACTGAGAGCTTTAATCCATATTACCTTTATGATAGGATGTCTCAAAAGGTGGCCCGGCCACCCAATGTTTTTCTTATACCAGCCCTCATTACAAAAAGTTGGACACTCCTGATGTAAACAAAGCTGGACATAAACAGTACACCAGGAAGCTGACATTGGCAGCATATCATCGAGCTTGTGTACGGATTAGAGTTTTGTGGGATTAAAGTCTGTTTTTTACCCCCAGAACTAAATAATTGTTCTAAATGATCTCAATATAAACTATTTCAGAGACCATTTTCCTCCTCCATAGTTTCAGCTTCAGGCTTTCAAACTGCAATAATTGTTCCTGGTAATACTCTTGATGAACCAGACGGAAATTGTGATAATGGATAAACAGGGACACCTACCTAACTTGACTGATTGGCCTTTTAATTCTGAGCATTCGGTTTTGTAATGACGATAGGGAATAAACACAGGCTTGCTAAACCTCAGACAATACCGGCCTCAGATTCATCAGTTTGTGCACTTGTGCCTTTTGTGTTTTCTGCGTTTGAACCATTTGGAAGCATTTGCTTTCATGCATGTGTGAGTCCAAGCACTACAGAGGAAGAAGAAACGCTCTCCTCTCAGGAGAGCTTCAGAGTGACATCAAAGCCATGCAAATACACCCGGCGTGGTGTGTTTGGTATTGATTTGGCCCCGCGCTGAGGAAAAATAATTTGTGTGCCTCGGTGTGCTTGTGTAGGTGCTGTGTTTGCAAGCCTTGTTCCCACTTCTCTGTCTTTTTGCAGAGCAGTCGAGGTGAGCGTGTGAATGCATGATGTGCCCGCTCTAACGGCAGAGCCCGAGCTAACTTAATGATGTTTAAAGGTCATGCAAGCTTTAGGAAGCAAAGCGCAGGGACTCAAGGAACTGCACGCTGCCCGCTGCAGTGACACAGCATGTTGTTCTGCATGTTGTCCCTCTTAATGCTTCAGTTGTCTCGGGCAAAGTGAGGGACAGGTAAATAGCTGTAATCCTTGAACGACTTAAGATGCTGCAGAGAAATGGAAAATAAATGTAAATTAGGTGCAACTCATTTCCACAAAAAGCAGTCTGATTCCAACAAAGGTAACATTTAAATGCAATCTGAGTTAATGCTCGGCTGATTTCCAGGGAGGCACACATCCAGTCACTGCATATTTGATTAGCGCTCCCAGTGATGTGGTAATATTTATATACAAATCAGTTGTACACTTTTTGATATTGATCGCTGTAGGTGAAAAACATTTTCTTCTCGCCAAAGAATAAAAAATGTGGGAGAGGGAGAGCGGTGCTAACTTTGTTGCCGGGCGTCACGGAGTTGTTCACCGGTGTGGAGAGGAAACTATGAGCAGGAGTGATGATTTGATTTTTTTGACAGTCTCTTTCTGTGTGGGCGGGAGCGGCGGAGGTGAGAGCGTGTGTGTGTGTGTTTGTGTGTGCGTGTGTGTGCATATGGATGTGTTTAAGCTCAGGAGACCCCTGGAGCTAGTGTCCAGGGAATCTCATCTATTTTGGACAGGACTTGTGTTAGGGTGGCTCGATGAAGAGGGGAAAAGGACGTCTTTGTTCCTTTACAGTCTCTGAAGCTTTGGTTTTTCTCCATTTGGGATGCTGAAAAATTATCTCTACCTTGTAACAGTCAGTCTGAGGACAACTTCACTTCAAGATATTAAACTGAGGTCAAGAAAGGAAATGACATTTTGCTTCTGTAGTCATTTTAAACCCACTGTCATACTGCCAAGACGGGCTATGGAGGAGCATACCTTAGGATATTTTAAATCTTTCACAGTGGGCTCTCTGCATGACAGAATAAATTTGGGATATGACTGACCCTGAGACATCTATATGACATCATACATAAATTGGGACGTGTAAATTATTCTATATGATCTAGATTGTTAGTCAATGTTTTTGTTTTGTTTTTTTGCAAAACATAAAAGAACGTACTTTTCTATAATTGTTTCTCTAAATCTACTTTATCAAGCATTAGAATATGATAATTGGTATCAGTTAATATATTTAGAAAAAGGTCAAGTGGCATAGTTGTACTTAAAAAATGATCAACACTTGTATTGTTGTATTTTAAATTAATATTAAAATTACTTTAATTCTGTGTGAATTGCCTTTTCTTGCTTTAACTTTGTGTCAAGTTCATTTAATCACACAATAATATTTGTGTTTGAATTATAATATGTGAATTGTGATACATTTAAGACAGCTTCATATTTCATATATAAAAAAAATAATATTTTTAAAATCTTTCAGAAAGTTGTTTAAAACTGAGCAGTGTTTTCGTTATTGGACAAACATTTTGAATATAGATGAGGAATTTCAAACTAAATTCACCTTTTTAAACAATAAATATTAATTTGAGCTGGGCTTCTATGAGAGTCAGAAATGAATCAAGCATAACATTCAACCGCTTAAACTATTTTTCTGGTCAGGGATGCAAGTACACAATTGTAATTCTGACCACTTATGTGCTTTACTATTTTTCCATTTGTTGTTTGTTTTTTGTAAAAAAAATAAATAAATAATAGTACAATTCATGGATAACAATAATAATATAATAGCCTTAAAACATCCTTTTGGTTAAAAGGCTTCTACACATTGCTGTGTTACACATAACATAAACATGACTGTGGTAATTATCAACGCTGTTAATTTAGGGCATTAACCTTACACTGGGTGGTGGTCTAATAAATTTGTTATTCCCATCAAAGATGTTGGACTTTTGATAATAATGTGGCCCTCAGGCAGGGGGAAAGAGGTTTTATGCCCTCTTGATAATCACAGTTGCCCATTCCTGATCTTGCTTATTAGACTCAAGCTATGATTACACATAACAATAAATAAAGTCAGCCATCACAGTGGTCTGCAAAGGAGTGCCCCAGGGGTCTTTTCTGGGTTCACTTTTTGAAAACCACAAACCAACACAAAAACATATATCTGTCATCACCAGATAAACAGATGTGTATGTGTGTGTGTGTTTGTGCAGTTTCATACTGCTGAGATTCAGGGTCACCAACCTGTAGATCTTGATCTACTCATAAAGTCAAAAGTTTGGTTTTATTATTGGCTCTGCAGGCTGTTTAATGCTCATGTGACTTTTAGAATTGCTTAAAAGATTTTTGGTAGAGTGAATAATGCATCCACTAGCCTAAATATGAGTAAAAATTAATTATAGAAAAGCAACTGATGATTGAGGTTTTTCAGTAAGTTTGGGTGAAAAGATCATGCTTCCCCATATCTTACTTTATTGGAAAAGTTTGGTGACCACTGGTTAAGATTAGGGATCAACCGATATGGATTTTTAAAGGGCCGTTGCCGAAACCGATTTTTTTCCATCACCCTTAGCCAATGACCGATTTTCTTGGGCCGATATTTGTGGCCGATACTGCTTTTGCTCCATCAGTTTACATGAAAAAAATGACAATGATAACAAATATTACGGGTCTCAAGTTTAAACAAAGAAACATTTATTGAAATGTAAACATTTAACAATTTAACAATTTTAACTAACAACACCTACTGAACACTACGGAGCCCCGGAGGTGTAAGGGTGCAGAATATTTTATTAAGGCGAGGGAACGCCTTCTATAGTGTGGGCACGCGTTATTTAAGCGTTACCTCACTATAATATAGTGAGGGAACGGGATAAATAAGGCATCCCCTCGCTATAATAAAGCGAGGGAACGGGATAAATAAAGCGTTACCTCGCTATATTATAGTGAGGTAACGGGATAAATAAGGCATTCCCTTGCTTTATTATAGCGAGGGAATGCTATGCTGTTCACGCAACCGAGCTGAGACGAGCGGCACTGTTTCTGTGAACAGCATGCATCATCTCAGATCACGAGCGCTCATCAAGAACACAGAGGTGAGCTCAATTTATTATAGCGTTCCCTTGCGCTATTATAGCGAGGTAACGGTTTATTTATCCCGTTCCCTCACTATAATATAGCGAGGTAATGCTTTATTTATCCCGTTCCCTTGCTTTATTATAGCGAGGGAACGCCTTATTTATCCCATTCCCTTGCTTTATTATAGCGAGGGAACGCCTTATTTATCCCATTCCCTCACTATAATATGGCGAGGTAACGCCTTATTTATCCCGTTCCCTCACTGTATTATAGTGAGGTAACGCTTTAATAACGCTTGCCCACACTACAGAAGGCGTTCCCTCTCCTTAATAAAATATTCTGCACCCTGACACCTCCTGGGCTCCGTAGAACACAGTAGGATATCGTCCGGCCAATGTATCGGTCGATCCTTAGTTAAGATGTTGATAATTGTGAGTTTGATTTATCAGTTTGTCTTTAAAATGTTTCATCATAGTTGTTTCTGCAGAGTTGACTCCTCTGCCTCAACCCCGATCCTTCTGGTCATGTGTAGACTGCGTCTGTGATGCATTAAATGTGGATGATGTGTACAACTGACACTCTGAATCAACAACAGGGACACGTGTCGGCCACTATACGTCCACGTAGATAACAGCAAGCATATTTCTGGCCTTACAGTGCACATACCCTACATCGCTTCCCTTCTTATTTCGGGTGAAATATTACTATTGTACATTCATATAAGGACACTGAACTCCCCATCAGCCATCCCCTGTGGTGCTGTGAGCACAGTGACTCATGCATACAATCTGATGTCTGTATTCCCCTGCACAGCTCTGCTTTAAATACCACACCATGTCCCTCCAACGCTGTCGGCCATACTGTGTCCAAGCAATATGCCAGTCAGGAACAACGTGGCTTAAGTGCTGGCCTTGGATTCCAGTGTCCATGTGCCTTTAAGGTCAAGTGCTCACTGATGACACTTTTTGTCACCCAGATCCTCGCTGGCTGTGCTAGATCAAAAGCCATGCCAGGTTCTTTTCACTTCCCTCAAGTCAGACGGAGCAGGAAATGAGGAAATTGAAGATAAATCCTATCAAGAATAATTATTTCCTACATCGTTGGATATGCACAGGATGTTCTCAACCTGTGCCAGCGCTGATAACACATTTAATAACCCCGCCTCTCAACTAATCTGTGCTGAAATGTTTGAATTCTCCGAAAGGTCACATTGATCAAAATACCAAAAGAGCTACTGAGCTATTAGAGCAGCCTCACACAGGCGGGTATTTACTGCTGGAATGAAACTGCTTTAACAACACAATGGTATCAGAATGTGATAACCTGTTCTGAGCTCAGTTTGATATGACTGTGTGAAATTATCCTGGGTAGTTATATATTTCCGGTATTAAACTTTGATTCAGTGCTGTGAGACAGCACAACTTTTTAAAGGCATTGAGTGTTTAATGAATAACCTATCAGTACAGTATTTTAAACAGTCTTGGCATCATTGAAAAGTTGACTCAGTCGAAACCCTGTGGAAATATTTTGGTGATCACTATGAGGGCTGACTTGTAAAATAATTTTAATGCAATATCATCACAACCAACTGAATTTATCCCTCTACATAAGATGTCATAGTTAACAAATATTAATGTAATCACAGCAGTGTTCATCACAGAATATGCAGCATTCATACAGCAAAATGTGATATTCTGTTTTGACGAAGTTTGATGCCTCAGAGTTAAATGAACTTATGACTAACCAACAAGGAAGTGTTGTTTGAGCAGCTTGTCATAATCTACATCACTGATAGTAGTAAACCTAAAATAGACCTCTGATTCACTTCTTTGCTGACATCAATGAAGCCTGACCGTACATTATAAGCAGCATTATCTTTGGTCCTATTTGTGAGGTAATAATGAAATCAATTACGCACTCACATCATCACTAACTGACCCTTTGTCAAGTCACACCTATCACCTGACTACTTCTCATTTAAAAAACTGAAGAAACACTTTCATTAATTGGTATTTATTTTTCTCTAAAGACACAGGAAAGAGCACTTTGGAAAGATGACATTCCTGAGAGCTTTATAGGATTTTTAAAGAATAATACAGGCAAAGCTACTGAAATTTTCCCCACTTTCTTAACAGAGCCTTGGCTGGTCCATGACAGGAAGGTGCTGGGGCCTTGTGGCTGTAATGAGATCCCCTGTGATATGATTAACGAAAAGAGACTGATTAATGCCACCCCCTCTCCACCAAAATTAATTTTCATCTTATATATATATATATATATATATATATATATATATATATATATATATATATTTATATATTCATATATATATATACCACAATATGCTCCCTCAAATGCTCCCATTGATTGCAAACAAGATTTTTGAAGTTGCGCACAAAAAAGTATTTTTCGCAATTTAGGATCAGGATGCAAAAATGAGTACACCCAAATCAAAGGGGTGAGAGCAAAGCTAAATTTGAGTCATCATTTTACCCTTATTTTCATCTTATGGTAAGAGAAAAAAATTATTCTGTTAAACTCCGCTTTGTCAAATCTTTGGAAATTGTTCTTTTGTTCATTTAAATATTGGTTAATACTTTACTTTTAATAGGGGATGTACTCATTTATGCTGGGCCTTGTATATTGGTATTTGAAGTTTGGTAAAAGTTTTTGATTGTTTTTATTTATCATAATTATATTATCATTAAATATTATTTAAGTTCACTGTTTCATTTATTAAATTATTTTTTCTCTCTGTTTTTTCCTTAAGATTGTTTGAGATGGGCTCCCCGTGGCGCTCTGTTATAATGTGTCATGTAAACTAGTGAAAAATTATTGATAATTCTCAGAAGATGCTTGCTGTCAAGAGCAAACCTCCTTTCTCAATTATCCAAATGTTTCATGTTTTCTTTTTTCATACAACTATGCTATTCATCACCTTCCATGATGGTAAGTGGGGTTTATAAAATCTGACCCAAATTAGAGTACCAAAAATTATTTGTAATCATGAAAATGCAATATTTATTAATTCAGTAGAAAAGGGTCTTCTTTTTTTCCATCTCCTGAAAAATAGCAGTTTCAGTGATAAGAGGTCTGTGCCCAACATGGACTACTGGATATTTATGTGCAATGAAAAATATAAAGAACCAATGCTTTTGGAATGAAAAGAAGACATAAATCAATGATAAAAAAAAAGTAATAATGTGAATGAACACTAATGTGTGTGAGTAAAATTTGAGCAGAAGGATCTATAATTTTACTTCAGGGTTGCAGTTTTACTTGGTCCACCACTGCACATAAGTCATATTTAACGCAATAGCTGTATCCCAAAAATCAGGATATCCGATGGAGAGCTCATCTATCAAAAGCAGAGTTGGCCAAAATAAACAACCACTGGCTTATTTGTCATCATTTTGGTAGCATTTTATAATGACTGAATCCATTGCAATTATCCCAAACATAAATGTTGAGGCAATCATGATGATTCACCCTCCTTGAAAAACACTGCTAATTGTGCAATGTTGTTATTATTTTTACTCTTAAAAGGGCAAGCTGAGCTAAATCAATAAAATGTGCTTGTTGTAAGAAATAAAGATTAAGATTGGGGGCGTTGAATGACAATTTAAGCCTTTTTTAAACAGTGTAAAATAATTACATTGCCTACAAAATCTCTTTTACTTTGCTACCTTCTAAAATATTAAACTTATTTCCATGTCTATGGAGACCTTTTTGAGTGAGTCAAAACATTTATTACCATATTTATTTACTTAGTCCAGAGCTACAGTGTATTTGTCATAGTCATAATATTTCTTGTTTTATTTAATGCCTAAACTCGTTTTGTATCCGCTTTGCCTTGAATTCAGGATCTATAACACTGAGTCTCCTCTTAAGAGCTTTACATTCTCTGAATTATACGGAAACGGACCGATCATATTTCACGGGAGTTTTACCTCCCACACACAAACTGCCAGACTTGGCCATACATCATTTTAGATGACTTTCCATTTAGCATTATGGCAGCTGCAAATTTCATTTTCTCAGTTGTGAGATTATGCTGACAATCACTGAACACAAGCTGGGGAGCTTTCATCCATGCAAGGGGACAACATCGCATGTGTACTGTGTATTAAAATAACCTAGTGGTGTCATTATGTTACTCTGAGAGCAATATCATTAAGTCCCAGGCAGATCGTTTATTTTCTCCTGGTGAGAGGTATAAGACACTCTCTGCTAACAGGTAAACAGACAGAAGCTCAATGAATGATGCAGGTTTATAGCAGTAATGCTCTCCTACAAGCAAATGTTCAAATTATATTAGAATATTAGAGAGTTTGTTTGTAGATGCTAATTGACAAAGAATTACCATGTTAGAGCTACAGTTCTTTTCAGCTCTGCACTCCGTCGGCATCTTTAAGATTTAAGATTTGTGGTACACAACTTATAATCGTTTTGTTCAATGGTAAAGTTTCACCTCCTGATGGTGTAAGTAAATCTCAATTCTGATGAAGAAAGGACATGTGTGAGACAGAAATAAGAGCAAAACAATGATATGTAAATCCTTTTCAAGCTATATTCAATTGGATACACTACAAAGACAAGATATTTAATGTTCAGGCCAATGAACTTAACCGTTTTTCTTTTGTTTTTAATATTCACTCATTTTGCATTTGATGCCTGCAACACATTTAAAAAGAGCTGGGACAGAGGCATTTTTCTTCTATTATTTTAGAATTTTGCCCTTCATAATGGGCCACAAACTTTCAATGGGAGCCATGTCTGGACTGCAGTCTAGTACCTACACTCTTTTCCACAAAGCCATGCGGTTGTAACACATGCAGAATGTGGCTTGGCATTGTCTTGCAGAAATAAGCAGGGACAACCCAAACAAGGATGACGTTTGGATGGCAGCAGATGTTGCTCAAAAACCTGGATGTACCTTTCAGCATTAATGGTGCCTTCACAGTTGTGCAATTTACCCATGCCATGGGCACTAACACATCCCCATACCATCATAGATGCTGGCTTTTGAACTTTGCACTGCTCACGGTCCTTTTTCTTCTTTAGCCTGGAAGACACAATGTCCATTATTTAAAAAGAAAAGAAAAATATTTGAAATGTGGACTCGTCAGCACACTTTTCGACTTTGCGTCAGTCCACCTTTGATGAGCCTGGGCTTAGTGAAGCTGGTGGTGTTTCAGGGTTTGGTCGATAAATGCATGGTAGAGTTTTGACTTAAACTTGTAGATGCAGTGACTAACTGTGTGAAAAGACATTGTTTTTCTGAAGTGTTCCTGAGCCCACGTGGAAATATCCTTTACGTAATAATGTTAGAGGGGCTTGGTGGCACAGCAGGTAGTGCCTGTGCCACCATGCCACCTGAGGAATCAAAGGTCACAGTCATTCAGTGTTGCTTTTCAGCCTTGCTGCTTACATGCAGAGATGTCTAAACAGTCTCTGACTCTTTCGATAATATGGACTGTAAATGATGTAATCCCTAAAGTCCTCACAACTGTACATTCATCATGACACTCACCTGTTTCAATGTACCTGTTCACCTGTGGAATGTTCTAAACAGGTGAGGTTTGTTTCAGCTTTGCTCAACCTTCCATGTCTTTAGTTGCCCCTGTCTCAGCTTTTTTAGGATGTATGGCAGGCTTAAAATTCAAAATGTGTTAATTAGGCAAAAAAATCCAAAAAAGAAGAAAATGGCTAAAAGAACAATAAAGCGTATCAGATTGAACATTGAATATTTTGTCTTTGTAGAGCATTCAGTTCAACATAGGTTGAAAATAATTTGCAAAACACTGTATTCTGTTTTTATTTACATTTAAGACATTGTCCCAACTTCTGTTTAAATTGGTGTTATATTCCTCAAATCCCAAAGTCAGGTGTCAGATCTCAGATGAAAAAGCATCTGGACTCAGGAAAATGTCAGCTGTACAGTATTAAGATATTTTTGCTTGCCAGTAAAGTGCACATTTATTTATTTCTTAAAGTTTTTGGATTTTCTTTCAGTCAGGCAACATTATTACCACTGCTTTACAGCGCAGTCTCCTCACTGCCTCAGTTAACCAAGATCATTCTCTCCTATCCATTAAAACACTCTATGAGGGGATGGGAATTAGTCGTCTCCTAATGTCATTTCCTAAATCCATGAATTTCACCGTCAGCCTCTCGCCCCGCCCACCTAATGATGTCACGCCAGTGAGTGCTTGTCCTCATGGAAAAAAAAAAAAACTATTGATGTCATTTTGCTGGTTAATGTTGCCGTTTTAGTTTAACCATCCTATTCAGCCCAACCAACCTGAACTCACCTTGGCTTAATTAAGTGTTCTCAAATCTCAGGGTAATACGATCTGAATGAGAGACCTGTGTTGTGAGGACAGACGAACTTAGCTGTATCATCAAAATGGAGACCGTGCGTCGTCAATCATTGCTGCCATTACAGCATGAAGAGCAGCCTGATATTACCCCGTTTACAGCCTTCAAATCTTGAGTCCTGCCTCTGGATGGATTGTAAGAAAGTGTAATGGAAATAAGAGAAATACAGCAGGGAGCAATATGGCAGCAGACGCTGACAGACACCAAATGATTTACGTTGCTTGTAGCTAGTGGAGGAATCATGACAATCTGCTCTATCAGCAATCATTGTGGCAAGATTGCATGCAAATTGAAATATTAATGGCGGTTCCTGTAATGCATGTAAATGGTTTAATGAAAATATTCTGATATCCATAATCAGTGTATAGTCTCTCTCTAGAGATGCTAATATACAACCTCTATGTCACACATAGGAAGTGGCTGCCACATATTTGGGGGGAGCTGTTAGCAGCAACCATACATCACTTGATTGCACATCTGTCTTCTGCCGCACCAGTAAAATTGATGCTAATACAATTAGCTCTGTTGCCTTCATCTCAAATCCACTCCAAATCTACCGGGAACAAGAGGAGATGTGTGTGTATATGAGAGTGTGTGTGGGTGGGGAAGAGATCCAGAGGAAAAAAAAGAACAGACCTCCGGATCTAATTAGGGAAAAGGCGTTAGCGGAAAATGGGTTCGGAACACAGTCAAATGGCCCATATTTCAAGAGCACGCCATGGATTTTCAGAGGCATGAATATTGCAGAGGTTAGATCTGTTGTGGCTGCAATAATCAAAGTGTGCTGCATAAGATTTGCGGAAAAAAAACACCATTACATAAATATATAGTCAACGCCATATAGCTAAAGTGCTATACAAAGGAGAAGCAGGTTTTGTGTATTTTTACATTTTAGCAGATTTCATACCCTGCAGCACCAGGAGCAGCTCATCAATAGAGAGCACAGCACCACCACTCTTTACATGAAGGGATACAGGGCTTTGCTGAATGTTTTTTTTTTATAGTTTGAACAAAAAAACAACAACATATATTTGATAAAGGAAAATGTCTTGTGAACAGTAAAAATGGAGACTGACAGTGTTTTATGTGCAAAAGCTACCGACCTTTAAGTTATTTCTGGTCAGGCTGTAAAGTCTGTGCAATAAGCCTCTATTGACTCTTGTTACAGTTTATTCTTTCATAATGATACAGTGCACCAACACATTAGACAGTGTTAGGGTTTTGGCTTTTAACTATCAATACAGAAAAAAAGCTATGATTCAGCAGCCTGAAAAAATAGTCATAACTGTATCAATTTGAAACCTGGGAACATCTGTGACATCCATTTACCAATGTATCCATCAATCCCACCATCCAGTTCATCACAAGTGTTATTTCAAGTCCCTTAACAAAAGAGTAGGTCCAGGCCATAGAGTATGGCCATTATTCCATCTATATTCCATACATCTGTCCATATGTCTACCAGTTCATTCATTTATCCATCCATCCATGCAATGTATTTATTGTTTCATCAGTTTGCTTATCCAACCAATCATACTCCTCCATCTATATAGATATGACAGTCCATCCATCCCAGCTACAAAAGATAACTCATTTCTATCAAGCCATTCATCCATCCATACATCCATCCATCCATCTAGATCATAACAAAAGTAATCTCAAGTCCTTTAAAAAAAAGGGTCAGGACACACTCCTCATTAAGAATATGGCTATTAGTCCTTCCATGTACCTGTCTATATGTTAATCCATACATACATGCATTCATCCATCCGTACATTTCCATCCATCCATCCATCCATTCATTTGCCCATTGTTTCAATCCATTGATCGCCACATCAGTCTAGCCTTGCAGAGCAGATGGACCTGCCTGATTCATTGTCTGAAATCCTGCATATCCGTTTTGCCAACATCCATTGTCCAACAACTTCACTCGGCTAAATGCTTAATTGCCTAATCAGGGAAGAGAGGCGGGAGCTGTGGACGTGACGACAACAGGAAGCGACTGCATGACAGCAAAACAATGGCAGCGTGTGAAGCGGTCTCAATATCTTTGTTTTTTTTTGTTTTTTTTTTTTTAAATCAGAAGTGGACTCAATTTATTCTTTGAAAGAGGAGCAAAGAATGTCACTTGAAGCTTGTCTTACGAGAAGTCATGTTTTTGCTCTTCTCCTGACCGGGGATCACTGCTGGGAAACTGGGAGAGAACACGGAAATCCTCCACGGACATGTCAGTTAGTCTATGGTCGTCATGGCTACTCAGTGATACTTGGCGAAATATGCTCTCCTCAGAAGTTCACTGGGTGAACTTGGTAGGAATTGTCTTTGACGAGGTTATTGTCACATATAAGTGTTAAATGATACATCTGTGTGGCATAATTTAATGTAAGATGATAGTCTAAAGTAGTTTAAACTAACAGTTAACAACAGCGCGAGCTGCTACGTCATACGTAGCAGTGTTGCTTGATATGACTGATCTGTGATGAGTGTGACAAGCTGAACGATCGTCCAAACACCAGCTGCTGTTGTTTTTGAAGGTTCTGCCTCTGAAAACATTTTCGAACGTCTCTTTCTCAGATGGATTAGTGAAATATTTATGTGGCGAATATATGGAACTGTCCATCTCGCGTGTCAGGTTAACGTCAGTCTGCTTATCCACTCAACCATCCTACTCTCTATTAATCTATTCATCCATCCATCTACTGATATCACTGCCCATCCATCCAAGCTACAAAAGATAATGCCATCAACCCACCCATCCATTCATCCATCCATCCATCCATCCATCCATCCATCCAGTTCATAACAGAATTTACCTCAATTGTCTTAAAAGAAAAATGAGCCAAGCCATACCACTTATTTAGAATATGGTGTTTAGTTCATCCATCGACCTGTCCATCTCTCCATCCAACCATCCATTAATCCATCCATCCAATCTATTTATCACTAAATCAGTCTGCTTATCCAACCAACCATCATACTCTATCTATACTGATATCACAGTCAATGAACTCATCCCAGCTACAAAAGATAATTCAATTCTATCAACCCACCCATCCATCCATCCATCCATCCATCTTTTAACTGTCTAACAGACTATTTTTACTTCTAGCAGTATGTTCATGTATCTCTCCATTCATCCACACACCCTTTGCTCCAGCGATCTGTCCTTGGATCTTACCATTGGTAAGTTTCTCTTTCCATCCATCTTTCCACACATCCATCATCTATTTTTCCATCCATAGTCCTTTAAAAACATATTACATCCTTCAGTGTTTTGCCTGCAATTCATCCATTCACATATTCATCCATCTATGAGTCAATCTATCTCTTTGATATTTTCCCTCCATCCATCCATCATCATCCACAATCCTTCCATTTGATATCTTATCTGCCATTTCCCCCTCCATGCATCCATCCATCCATTTATAAATCTTTCCTATACTGTCTCTTCATCTATCCTTCCACTCTTTCTTCATATCCCCCCATGTTTCCATCCATTCATCCATTTATCTGTCACCTAACGTTTTGATTTTTTCTCTGCCATCCATATTTTTGATCTATTCATTCATCCATCCATCTTCTCAATCATCCTATTAGTCAAGTTACATTTGGAAATGTGCTATCCCTTCTCCATCCATCCATCAATACATCCCTCTGTCTACCCGTCCTTTTTTATAGCCAACAATCTAATCATCTATCTTCTACATGAGGCCAGTTATTTATGCATCAATCATCCATCCATCTTTCCTGATTATCATTAATAATAAACACAACAACTATCCCCATCAGTAGTCTTTGGGTGTACTTTGATGAATCCAAGTCCATTTAACATGCTGCTGATCCAGTTACCCTGAATGAGATCATTAAGTGGGCAGAGAGAGGCTGTAAATGCAGACAATGACTGAGAGCAGCAGCTTTGTGTCTGCAGAGCATATAGAGAGGAAATATAGGACTGAAATAAAAGAGTCATCAAGAGGTCTGTTTGAATACAATGAAACATTTGTGTTCCCCTCTGAGAGCTGAGGCTAAAGGTTAGATCTACCATTCTGCCAAAGGCCACATTTTATGAGCACAACTTTGCTGCTGGCCTGACGCACCATCCGCCATCAAATGGAAGTGAAATTTTATGATAATGTGATTGACCACTGTGTGATGAAAAAAAAAAAAAGATGAGAAATGTCAGTGGCTCCCATTCGCTCTGCTGTACATTTCAGTCAATGTTTTCTTTTTTTAAATCCGGCTGGTGCCACAGCAGTCCCCTGATGCTACATGATATGATCTGAAGGTAGCGTAATTCAATTAAATGCACCATTATAGGCCAGTAATGCTCAACCAGGAAAGCACTCATAAATTAAACAGCCTAATTCATCTTCTCTTTTCCACGCACTAAATTTAATTTATTCAAAACATTCACGATAGTGGCAGCCAGAGCCACTGAACAGTAAAGAAATGGCAGTTCAGTCATCCAAAGTATTAAGCATCCTGGCGGCTTGTGATGGATTTTTTTTTCACACTTAGTAATTAAATTTGCAACACAACTTCTTACCAAAAGAACACATTTGTTATGTTTGCAAGCTTACACTGAGGCTGTCTTCCTTATCAGTGTGCCACCTTCTCTCATTTTCTTCAAAAAACTTAATCCTACCACAAACATATGCACACACGTGAAGGAACCTAACCCCATCCTTACGCCTGTCAAGTTAAGTCAGAATTCTGCTTTAAGTGCAAGAAATTTGCCATTTTCTTAGAATTCTGAGAATAAAACAAAACAGTAAAAACAACTTCTTCCCTAGAATTCTGACTTTAACCATTGCTGTTTTGCCAGTGTTGCTGAAAAAATTGTGTTCTGTCATAAGCTTCATATTTTGTGAGACTGTAAAATCACATCTGCCTTTTTAAAACCCAAAACCCACTGGATATCGACTTTCATGACTGGATGATGGATCATTCTGAGGAACTGGAAAAAAAAAAAAGAAGAAAAACTTAAGGACTTCCTTTTTTCAGGCTTGGCTGCTGAATTGGGCACAATAGCTGCATATGAAAAATGTCATATAGGATGCAGGACAGCATGGAAAAATGTATTCTCAGATCTCTCAACATGTTTTCAGACCATACTAACAGGTGAGGGTTGGAACGAAGATGGAGCAGTAAACTGAGAGCTCTGCCTTGCTGCTTAACTCTGTCTATACCACAACAGTTTGGTACAGAGACTGTATCTCTGCAGATGCTGCACCAATATCCATCTTTGAACAAGACCCCAAGACACTTAAACTCCTTCACTTGAGGCAAAGACTCATTAGGGTGTATCAAGAAAAAACATTTTTATGATAAACTGCCAAAAAAAGGTGTCTGAAAGGGGGGTCTCATATTATGATTGGCTGGTCGAATTAAACAGAGCCAACAAAGGATCAAGTTCTGTGTTGGCAGAGTCTATTATCTATAACTATAATAAATTTGTTACGTAAGCACTGAAAATGACCAAGAAAACTGACCAACACTAAACATTTTGTTGATGTAAAAAAGCAAAAATTAAACGAAATCACTTCATTTAATAGCTATACCTGTAATTATTTTGAACAGAATTATAAAGATGTAAATTCTCTATGTCCTCCTCACTGTAGTTTTGTCATTAATCTTCCATTTTGACCAAAATTTAGGAACAATTAAATTAATTAAACATGAATTAGTTAAAGGAAGTTATTTTAAGTGTTGTAATTGAAGACAGGCCAGCAACAACATATTTTTTTCTAACCTAGTAACAGTTCATTCAGTTAAAAAGCCGGGGGGGCTTCATAGAGGATCACGTCCTGTAATTTGCGGGGCTTGGCAACAGGTCAGCTCTGACTTTTTCTCTCAGAATTCTGAATTTAAAAGTCCCATGTCCTGTTGTGTTTGACTGTCAACATTATGTTTTGGGTGTGTATTCAGGAATTTGATTAAAGATGAATAAAATACTGAAAAATTTCATCTTTGAGGATCAGATGCAGCTCATTTCCTCTCCCCTTTGGAAACACTTGGAGAGGCAATGGCAGGCCATGATAACAAACTCTGCACTGATTGGCTGCCCAATCCCATAGCTGATGGGAGGGGAGAGGAGGGGTTCAAGGCCACAGAGCGAAACTTTCCAACAGTCATGGCGTCTGTCTATGACAAGCAGGAAACATACATGTGGGCTATACAGCCATTACAAAACAAACTTCAGGAAGTAAAAAGCGAGGCATTTTAAGGGGCATTTTCTTTAAAAGGTGTAAAAGGTGTCATGTTCTTCTGCTACCCAAGCCCTTTAAAAGCATAGAAAACTGAATTTACAGGATGTGGGACCTTCAATTTCAGGATTCTGAGATTAAAGTCACATTTTTTTCTCAGAATTCTGCTTACTATTTTGCATTTTGACTTTAATTTTCGACATTTTTTTGAACCCTGACCTTATTCACAGACTTGAAAAGATCATTCAACCTCTTTTTTTTCCCACTGACCCTAATCCTCTTCTCTCTCTGAGAAAACTGCCACAGCAAAAATTAAGGAAACACAAGAATCTATTTGAAACATTTGTTAAAGCAAAATGAATAACACCTCCCATCTCGGCTGACTCCTTCCCTCTCCTTCAGAAACAGAGCTTCTGTTGGGGTGATGTCTATATTCTGGAGCTGCACATCTGATTAAAACGGATGGCGCTCTGTCAGGTGCTCCCACTGTCCTGAGCACATTTTTAATTAGTTTAGGATAAGAGGACATTTTTCTGCGCTCCCTCTTGTTATTGAGCTAGATCACATCAGCAGCAACAAAAAAAGGAGGCAAGTGTATTTGGGAGGATGCCTTCCAGAGGAGTTTTTAAACTGTTAAGAGAAAAAAATAAGCCCAGCTGTAGGCAGAGATAAGTCTATTATGGAGCTGCTGAGAGGGGTGGACAGTCACGGGCCGATTCATCTCCCCGTCCTCACCTGCTGTCAGGGGACACTAATCCTGACAGCAGATGTGCTAGTTTACTCCCTGCTATTCAAATGTAATATAAACATCACCTAACAGGTCTGATAAGTCTACATGAGCTGTGTCTTCCCCGCAGTGTATTGATCAGCAGACATGCAGAGTTTTGTTTGCCTGACTCGCAGCATGGTTGCTCTGAGGAGTGCAGCATGTGTATGCATGAATGCAGGTGCAGTTATCCCCGTCTGTGTCTGTTTGATAACAGTAATCCACATGAGCGCAGAGGCTGGAAATGTAAGCCTGCTGCTCTGAAATATCAATCCAAAGGTTATTCCAGTCGAACAACAGATCAATCAGTTAAATGTGAGCATTCATCCCTGATGTCAAAATAGATATGGTCAATGGAAGATGGTGCTTATTTTGTTTGTTTCCAACAATCGATACACAGTCAGCTACATGAACAACAGGCTTTTTTAAGTTTGTAGTAGGGGACAGCTGTGTCATCAGTTTATTCATACATACATACATGACTGTCCATCAACTATCAATCAGTCCATTTTTAACTGTACAGCACCTAATCATCACAAATGTTATGGTGACACTTAAAAAAAGAGTAAGTCCAAGCCATACTCCTCCTTTAGAGAATGGCCATTCATCCATCTGTCTTCCTGTCTACCTGTCTGTCTACCTACCACAACATCAATCAATGGTTCATCTGTCCAGCCATCCATCCGTCCATCTGTCTATGCATCCAAGCTGAATCGGGAAATATTCATCACTTCATGAATCCATGTTTAAACTTCTTTTAAACTCTGTTTGAGCAGGAAAGCCTCATTGAGATTAAGAATCTCATTGACAAGAGGGTCCAAGCCAAAACAAGATACAGATGTAAAACGATTGCAAACACAAATAAACACGTACAAACCAATCCAACTCAGAGTTACAAAACAGAGAGTCAAGAGTCGAAGCACCTACAACCTGAAACATCTTCCTCTAATACCTTCAATCTGCTTCTTAAAAACACCAGCTCCCTCAGACCAAACTATTCCTGCAATCCAACCCCACACCCATCTGCTCATTTATCCCTCCATTTATGCTTCCGTCCATTTATTAGGTAAAATGTCCATTCGTGGAAGCAAAAAAGAAAAATTAATTTCCATCCATCTGTCCATCAATTGATCTGTCAGAGATCCTATTTTCCCATCCATCCACCCATTCATCCATCCATGCTACATGGCTGTATCCATTCATCTATTCATCAATGTATCCATTCATCCATTAATCCTTCTGTCCATTTATTCATCCAGTAGTCCGTTTAACTTACATACAAACCTTCTTTCATTCTTAAGATCCATTGATCAAACAATTGATCCCTCTAACCATCCATCCCCTCATCATTAGAATCAGAAATGTTCTGCGGTGAGGGTCTTTTTTTACTGCAATAGGGGATCTGGTTTGTAATACCTGCCCAAATTACTTAACATCTTAAGGCAACTCAATTAATCTAATACATAAATGTTTCAGTTTTGACCGTACAAAGAGCGAAGCATTAACAAACATACATGGATACATCATGGACAATGCCAGTCATCCTCTACACACCGTCATCAGCTACCAGAAGACTGCTCCTTCCCAAGTGCAGAACCAACAGACTGAGAAACTCTTTAGGCCCTCAGGCCATCAGACTGACCAACTCTTCACTAGGGGGGATGAGGAGTAACAGGAAGACTGAGGATGGGAAGGAGCAGTAGCCAGCCAGTAGCCATATATACTTATTTTATTTTTATTTTATTCATATTCATATACTAGGTGTGTCAGAAAAGTTCCAGGACTGGTGTCACAAAAGATTTTTAGATTTTCGTCCACTGCGAGTTCTTGCCACAGGGCCAGACGATCAACCAGCATGTCTACAAAGAGATACTGCGGTGTTTGCTTCGTTCAGTGCGCGAGAAGAGGCGAGAGCTGTGGCAGGTTAAGTCGTGGCTGCTTCACCATGACAACGCGCCTGCTCACAATGCCCTGAGCACCCGACAGTTCCTGGCTGAGAAGAACATCCCGGTGCTGGAGCAACCTCCCTACTCACCTGACCTGGCCTGGTGATTTTTTCCTCTTCCCAAAGCTCAAGGGGGTCATTAAGGGGACCCGTTTTGAAGATGTGGACGAAGGCGGAGCTGCGGAGGATCCCGGAAGAATCCTTCCAGGAGTGCATGAAAGTGTGGCAGAGAAGGATGGGAAAGTGCATTAGACTCCAGGGGGATTGCTTCGAAGGGGATTAATAAATATAGTACCTTAGCACCCAAGTCACTGAACTGAGCCCTGATTGGCTAAAAAGTGATTTTCTTAAGGCTTATTACAGAGGAGGGGGCACAGATGTCTAATGAGCTCTCACACGGCTTCAGTAATAAGATGCTGACAGGTTGTCATATTTTTTGTGCCAGTGACACAAAAATATAATGTATACTACAGCTTTAAATGAAAAACAAATCACAACGCTGATCCACTACTAATACTAATCAATGGTGAAGATTTTTTTATTTCACTTGCAGCACGTCTTTGTGAGAATTTGTTCTGTGGAGCGACTCATGTTTTGTATTTTACACTGTGGTGGTAGCACCCACCTAATTGGCCCAAAATGAATGTGATTGATGGAACTATCACCCAATCACCAGTCACTTTTGAAAGGTTCTGTCCTCCCCAAACAATTTCTGTGGGCAACAGCCCAATTGGGACTCCTTGTCAACTTAGGGAATGTTTGTGTGAAAATAAATCAAGTCAAACACAGGATGTGGACTTCAAAGTACAAAGAGGACCGAGGGACCTGCAGTCTTAATACTGCAAAAGTTACTGTGCAAACCAGCTTCATCAGGTTTATCAGCTGAGTGTGATCCCATGGCTAATAAATCTAGATTGCTTTGAGCGTTCTATTTTGACCTTTGACCTGCCAGCTGTACACAGTTTAAATCTGCATTAGCTGAATATAAAGTTATTTGCTGGAGAGCATCACTAACTGAGACATGAAAGTCGGAATAACTGTAAATTAGAGCTCTGTCTGAGTATACTCATTATGAGGGAGCAAAGATAATTACTCTTATAATCACAGAGGAGACACTCTTGACTGACTATAATATCTCTCAACAGTTCGGTGAGGACTGAGCTGACTGACAGACAAGAGAGGAGCTCTCTGGCTTTGACATTTCCACACTCAGCAGATCTTTCCTGAAAGCACAAAGCAGAGCCTATAAAGTCAACTCAGCAGGTGCAGGCAATGTCAGCATGATGCTCACAGACATTCATTGGCCTGGTAGCACCACAGAGTGCATATAAATGGCTCCAGCTCATCGCTCAGACAAGAGGATAAACTCTAGTTGAATTTTATACCACAGTAATGAGCATATGTTGGAGTTTGTCTTTTAATGAAACTGCTGCCAAAAGCATGATTCTCCACGTTCACTATAGTGCACGAGGCCAACTGTGGGAGGAACTGGAATATTCAGCTTATCCTGTTATTAAGTGGCTTCTGCTTGATTAGCATTTGTTAATTTGAATGCTGAAATGCCTCTGCAACCTGAGCACACAAATTCAGAGACCTGGTCATGCGTGTAATACTCACATGCGCTGATGTTGAATTATTTCCTCAAGCTGAGAGCGAATCATTAGCCAAAAGAAAACAGATTATCATGCATGTGGTGCCAAAGTGAGAGGGCGTGTGCTTCATCTTCAGAATTAGTATTGAAGTGTCATACACATCTGATTATTGATTCCCGAAGGTGTGTGTTCTGTTAATGAAGAAAATATATGTAAATTGGCTTTTGGCAGAGGCAGGCAGCTCTGAAGCCCAGAACAGTAGGTCTCCTCGTGTCACAGGTAAGGAGATGCATTGGAAGGATTATCAGTCGGACACCTACAGGGAGAGGTATGGTGCTCACAGTCGCCCTGCCAATAGCGATAAATAGACTCGCACTGCCACAGAGACACAGTTGTCTCCTGTTACAGAAACAAATGAGCGCCTCATGCAGCATTTATATAGCCCACTTTCATTTGGGTATGTGAGCACAACACTTACCTGCTCAAAGGCTTCACATGTAACTTTCTATTTAAGAGTAAGATATTTAGTCCTTCTGATATGATTAACATGGACAGGAGTAGTGCCACAAAACACAAAACATACATTATGACCCAATAACAACAGTCAGCACTGACCAGACTGCTAAACAACTGTTAAAAGATGTTCATTATACATCAGTAAAATCATACAAAAAATGTGAAATGGAGTTTTTACTTCTATTATTGTTTCATACATACAATTATTTGCCCAGCCCACATGGGCCTGCATGGCACCATGACAGCAGCCCAGGGGTCAGGAACCATGAAAAGGTCATACACAGTTAGGAAGCACAACTAGAGGAAAACAAAACAGCCAAAAAAAAAAAAAAAAGCACTTCTTAAACAGATTACTGTGATTTCTCGATTGTAACACACATTCGATTATACGATTTTTGCCTGGAAAACACTGTACTCGAATATAACACGCACAGTTTGTTTGAATACATATGTTTGAATATACACAGCAATCAATCCGTTTCAGCACAAAAAAACGTGCCAAGATCACCTGAAAGAGGTGGTCTCGGCTCATTCCCAGTCAGCCCAGGGACTGGTTTGCTTGCAGCGAGGACACAATCGACCCAGGAGACGACACAAACAGGTTGACGAGTTAGCTTATCACACTGCTATAATAGTATAAGCAGCAGCAGTGGTAATGATAATTGTCTTAAAGCTACCAGAAAATCAGGCCAATAACAAAGTATAACATAATAATAATGTTTTGATCCCACAGAGTCACTTTCTGTGCACAAACACAACATATATGAAAATTATCAACTGGTAAACATTACTCACGTCTTTACAGCAGATCATCACTCAACATCATGGACTGATTGAAAAACCCATGAAGATTCCCAGACTGTATTAGTCAAGCTTATTCAAGCAGGAAATTTGATCCTTTAGAAAGCTGCTCTCTATTTTTTCTATTTCCAGTTTCTTCACTGAGACCTCTGCAGGTGTTACATTTTAATATGTTTCCATGCTATCTGGTGTTCCCTACAGTCCTTCGGAGAGCATTAAAAGCCCCTCTTCTTGGTGCAGTTTGTTTACAGCTATATCATAATATATGGGTCGTCAGGCATATCCAACAATGTTAAGTCTGTCATCTGTATCTGCTTTTATCATTATTATATCATAGTTTTGTGGGTAGCCTAACCTTTCGGCTTGCTCCCCATAATGCGCAGTGCAATGCACAGTACACTCATAGGAATGTTGGCTGTGACGTCATGATGTCCCTTGGGTCTGGACTCAGCTCGTTTCTGAACACTGCCTTGAGTACATCAATCGATCAAAGAAAATATGCAACTTTGTAGCATTTTTTCAACTGATTTAGAGCAAAACAACTGAGCTGTAGGTGTGAAAACAATCATTGTCTCTCTAGAGACATCGTAATTGTACAGTACAGAAAAAATGGGACTTGCTTGCCATTTCATTCATCCATCCATTATCTACACCACTTATCCCTTTCAGTGTTGAAGTGGACAGAAACATATCCCAGCTGACATTGGGCAATAAGCAGCGTATGCCCTGAACCAATCGCCAGTCAATCACAGGGCCATATAGAGAGATGCACAACCATTCACACACTCACCCACAACTAAGAGCAATATGAGGTCACCAATTAACCTAATGAGCATGGTTTTTTGGTCTGTGGGAGAACGCTGGAGTGCCAATAGAGAAGCCACACATGCACAGGGAGTACATGCACACTCCACTTCACTGTTAATTTTGTTGACGAAAACAAGACAGTAACTAATAAAAACAAGTGCACATGGACAAAAGCCAAAACAAAAGTAACTGATATTTTTGTCAACAGATAAAAACTAGACTACAATGTTTGGCAGAGACTAAATCTAATCAGATCTAACTTCATCATGTAGAAAGTAGAGACAAGTTAGGAACATATCCAATCACAGCTACTTTGGTTGTGTGGAAAGGCTGGATGAGTTAAGAGGGACATCCAGTCACAACTGCCTTAACTTGGTGGTGGCGGGATAAGTTGAGGAGCGATCTAATCACAGCTACTCTCTTCACGAACTGATATATTCATGTAGAGCAGGTTCACTGTTTGTTGTCAATTCTGGTATTGTAACTGAGATGCTCTGCCAGGTAGCCTAAATAAAGGTGACTGCATTTCACACAGAAGTTAAATTTGTCAATTTATACATTGAAACTTTACTAGCATTCAGTAAAGCGTTATTAGATGTTTCATTTTGTCAAAGTGTAAAACATGACTACAGAAATTCAAGGGAACATAAAAAATGCCTTACACTTTACACTTCATATTTTAGTCGACTAAATTTACAGAAGATTTCATCGACTAAAATGTAGCGAAATTTCATCAACTAAAACTAGACTGGATCTAAAAAAAATTTAGATGACTAAATTATGACTAAAACTTAAAGCTATTTCAGGCAAAAGACTATAACTAAAACTAAATTAAAAAGTGCTGTCAAAATTAACACTAGTCCACTTGGAAACACACTGACTGACACAGGGTTCCAGGGCATGCGCACTATGCTGTGCCAACGTGCCACCCCATATGAATAGATATTATATACACAATAATTAATGACTCGTCAGTCAAAAGCACCTACTTCTGGCTTTTACACCTCGGTTTTTACGTATTTGTGTCTAACTGAGTTGCTTGACCTTTTTCCTACATTTTTAGGATTTTTATTATCGGAAAAAACACTGCACTTCATGGTAGGATTAAAAACAATTCTGCATGGGATATAATTGTAATGAGATTGTCTATAGATTGAAAAAAAAAAGATTAAGCTTCCAAACAAGGTTGTCCTCATAAAGATCCATTGAAAGGTTTCACAGATATAATTAAACAAAGTCAGTTTACAACATGGGGGTGCCAGGGATCCAATGGAGTTGGGAAGGTTACTGTTGCCTGTTTCTTTGTGCGTCTTTAAAAGAGCTTGAATCACATCTTTAAAAACCGAGTCCGATTTGACAATTGTTGCCTGGAAGAGAGCTTGCTGATGTAGTATAAGTACCTCGATATAAAAAGATTGATGAATTTAGAGTTTTACTATTGCATTTACAAACTTATAAAACAAACAACACCTTCCTTAATCATTGGCACAGTGTTGAATCATTCTGCATCATCATGGCTGTAGTATTTCAGTGCTCGGATATGCTGTCATTGACATTTACATGGACTTTCTCAAAGTCATGCATCATGGTTAACCCTCATGTGCTAAGGCATTATGACTTTAAACAAGATTAGGTTTGTTTACTGTGACCACAGACGTGTGTGTTTAGATCACCCTGTGAGCCCCCTCTTTGTCTAACTCAAACAGCCATAAAACCACAGAGGAGGAGCTGACTGCCCATTCTCTTTCATGTGATTTCCTCTGCCTTCATCGTCCTCGTAGCACCGTCTTCAAAGGCACATGATTTCAGTGGATTTCAAACTAAATGCGCAGTGTCTTTTATTGGCGTCTGGGGGTGTGTGGTGATTGCAGCGTTAAATGGCTGTTAAACCAGCCATTGTACCGCTGCCGTCTGGAGATACGCAGATAGACAGGTGCTAACAGAAAACACACCAACACCAGGAGCCACTTCCTTATCTGCTTCCTAATTAGGTAAGCAAATGCATTCACAGTTATCCAGGGGGCCCCATTCTGGGAGGCGAATTAGTCGTCAGGATGGCGGTCGTGAAGCCGAGGAAACAATGCATATCAATAAACCCACACTTGGCTTGATTATCAATCCAGATGCTGTGATATGGTTCCTGTTGGTCTCTCTCTCTCATGTGCTCCGTCTTACTTACAGCCACTGACAGGGAAGTAAAGATTTCTAATGTGTGACACCTCAAGCTGGGAGCTGGAGATAAACAGAGGAGGAGGAAAAAAGAAGGAATAAGCCAACTGTTGCTGTAATTGCAGGAGCACCATTTGTCACGCATAATGATGGAAAGTCTCTGGTATCTGGGTCACTGTTTGTTGATTGCACCAAGTGGAAATCCAGCAGATTAGTGAAAAAAAGAAAACTAAATTATATATGAACAGAGTGTATGTTGTATGATTTATGTGGAACAAGCCCAGAAATGCACCAAGAGAAACATTTATATAAGCCACGTTCATGTGAGTGACTAAGGATAATGCAGGTCTAAACATGCAGTCTTATAATTGTGTACCTGTGGAGGAAGCCAGAATGCCCATGAATAGGAAGAACATGCAAACTCCACACAGGAAGGCCCTAGCCCCAGAAAAACCTTCTTGGTCTGAGGCATGTGCACTACCTACTGTGCTATAGCAAAAGATTCATGTACAGGGGTGCTGGTTTGGCATGGTGATAGGCCACCAGGCGCAGCCCATTTACATGCTTCCACTGGCCAAGGTTTGAGTCCAGCCTGTGGCCAGTTTGCATAGTGTCCTCCCCCTACTCTCTCTCACCCCCCTTCACAAGCCTATCCACTGTCTCTCTCTCTCTCTCTCTCCTATCAATAAAGGCAAACAACTCCCCAAAAATATTATTAAAAAAAACAAGATTCATGTTCAGGTGACAGCCAAAATAACTGTACTTTTTGGAGTTTGCTAAGGTTTAACTGAAAATGATCCGCATTTGGCCCTGGGCCATAACTTGAAAACCCCTGGTGTAGACCGTTGTTACATGCAAAGTCTCCACTGACCTGCTCTGCCCTTTTCTCTCCTCCCAACTCCTCCAGATGAACCCTTCTCTTTATCTCCACCTCTGTGCTGAGTCACCGAGGAACAGGAAGTGATCACGCCGTCTGCCTCACATATGCATCGCTGTAAGCTAACGGAACCAATCCCACTCAGGCATGAAATCCCACGGCCAAATCCCAGCGCAACCACTCATCCCTTAAAGAAGAACTTTTAATGCTTTTCTGCTCAGGGTCATCTTGTAACTCAGGGCATCTGTTTGTTCTTAAAGCAATCTGGCAGACGCACCACATCAGCAGAACATTTAGTAATGTTCCATGCTACCTGGACATCATCAGCATTGCTTACCTCTGGTTTAGATTGGATGAAGAACTCAAGAGGCCAGGTTATCTTTGCTATTTTATACTCTAGGTAGTAGTCATGTAAGATTCAAATCTCCAGATACCCTCAGGTGAAATCTGAATAATTCTGACAGTCATTTGTAATGATGGCTATCATGAAATATCGATTACTTACCTCATGTTCCGAGGTTGAGCTTTTCAAAGTTAATGAAGCCCAGTGGGAATATGTCAGTGGGGCAAATGTGCATGGAATATGGCTCAGCAGTGTGGTAATTGTATTCTGAGGCCTGGATCGAATGGTTCAACCACAGATTGAAGAGAGAGTGGTGGTTTTTCCCCAGTATGGTTTTATGCCTTTACATTGCTGCTATAATGATATGCCAGCTTATATTCCTTTGATCAAACTTTTCATCTATCAGCGAGGCATTGTGCCGGTGCTTTCAATGACAGTGCACAGAGGAATTTCATGTGAGAGCACCTTTAGACAGGCAAACGGAAATTTGTTCTTGCTCTTATTTCCTGTCGTCCTCAATATGTTTCCTACTGTGCCATGATGACTTTTGTACCCTCCACAGCTGAGAAGAGACACTGTGCTTTAAGAGAACATCAACTCAACCTTTCACAGGCTAATATTACAACATGTAAATCAGAGGTAGCAGGTTATAACAGAGGTTACATGTGGTGGACAAAGTGCATGGCTTTGGTTAAATGACAGATTCTTCTGGTCACGAGGGGTCATTTTCATACTTTTGTGCATTCTGATTCCTGCAGGACTATCTGTATGGTTTAGAGACAATGGTCTAGGAAAGAGAAAATATACAGTGAGCTAAAATGCCTTGTTGAGAGCAAGGGGTCCAAGACAATAACCAGAGTGGTTCAAGATGATGAGGCAACAGTAACAAAAGCAACCACTCAATACGACCAGGGTAAGCAGAAGACCATTTCAAACACTATAAATCTTGAAGCATGGGCTACAGATGCAGAAAACCAGGGGCCACTCCTGTCACCTAAAAACTGGAACCTAACAGACAATTTTCACACAGTCTGACCACACAGTTAGTACACGGCCTGCACTCTGTGGCAGACTGCCCCCAGTCTCTTCACTCAGTCAGTTTCCACAGCCTGTGCCTTGCTCTGTCTGCAGAGCTGGCCACCACATCACTGGAAATACTAGTGAGTCTATTTCCAGGGGAGCCACTTCAAACCTTTGTCAATCCCCAACATTGATACAGCATATTAATCCAACACAGGAAAACTAGCACTGAGGTTTCCGGTGCATTTCAAAATACAGTAAGAACTAGAAAAGCACTCAGAGAGCGCAGACCTCCACCAAGCAGCTGAGTTCCAGCAGTGCCTTTTCCACAATCCCTGTAGAAGATACAATTCTGGATCACCAGATCCAGAATAATGCTCAGATCTGGACCAAACTCCTCACATACATGGAGGTTGTTGTCCTGTATGAACACAAGTTTTGGGAACATCACTTAATATTTGGATTTTATATGAATTATTGAATGCCGTCAATGGGATTTCCCACTGTTCAATGTTTTTTTGTGACACCAATCTGGATCTGATCCGAATGAAATTTGTCGTGATGATTGAGACATGGACCTCATATTATCCTGTAAAATTGGAAGTGAATCCATTGAGAAATGGCAGAGATATGATTTTAAATTTCCGCCCAATGTTAACCTATGGGATTTTTTTTTTTTTTTAATTTAGGAATTCTTTTATTCCAGACCAATATCTGTATCACTACCAAAATTTAATGGCTTCTTTCTTGGACCAAACTACACCCCTAGTAAAATTTTCATGTAAATCCATCCAGTAGTTTTTCCATAATCTTGCTAACAGACAAACAAACAAACAAACAGACCCTGGCGAAAACATAACCTCTTTGGCGGAGGTAATAATGGATATAATGTTGATTCTTGCAGCAAATCAATGTCAGGCAGAAAGTATAACTTCTTGTTTACCTGTTCCTCTTCCTGTTATCTCATACATTCATGATTACCTCGTGAAGTTGTGGTTCTTGTGTGATCTTTATGATCCTGTGTTTCAAGCCTCCAAGGCAGAGCTTTGCTGCTCACTGCATTAAATATGCTCAAGGACGCCATATGGATATGACACCCCACAGGATTTGCTTTTGATGGGTCTGACCATTCCCAAGCACTTTGTATGGGCTCTTTCCCAGAAGGACAAGTGAAAAATATTGAACGGCCCATCTGGTGTGTCAGGTTAGTGTTCAGCAACGTGTTATATGCAACAATGAATTATAGCAGTTTTGAAGGTAGGTGGGGTACAACCAGGTATTTCAGTGGGTCCGTAATAAATTGGCCAGTGAGAATATATTAGGCATAAGTGCCAAAACAAAAATGTGGCATGTAAATATTTGAAAGCACATCTATGTGTTAGCTGAAACTGATGGATAACTCCCACATCCCCCATACTTCACCCTGTATGAACCTAATATGAGCTCAGGATAAACTTTTCTGATCATTTTCCGTTTTTCTTGATGACTTCTTGAACGGCACCTGAGCTGTTTTAATGCACACCTGCATTAAATCCCTCCATAAAACTCCAAACATTTTGTTTTTTTTACCCTCTTCTGTTCAGAGTATTAAACAGCCTGGGGGGAGTCGTACTTTCTGAATGTGTCCCTCTTATTATATTGAGGAGTTTTAAAACGGTATTTGATGCTCAAACAAAACAAGCCAGGTTGTTCCAAAGTCTCTCCTCCCTCTGATTATCAAGGCTTTATAACTTAATGGCTCTGTGAGGTTTGCCTGTGTAATACAGGAGGCTGTAACCTGAAGACAACTTGGTTTTGTAGGAGACAGCGTCTTTATGATCATGTTTTCAAAGCTCCCTGCGTGTTATGCTTGGCTTCTTAAATCTTTCCGCCAATATGCTGCTCGTCGTAAAGAGGTGTGCCTCCTCACTCCCTTATCATAAAAAACATGGAGGCTTTACTTTTATATACTGAGAGCAGATACTGAAAGGTTCGGGGTAGAGAGAGATAGTTGTGATACACAATGGTAGGCAGAATTTGAGCATAAATACAACAGTATCAGGGGAAATGGATACTGTGCCAAATTACCTACTTGTTCATACCCTGCAACATCCAAAAATAAACAAATAAATATTCATAAATCAGCTTACTGATTTTTTGTCATTTCACAATCACAAAGGATTTATTGGATGAAAACACCCTCATATAAGTCATACTGTGCTGAAACCAGCGGAATTACCAAAAGAAACAAATTTAGACACAATAATCAAACTATGGAAAAGTACAATTAGAACAAAAAACAGTTGAATACCTGCATCTACAAATCATTTTCTGTGGAATCTTCCATGTTATAATTTCAAGACATTACATTTTCAACACCACTGCAGATCACTTGTTGTGTCGAAATAAAACTTTGTTTTTTCATTCAAACATCTTTCTTCTTTAAAAGAGAAGGAAACTATTATTTATGAGATGTGCTTATGTTTGAAATGGGAAATGTGAGAACAAATGCTACATCCAGATTAGTTTCAGTTTTGGGTATAAAGTTTTGGATGCGCTCAGTGATGAATTAAATGATGTAAAACTCTTTTAATGTTCAGAAAAACACAAACATGAAAAAATTACTGCTTACTATATATCGACAGTTCAGTATTTTGATTTAAAGTAGAATGTTTCATGTGTTTTTCTTACACATCTGAGTCTTACTTGTTTTGACTATGCTTAAATGCCTAAATGCACTGAGTTGCTGCCATATGATTGTCTAATTAGCATTTTGCAATGAGCAGTTGAATGGGTGTCCCTAATGAGGAGGCATATACCTACTAGAAAGTTAAAATGCTCAGGGAAGGCTTGATGACTTCCTTTTTTTGGGACACATGGAGGCTGGACCTGCCTTACTGCAATCAGTCCTGAACTTCCAACCAGAGAGACGGCCTCAGGTGACTTGTTATGGGACATGAGTTATTTTATAGTTATCTTGGTGGGGTATGAGACTTTACGGTTGTTGACAGTTGAGATGGAGCCAATCATGACGAAATAGCAGCACCAGGATCTACTCTGGCCAGGTTTGGTCAGTCTCATGTCCTGAGTAGAGGAGGTTTTCTGCTCTCTCTCTGAACAGTTCCTCACAAAAAAAAAAAAATACATATATATATATATATATATATATATATATATATATATATATATATATATACATATATATATATATAAATATATATACTTAGAGAGAGAGAGAGACAGAGAGATTTTTTTTTTCAGACTTACAGGAGACATTAAGATAAACAAAAATGATCTGGCACAGCTTTATTACTATTTCTGGTAGTTCTTACAGAATCAGCCAGAGCCCAGAACTATCATTTATGGGTTTTCTGAAAGAACAAAATCACAACAAGCTTTAAATCAGCCTCCCAAGGCCAGGGCTCTCTTTGTGCCATTAATTATTCAATGGAAATGGAAATGTCAAGTTCCTTATAAGTGTGCAGACTCCCAGCTTGAAAAGGACTGGTGTCCACCCAACAGATTAACTGATTTCCAGTCAGACTGTGATTTATTATCTTTCTTGAAAGGTTCTTTTACTCAGCTAACTTTGCCAGTTTTTGTTTACAGTGTATGATTTCCAGGGTTTGATTATTGAGCTTGTTGGTTTATTTCATCAATCCACTGGTCTGTTAGTTGGTCTGTTAGTTATTTACTTAATTACTTAGTAAGTTAGTTGGTTAGGTGAAAAACCAAAAAAGGAAACAAAAATAAATATTCACAAAATGCGCCATCAAGATAATAAACAGCTTATCCGATTCCGAGAAATATGCAACTTATTGAGCGTTGTCACCCCAGAAACATACACATTTCGCCCCAATAATGACTTTGAATGTACCTTTATTTGTAACACCCCTAATGTCCAAATCCCATCAAACCCATCACTATTCAATGCCATTTATACACCGCACTGCATGTAACACAGAGCAGCACAAATCAGCAAACAACTAAATCAATTCATCAGCAAAACGAAGGTCCGTCCGTACCTCGTGCTTCCCTTTACAACGCACGTCTAACGTGTCTTGGAGTGTCTTAATTTAATTTGACCCGAATCATAGACAAACAACTTTATAAACTAAGGGGGGCACGCTCTCAAAGTCCATTCAACAAAGGCTGCGCGCCCTCACACCAGCACCGCAGCGCAGTGAACAGAACACCAAACACCAAACACCACCAAACAGTCTTTGAAAAGATGAGACTTCAGCATCTCACTGGCTGCCTCTTTGGATCTGTAGGACACCAATTTGCACGGAATTCAGTCTCTTTCTCTTACCTTGAACTCAGCATCGTGTTGTGCGCGTCCTCTGCTCACCTGAGCAACAGCGTCCGTCCCCCTATTACTCCAGGTGCCCTGACACGACAGAAGTTTTTGTCTTCCGGTTTGGAGAGGTTGTTTTTTCTTTTACTGCGCGTACTTATAAATTAAAGTCTTTACTATTTTTAATTATCTCCCATAGCAATTAATACTATAGGAAGAGTCATAAAAGAAATAAAATAAATATTAAGAAATAATCTAATGTGACAAAATTTCCTTTTCAGAGGCTTTAAATGTAGCTATTTACTGATATTTTACCAATAACTTACATGAATTAGTATGTACTTATTTTAATCATCATAAATTAATTTATTCATATAATTAATGGATTCATTTAAATCACATAATATCAGACTTTCTCAATCTATTCGTAATTTTAGTTTATTTTCTCACATTGTCAAACAAACCAGAGTAATTATTAATCACGCCTATTATACAAGGTTAGACCATATCTAGATTTTGACTTTACAGTAAATGTTTCCAAAAATAATGAAATATATGAAACAAATCTCCTCACACAGATCCAAATTGAAAGACTTCCACCATAAGTGAAGCCTTTTAAAGTTTACTGATTGTAACAAATGAAATCACGATACATTAAAATATATTGGATGAATAAGAATCTGAAACCTTTTTATGATTCAAAAGGAGTATGAAAAATTATTTTTTACAACAACAGGATCAAGGAAAAAGAAAATGCTCTCGGCAGGATTCTGCACATTCTGCACACCAGGGACAGGCTGATATTCGAGAGCAAGAAATTACAGCAGTTAAGAAAAGTAGTGACAGAAATATGAATTATTAAATCTGAATGTGGGCAATGTTGTTAGATTTTACCTTAGCTCAGGCTCGCTGTTAAATAAGCAACTCACTGGTGAGATTATCTCCTGCTGAATTCAGAGTGATTTCTGGCGTGCTAACTAAACATGAAGTTCCGTGACATCCAATTTATTTTCTGTTTATGAGGAACCTGACTTGCATTATAAGAGAGGCCTCCAGTGTAATGAGATAAAAGGAGAAGAAAAGGGGGATAGGAGCGGTGCCCTGAGGAACCCCAAGGGACAAAGGAGGAGAGATTTGGGAAAGCATAAGGTCACTTCACATCTAAAGTCAGGTGAATTCAGGTTGGTTCGGGGTCACCTCCCACCTCTCGATAGGGCTGCAGTCTCTTTTCCTGCCCTCTGACCCATTGTTGCATTACGAGTCTTTTGTGTAGCTCAAAGCAGTCTGAAAATATCCTGTGCCATCAAATAAAGACAAATCTGCAATAAGGCTGTGTTGCACTTGCATTTGACTGTGGCGATGCGTAAATACTTGATATGGATTTGTAAAGGATAACCTGTTAAGAGAACCGGAGGCTGTCAGTGGTGGCAACGCTAACATTAGCCACATTCATCTTTCTATTGTCAGTGAACGCTACATTAGCTTTTCTGTTGGGATCCAAGTTTGCATTGCTTGGTCGTTGTTTGGTTCATATTGCTATCACACCCATCACAAACCGAACATTAGACACCATTTTCTAAGTTAAGTTCTTTTGTGCTATCCAGCGACTGTATGTGCTTTAACACCAGCCAAGATGAACCAAACTTTTTAACAAACCAGAGTTCGTTTGGTCCAGACCAAACATGTTAGCCGTGAAAACACCCTTAATTTCCGTTTCAAAGCTTTATTATTTTGCTATTTTTCTTTTAATTCATATTAAACATCAACAGGTTGGTCTTTCATTTAAGACATTTTTCTGACTTTATGCCTTGTCTACACCCTTGTTGCCGTGGCTACATTTGCCTCCAGCTTCAGCCCCCTTTGCTCCTTAATGACTTTTTTCTGTTCTAAGTGACAAAATGTGCTCAGCTGCACTCCACACACATCAGGATTTCTAATTGTTACAACTGAACATGTTTTATATTTGCAATTTCGAATTAGGATGGTCTCTTCCAAGAGGATAAAATTACTCTTAACACACCTCAGGCCACAGGATAATCAGGGAAGAATTTCTTTAGGACCACAGGATAATCGGGCCTTTGCTGATTTTGGCAGGAAGTTTTGATCGGATCTGATAGTTGGGTCAATTATCATGTGTGTACCCCACTTTAGGAGAAGAAAAGAAAAAAAATCTATCTTTTAAGGGGTTTCTAGGCAGCATAAAAACATTTTATTTTACAGCTGAATATGTTATTGTAGTGAGTTAAATTGAGCTGTTTTCTGGAGTTGTGTTCATTTTGTATCTTGTTTATTCCGAATGAGAAATCTTCCATTCAGACACCACATCAATTTGCTGGTTTCCTGCTCCAGCAGAACAGTTGGAGAGATTTGGACTCCGTTACTCTGCTACATTTATGTGACAAAGCTCCCTCCACAGTGTTAGAGCTCGTAGAGATTGCATTTCTCCAGTTTTAAAGAGAGGCTCTCAAATGTTCAGCGACTTCTCAGAGTTACCACCAGATGAATGGATTTTCTCTGCATTAAAAGCTTCTTTTTCCAGCGTTTACAAATGCTCAGAGCTTTGGAGTGCACACAGAAAATGCAAGCGTGTGGGAGGATTCTAATGACCACAGGATGCAATCAACAAAATTGGAAAGTGCTTCTTAATTTTTCTTTCTTGAAGTCCAATTTTTCATGTTTCTGGCTTGGCTGGGTTGTGTTTTTTTTTTGGTTGTTTTGTTTTGTTTTGTATTTGTCTGGACTGTTCTGACTATTTGCCTCAGTATTAATTTTCATATTTAAAGGTCATTCAACAAACCAGTGTACAGTTGTTCAGCCATTCCTGCACCTTTTTTTAAAGTTATCATTATCTTTAAGTCCAAATAATAATGTGCATCACCTATTTTTTGTTACTTAATCTACCTCTTTTTTTCTATAGTTGTATGTCCATTAAACATACACGAAAACATTTAAATATTTTTTTAATCGCCAAAACATTTATGAACTAATCATCTTTTCCTGAGTATGATTGTTTATTTAGTTCATATATTAAAAATTGTATCTAAATATCTGTATCTGTACTCCGAATATACTTTGAATTAAGCACCTCTGTGGCAGCTTGATGAGTCCACAACCTGTAAATTTCATCAAAACTGACATTTTTCATTGAATTTTGGACTGAATTTGCCCTCCTCCCAGTAAATTTTAGGAGTATGTGCATGATGATAATAATATGTGTGTGATGTGCCTGACAGTCTGGCCATAGCTTCACTGTCAGAGGTGGGTCAGTATGATCCAGTGCTTGAGCCAATGAAGGGTTTTTTTTGTAGTGTTAACCTAAAAGTGAGTTAATTCCACTATCTCGATTGACTACTATATAGCCTATCGCTTTTAAATAAATTTTCATTAATTAATTAAAAGTTTTCTTTTTAATGACTTTTTTTTTATCAATATATATTTTTTTTTAATTGTGCGTTTTCATATAATATAAATTGTGTCCCATCTCAATGTTGCATTTCTCTGTATAATGTTATGTAATTTTAATGTTGTACCTACAGATCTGAACCTTTAGTTTGTCCACTGGTTGGGCACTTCTTTAAGATTTGTCCACTGAAAAGGCATTTTGGAGGGCACGCAATCAGGTTTTATTTACTTGGAGTGTACTCTGAAGGGTTCTTCATCATGTTTTATTTAACTAGAGGTATCCAAGAAAGCACTATTGTGTTTTACAGGCACCAGGGAGGTGATCGCTCCCCCTCTGAGTCCACCTGTGATCTCAAGCACAGTCAGGGGAGAGATGTTTGTTGCAAACTAACAGTTTGGGGATTTCTGTATTTCTGTCTGTTACAACAGCTGCTGAAAGTAAAAGAATCACAACCCATGTCCAGTCTCCTGATTGGTCATTTCCTGCCCAGAACACTTGCAGAGAACACACAGACACTTGCACAGCACTCTCTGCACGGTGTTCATCTGTGCAGCCGGCTCTGACATAAATGTGTATCTGCTGGTGTGTGTGGGGGTGTGTGTGTGTGTGAAATCATTAGTGTGTGTCACTGAGCATGTCCCGCCTCTGTCTGAGATCAATTAGAGCTGCGCGCCGACCAGCAGAGGAAATTTTAATTATGCCTGCAGAAGACGGCTGAGTGACACAGAGGCTGTCAGCTGTGCAGAGCTGAAAGCCTCAGAGACACGGGCTGTATTTAAAGAGACTCTCTGAGCACATGATACAGCCATTAGGCTCTGCAGCATCCAGGAGAGAGAGGGAGAGAGAGGGAGGCCCGAGCTGCAGTCGTGATTTAGATAAGTTTGTGGTCATCAGTGGGAACATCTGGTTGATGTCAGTTAAAGATCAGACAGCTTTTTTCAGAGTTAAAGTCTCTCAGTGAGGAGTGGTAAACAGGAGGCACCCTATCACAATATACAACAACAGCTTGCCTTATGGAGAGTACACATTACTATTGACTGCACGCTGATTACTGTAATAGTCCTCATCAACTACTCATTAGTAGAGCCCGCTTTCTCTTTTAGTTAATACAACAGATTGGGAATTTTCCAGAAAATGAATCCACATTGCTTATTTAATGTAGAGCACTTCATTTAGATGCACATTTAAATGGGAACAAAATAAACTTAAATACTCCAGAGTTTAAATCTGCAGGGAACAGGTTTAGGGCTGCTGAAAAGAATAAAGGATATATTATATTTAATCATACGAAAATAGTTGGAATTCTAGGATAAAAGTCAGAATTATGAGATTAAAATCAAAACTCTCTGAATAGAGTCATAATTATGAGAATAAATCAGAATTTTGAGTTCAATTTATAATTCTGAATATCATGTAAAATTTCTGACAAAAAAGTTTGACTTTGGGATTAAAGTTAGAGTTTTGAGAAACCCAAAGTCAGAATTATAAGATAAAAGTCAGAACTGAGTGAAAAAGTCAAGATTTTGGGATTAAAGTCAGAATGTTTAGAAAATAGGTTAGGCTTTTGTAATTTAATTCAGAAATAACCTATAACCTGGGCTAGGCTCCAGCCACCTCCCAAAATGGATAAGCGGTCTCTATAAAAGATGGATGTACCAATATCAGATATCTGTGTTGAGGAATTTTAGGAATAACATCAGTGAAACACAAAACTAATAATTGGCTATGACTAATTTCACAGCACAAGCATCTGTGGGCCATATTTATCTTTTTTTTTGTACATGTCATGAGCAAGCTAATTGTCCTTTATACTCCAGTGTTTTATGTTTTATTTTTTGTTTTTGTTTTTTGCTTATTTTCTCAAACTATTACATAAAACTACAATAAAAATGGCCTTCGATTTAATGCCACTGATAATTGTTTGCACAGGTTTTCATTATAATTTCTGATTCAGAAAATTAAAATAAGGCAAGATGTTTTTCTTTGGAGTCATTAAAACTGAAATATCACTGAAAGTATGTGAAACAATTGTATTTCTCAGGCCATTATGGTCTAAAGTCTAGTGTAATATCTGTGAAATGATGGTGCAAGCTTGCAGCAGTTGTATAAGCTCTTCCTCTTTTGTTTCAGTGTTTACAGATCCGCAGCTGCCCTATTTGGAAGGAGGGTAACCCCGGAGGAAGGCAAAAATTAGCAAAATACGGCTCTTGTTATTAACATGGCTGAGAACAAGGGAGGCTGAAATGCTGCCAAATGCATCTGGCAAGTCGGTCGTGTAAAGCTGTAAAAGCAAACTCATAAAGACAATGCATGGGTAAGTGGTGGGGAAAGTTTTTATTCCAGCCGTCTGTGGAGGATTGTGATGTTTGTGCCTTTTGTTTGTGAGGGCCAGGGGGAATGTGGGCTAGCTTAGCTTCACAGATACACCACCTTGTTTTCGGTCACACACACGCTGCACACAGCAACTGCACACAGCCCGACTCCACAAAAGCAATCTAGGTCATCTTTCATCATCTGGTGCTCCTGCATGGGCTGAGGGATGAGCTCTGAGTTAAGTGGACACAAAGTGTGCACAGAGAAGGAAAAGTGGAATCATGCTAGCTGCTGCTGCTAATGACAGTGGCTGCCTGGGCCATTACTAGAGACCCTCAGCTCATCTGGCGTGTAAAAGGAAACACTGCTGTAAGCTGCTGTGGGGGATTTTTCTGTACAATGGTGATCTGTTTTTACACTTTATTTGCTGGCATGGCACAATAAGAATCTGATGAATTGAGCATGTTGAAAAAAAAAACCATGTGGGCCATTTCAGATATGCTTATTTTATTGAAACTGTGTCCAAGCCAATTGGATGAGGTTGAGTGTTTATTTTTTGGAAAGGTTTTGCTTTTTTCGTCATTTATGATTTTTTATTTTTTACAAAAACAATGGACGTACAACAAACAGTTTTAAAAACCACTATTAACCCTTCACAGCTCTGCCAGATTGCTACCACTATTTTGGGTGATTCTTTCTCTCCTTTAATAAAATCAATTCAAATTAGATTTTATATCATTGAAAAGCCGCCAAATTTTCAATGAGGTACAACTTGTCAGGATCATAACCTTGCAATGCTGATGGATCTGCCTGATTCCATGTCTGTAATCAGGCAGATTCATCTTGCCAAACTCCCATCTACAACAACTGTGGGCGTCCCAAAGCGGCCCAGCCCAATCAGCATCCTTTAGAGCAGGAAGAGATGAGAGCCAAGAGCATGATGACAGCTCGAAGCGACTGCTTGTACAGAGATTAGCATTGCTAACATGCTAACAGCTTCAGTAGCAGTTTTTCTTCAGACCAGGACTGCATTTCATTTTTAAAAGAAACCCCCCCCAAAAAACACTACAAATGTACTTTGAGAGAGGATATTTCTGCTACACTTCCAACATGTTTTAGCAAGATATTGTCCTGTAAAGTGGCTCACGTTCTGCCTTTTAGCGATAGCGCTACTACATTATCCAATTGGCCCATATTGAGTGTGATTGACAGAACAATCAACCAGTCTCCTGCCAGATATGCTTTTAAAAGTTTCTGCCCATTCCCAAACACTTTCTATGGGCACTTTCCCAGATGGACTATTTAAATATAATGAACGCTCTGTCTCTTGTGTTAGGTTATACGGATCATGAATTTGTGAAATGAGCAACATAGCTAAACATGTAGGTAGCACCCCCCAAAATAACACCTTGCATTTTGGGAGAAAGTAAGCAATACTCATGATTACAGTTACAGCATTAGCTTAACCATCGAAAAGAGACCTTGCCACGAATAGAAATGTAAATGAAAATAGTTTAAATAAACACTGGCAAGGTAAAAGCCCAGATCACAACACCTTTCTGCAAAAGTGCCGCAGTCAAGCTCCTTAATGTTTACACCTCAAGACATTCACATTTCATCTGTAGCACCTTAACATCTGCGGAGATTCACTCTGCAATACAGCTTGGATGCGTCTGGCACACCGCCTGCCCACACACACACACACAAAGACCTTCACAGCTGAAGCGGAAGTCACATGGAGGTTAAAACAGTATTACATCTTGAAACGGCAGTGTGAATTGGGCTCATGTTTGTTATGTCAAAGTGCAATCAGTGAGTTATTTCTTATTCTATTCATTATTTTTAGGTGAGAGGAGAAATTTTTATAAGTGTTCATTTTTCCAGCTGCTCTAAAAACATGACAACACCACAGCGAGTTATTTACACCCTGCTACTGTAGAGTCAACATGGTGGGCTCAAAACATCAAATTTGTGATCAAAATATGCACTTTTTAAAATTTTGATTGAAGTACGTTTGGTATGTCTTATGGACAGCCCAGCCTACAGGGGCCAACGAGAGCAAACAGGCCACAAGTTCTCAATGCACTTCAAAAAGAGGCAGAGAGCACTTGGGAAAGACAGATGAGAGCGAGAGAACGGATGATCCATGGTGTGTGAATCAGCAGCAAGTGCAACTTGGACTAAAGTTAGGTCTTTGCGAGGTGATGATGTTTTTAAAAACATATTTTAATGTTTGGTTGTGGAGAATTAAAGTGTTAGTATACTGTACATTGCTGCAGCCCCCTGCAGGCCTGGAGCACTTCTGTTTTTGTACTTGGTTCTGCTGCGTTTCTGCTCTTGCAGGTGTTTTCTTGGTTTGGATTGTTTTGAGCTTTTGTTTTGTTTCTAACTTGCATGTTTTTGGTTTTTCTTGCAGCCCGTTATTTCTATTGCACCACGCTTTCCTCTTCTTGAATTACATGGAGACCTTGTAGGCCATTTGCCCTCGTCAGCCATCGTACCTACCAAACTCACAGCATGCAGCCCCTGCAGTTTGTTTGTGATGAAAAATACAAATAAAAGAAGATTTCAAATTAGACATGATCTGTGCTGAGCCATCTGTACTTAGCTGTATAAATAACCTCTGCATGATGATTCCAAGCCCAGTGTAACAGCTCATTACTGAACTTGAACTGTATGTTGTGCTCTTAGCATTGAAAAAGTCCAACATCGTCTGTCATCTTGTCTCTGAGAAGGAAACAGCACTTACGTTATATTTCAGAGAGAAATGCGATTTCAGATGTAATTGAAATCTGCTTGTATTTACATGTGTTTGAGGAAATCTCAGAGCCTCAGAGTTTCTTACATTTTGTTCCAAGCAATAACGCTGGGGAATTGAAGAATTTATGTAGACTCAAATAGAACTACACATATTTTTCTTTTTCTGATGAAGTCATAACAGCTCATCATGAAGAACAGGAAAGATTTTCCCCTCAATAACCTTCAAAACAGTATGTGCACTGCTGTGGTTTAACCAGAAGATTCTCAAGTACACAGGTCAGCTGCCTTTCAGACCTTTATTACAAAAGGTTCATTCTAAAAATCTTCCCCTGTTATGTGTAAAACCATCTTTTTTAAAACACACAACCAGAAATGACAGTATATATAATGTCTTATCCTCTCTTTAACAACACAATTTGGCAGATTTCCAGAAAAATGCTGCATTTTTGCTCCCATTCATATTTGGTACTGAATGTTATCTATATTTATCCCAAAGTGTGATGCTGTTTCTCCAATCCTTCATCTGTTCAGCTGTATTTTCAATGATTTTTCCACTTGACCTATTACATAAATCCACAGTTTTATTTCTGACAGTTGCACCTGCAGTGTGGGCACGTGTGATTGGGCCTCGTTGAAGTTGTGCCAAGCTTTCACATCTATAAAAAAAAAAATGTGTTTTTAATATTAGAAACAAGTCAATTTGATATTCAAAGTAACACCATGCAACATTTCCACCTCTCTATTTTAATTTCAAAGCACACCTACAAGTACAACAATTTGCAATGTAGAGAACAGTGTCTATTTTCAAAGAGTGCCCACTTTTGGCACCGTATAACTTCAGCAGCTGCTGTTCTCTCACAAGAAGCAAGCTGGGTGGATGTCTACAACAACAGAAGGAGCTAAGAGTGACATGAATGCTGTATCTGCAATAGTGTTTGGCTTCAACAAGACAGACTATCAGGGCTAGTAATCAGAGACCAATTCCAATTTTAGAATTGGTTCAACTCAGAAGAAGTTTGGAGACATTACTTCGGTTGATTTTTTTCGCCCCTTAAAATAATGGTGCAGCAGGTAGTGTTGCTTGCCTAACAGCAAAAAAATCTCTTGTGAATGTTTGTCTGTCTCCCTATGTAGCCCTGTGATCGGCTTGTAACCATTTCAGGGTTCACCCCACCTCTCGTCCAGTGTCAGATGGGATAGGCTCTAGCCCCCTGTGGCCCTTTCCAGTGTGAAACCACAGTCACTTAACAGTCAGAAGCAACACCACTGAAGGAAATAGCTCAGTGATCATCAACACGCCCCATAGCTTCCCATCTGGCCCTCAGAGTACTATTTTGTTCTGAGAATATAGTGCTAAATAATCTGTTATGGTTGTAAGGGTATCTTTTTGTCATTTTTTTCTCTGTAACTGTTCACACAACCCCAACAATAAAAACTATTTCATCAGACAGTCCTGAAATCTAGAAGTTATCCCTATTGTCACCATGTGGTTTGCAGATATATGGGTGATAGGGACTAATCACACTTATAAAGGCTAAGAAACATTCAATTACACCATCAAATTACACAAAAAAATATTTATATTAGTTCTCTTTCTTTTAAAATCAGGCCCCTGGAGCTCACATCAAGAAAAAACTGGCACTTGTACATGTGAAGTTGATGATCAGTGAAAAAGTCTAAGGGCTTTAAACCAGCCTGAAAGATAAGCTAGTGCACAGTTGTACAGTGTCTCCAAAATCCTTTGCAATAGTTGAACTATTTCAACAAACTTGAGGCACATTTTGGAGAAAAATGTTACAAAGGAAATGACTTTTGCCAACACAGTGGGCTGTCAAAGAGATCCCCATAGTCGATAGGAATATGAATTATGTGGGGGAGGCACACTGCAATGTTGCACTCAGAGAGCTCCCCGGGGACTAGACTTTATTCCTCTTTATTTTTATGTTAACTTATTTTTCCACCCTTTTTATTTCTATATAGTATTATCCGCACCTTAAAGAATGTCCCATGAGATCTTTGCTCAGAATTTGGTCCATCCTGTCTTTGTTAAAAACCAGAGCTTATGTTAAGCATGACAGAATTATTACCACCACCGATCCTTCCCTCTTACACTGGAGAGCTTCAGCCTGTGTCTGTCTGTCAGCAGCTCTGTTACCACACTTGAGCTTTTTATTTGAATGACAGATATTGCATGAGAGCCGCTCTCTCCTGGGTGAAAGCGGACGAAAGGACAGTGAGTTTGTCTGAGGGGAAATTATTTATTGGTTTTTCCTTGCAGTGGTGCTTCATTGATTCAATATTCACAGACACATGAAGGCGGGCGGCTGTACCAAAGCCTGGACACTTTCTCTCCCAGCTCCCCAGGCGCTGCAACTCCAGCATGTTTTTCTGAAGTTCTCTGCCTCCCTCAGAAGAAAAGAAAACTTCAAATCTTAAGGTTAAATGGGGATTGGGAAATCTATTGTTTCTGTTTTTATGCCCACCATCCCTGTAAATTATTCCTTTTTGCTGTCTTGGAAGTAAATCTATTTTTCTTTTGTTTACTCTAAATCAGTTCTATCTTGACTGTAGTTTGCCAAAGAGGTGATGTTTGATTCCATTTATAGACAGGATAATGTAATTTAAGTTCTGGGACTTCAGGATCAGCAAAAGACTTTGTATGATTCAAGGAAACTTCTGAAGAAACGCAATTTATATTGACAGTTCTCAGTTCTGTTTTTCTGAAATTGAGCTACAGTAATGGAATAATGAGACTCTTCTAATCATCAAAAAAATTATTGATTTCTTTACATATTCAGACACAAACACAACTCACAAAGTTATGCACTCTGTGACCTATGGTGAATATTGATAAACATGTATTTATTCCTTACAACTCCAGCCTCTCTGTTGTGACTGTGATGAATGCAAACAGCCCTCATTAAACCTCTGGTATCATTTGAAAGCTCTATCGTTTAAAGCCCCACTATGTAAGATTCAGGTTTGTCTGCTCTCGAGGGGCCGCTCTGGTTGTTGGGTGTAATTGCACTGTCGTATCACAGTGCCTCACAGCAACGTGCATTTGCTGACATACAGAGCCGGGAGAAGCGAGTTGACAGGACGTCCGAACACACAAATAAACCACGTGGACTGATATGGTACAGTATTATGATGTTTCTTTCCAAATATGTAGTTTTTCAAGCATCAGCAGTCAGTTGTTAGCTCAGCGTTTGCATGTGAGCATCCTGGGAGCATCTCTCCTGCTGAAATAACCAGAGCTGGATGTGGTTATGTTGCGTCCACCATGTTTGCAGACTGCAGGACTTAGAAATAGTGAATGACCGAACGTCACGGCGCCATGAATATCTCCGGCAATCTGAGAAACTCCCTGGCATTTAGTGACAAAACAACGTCCGCCAAGTTACACAAAGCATGCAATGCTACGGAGCAACCACCGACTGAAACCAAGTGTTGAACGGGGGAAAACCCGACGAAAACATAACTTACCTCTCCAGCAGTAACTTTGCAAGCTCGGCGTCCGTCTTGCAATTTTCCATCTCCCGATGCTCTCGCCACCGAGCAAAGTGGGCTCCAGTGTTAATTCTAGTTTTGTTCCTTGCGTTGTCCGATAGTCTCTTTTTGGCCCTTGAATCTGGAGAAAGAGTCCTCCTCACACGCTTTGCGGATGCCATGGCTGCTACTACTACATGCAAAACACCAGCTTCTTTAGCTGGAAGCTAAATCTCGCGTAGTGCCGTAAAGCAGTTCGCACTTCTTGCAGCATCTTGCGATATGTGTCCCCGTCACGGGAGCAAAAGTTACATAGCCCCTAAACAGAGCAGGGAAGTGCTGTGGGGGGAAGGTGGGGGGGCCATTCTCTCTGATACAGCGCCGAGCTCCACTGAACAGACTTTGGAGAGAATATTTGAAGGCTCAAAAGATCTGCAGTGCTGCTTTAAAAAGGTAGTCTGCGTACATTAGCCACAGTGACAGAGATCAGCTCTGCATTGATAACTTTACATTAGACAGAACAAAATTTACTTTATCTCAGTTGCTTCATTTGCAAGATAGAGGACAAGTTAAAAACAAACCAACAAAACAAAACTACAAAATGAAACAGCACATTAAGAGGCTTGCATTCTGCCTTAGCAACATGTTCAGATGCAGTCACTTAAAAGTTACCCTCTTTCGCTGATTGGGTCTTGGCTGGTCCGTGACAGGGTCGTGACTGGCCTGACAATCATAAATTGTAAACTCTAGACCATCAATGTGATGTCAAATTTGCTTTATGGTGATTGACAGCCACTCTATTGGGCAAAGGTAAAGGTCTTTGTCTCAAGTGGCCTCTATGGGTAGTAAATATGTGCACAGTTCTTACATGAAAAGCACGTCATCATGGAAGAAAATAGTCGGTCTGTTGATCCCTGAAACAAATGTTCTGTAGCTTAAAAGGAAAAGATATATTATTTAATGTACATTTTTTTTCTAGGGGGCAGGTGATCTGAATGATATGCTGCATAATATTTAATCCTATTGGGAGGGGTAGTTGATAACTCTCTGTCATGGAGCCTCGTGTGTACTTTACCTTAAAAGTCAATCAGTCCAAACTAGGTCACAAAATATTCAGTTACAAGTGAAAAGGATCAGGACTGAGGCTTGGTTAATCTGAAATGAAAGATAAATTACATCATTTTTTGGTTTTGTCCATGATGATGACGTTTTGGATAAATTTGAAGGATGGCTTTCTTTATATTCTTTATAAAACTAGATGAACTACGTCATGGCTGTCCAAGCATTTTAATGACATAGTTTTACCCCGTAAGATATTTGTTTTTGAACAGTAAGAAGAGTAAAGTTCTTCTGCTTTTTTGAAATATTACTATGAGTTGAAGTGAATCATTCCAAATCAGCAGGGAACGGTAGATGAGTTTAAAGAAGTTGGATTATGTTGAGGCCATAATAATGACTACAACTTCTGGTGGTGCCTTTGTGCTCTTTTTTTATTTCGTATGTGTGTGTGTGTGTGTGTATGTGTGTGCGCTGTTGGTGTGCATGATATGTAAACTGTTGTTGAAATGTTGGTTATGTGTTTGTGTATTTGTTGTATTTTAAAATTATAAATACATTTCTGAAAAAAAATCAAGTCATCTGGAGCACTACAGACAAAATGACACCCATATCAAAATTGAAAAACCTGAATAAAACAGTTTTATGTCCCGATAACAACCACAACAATATACATAATCTGTATACCCCATTCCTTCCCTCCTCATCAGTGCAGTTCAATCATTTAGCACAATGATGGAGTATACAGACAGTGCCTGCCATGGCTTTCCTGACAGTATTTTCAGATGATTAATGAGTTTAATACAGCAATGACTGAGCTGTATGGATCAAAAAATGTCATGGAATTAAAAGAGGGTGGCTTTATATTCAGAATTTATGAATGATGTGTCATCTCATGTAATGTGTCATAGTAACTGAAAAATTAAATACCATCAGGGAGGCCCCATGCCTTTTCAACATGAAGTCATAGCATGTTTGCTTTTTGTTCTTCCTCCTGACTTCTGTGCCACACCTCATAGACGCTGACCAATTACAGCTCTGTGCTGTTCTCGTATGACAATTAGAGATGTAAACAAAGCAAGGTTGCTGCTTTGAGGTGGACCCTTGAGACATAGGACATGTTTGATTGGTTGAGACACCATATTTGCATTAATGATGTTTCATGGAGGGAACAGCAGGTTTGGTTGGAAAAATAGAAATGTTGAAGAAAGAGAAGGCAGGAGCACCTTTGCACCTAACTGAGTAACTGTTAGCATTTAGCATCAAGCAAAAACGTCATTTATCAAAGACGAACACAATTATTGTATCATAAGTTCAGTGTGTTTGTTTGCCATTGTTGGTGTTGCTCCAGTGTCATTATGCTGGCTGTGGTCAGGTCCAGTCTTGTAGTCTGTCATGCTTTCAGGCAAAGCCTCTGCACCGTTAAATAGCTCTTTGACTTCTTATTCTAACATTGACCCTCATAACAGACAAAGAAAGTTGTTAAGTCCAACCTCAGTAGGCTAGCAGGCCAGCTGCTAATGTTGCTAAAATGATGAGCTGGGATTAACATCCAAACAAACACAAAACCCACTTGTATTTAAAAACACTTCCAAGTCTGTCCATGGCAAACACTCAAGCAATCTGCACCATTTCAAGTCAACCTACAAGTTTTTACAAAAGCAACAATCCGCCTATAGGCATGCAAGAAGCACCAAGCAACACTTTGCTTCTTTAAATCTGTGCTGAATGTTTCTGTCCAGGGACCACTCAATCTACACTGATGTGATCAATCCAAACAGGAAGTCAGACACAAAGAAACACACAACATCTGATCAATCTCAAAACAAAACAAAAGATACATGTAACCCAGTGAGAAAATTACATTAAAATGTAAAAGCTGGGTTTATTCTAACTCTAGATGATGTTGGGATGTTGTGTGAAACGTGAATAAAACAGAATATAATGATCTGTAAATTCCACTTGACCTATATTCCATTGAATATACTACAAAGACATGACACTCATTTTGAATTTTTGCCTGCAACACGCTCCAAAAAAAAGCAGGGACAAGGCACTTTGTTACATCATCTCTCCTTTTAACAACACTTAATAAGCATTTAGTAACTAAGGACAATAATTGTTGAAGCTTTGTAGGAGTAATTCTTTCCCATTCTTTCCTGATGAACAACTTAAGTTGCTTAGCACCCTGGGTTTTCCATTGTCGTATTTTGTGCTTAATATTTTGGGCCACATACCTTCAATGGCAGACAAGTCTGGACTGAAGGGAGTCCAGTCTATGTGCACTCCTTTACTATGAAGCCACACTGTTGTAACACGTGCAGGTTGTGTCTTAGCTTTGCTTTGCTTAAATAAGCAGGGGCGTCCCAGACAAAGATGTTGCTTGGATGGCAGCATATGTTGCTCTAATCCTGAATGTACCTTTCAGCATCAATGGTGCCTTCACAGATGTGCAAGTTACAGACACCCCCCCATAACTTCAATTGGTGGCTTTGCAACTTTGTGCTGATAACAGTGGATAGTTCATTTCCTCTTTAGCCAGGAGGACATGACATTTGTGATGTAAGAAAACAATCTGAAATGTGGACTCGTCAGACCACAGCACACTTTTCCATTTTGTGTCAGTCCATCTTAGATGAGCTCCAGCCCAGAGACACCAGCTGTGTTTCTGGGTGTTGTTGATATATGGCTTTTGCTTTGCACAGGAGAGTTTTAACTTGAACTTGTAGATGTAACATCAAAGTGTGTTAACTGGCAATCATTTCTGAAGTGGTCCTAAGCCCATGTCTTACTATCCTTTAGGACTGATGTTTTCAATGCAGTGCCATGGTCAGGTCACAGGTTTTCAGTGTTGGTTTTCAGCCTCGCCACTTACTTACATGCAGGGATTTCTCCAAATTGTCTAACTCTTTTGATGATATTGTGGACTGTGGATGAAGAAATCCCTAAATTCTCGTGGGAAACGTTGTTAAACTGTTGGAGTATTTGCTCATGCAGTTGTTCACAAAGTGATAAACCTCACCCCATCCTTGCTTTGACATTCTTTTGTCGCCCTTGTCCCAGCTTTTTTGAAACAACAAACAAAATGAGTGAATATTTAAAAAAAAAAAAAACAATTAAGTTTATCAGTTTGAGCTTTAAATATCTTGTCTTAGTAGTGTATCCTACTGACTATAAGTCAAAAAGGATTTGTATATCATATTGTTTTTATTTACGTTTCACACTATGTCCCAACTCCATCGCAATTAAGGTTTGTCATAAAAACGTATTCTTCCATAAATCCAAAATCTCACAATATAATATAGTTACAGCTATTCTTGTTTCATCAGCACGATGTCATCAGTGCTGTCACTGTGTTCAGCTCTGTGTCCTGTAATTCCTTTTCTTGTTTGTGTTGCAGGTGAAGTAAATAGTGTTAACAAATGGACAACAGACAATAAAAAATCAACTCTACACTAGAGGTGTTCATGACTTACCTGTGTTGTTCCAAGTTATGAGCAGCAGAGTATGATATGGTCCACAGAGGAGTGGCAGCGTGCAGGGGAGAAAAAAGGAGAAAACAGAGTGAGACGGGTCGACAAAGAACTCAGCAGGAGAAAGCATTTAGCAGGTGATGGAGTTAATTTGTTGTAATAAAAAGTGTTTGGGACTTTTTAAAGTTATCAGTGAGGTCATGGTGAAGAAACTGTGAACTACACACAAGAGAGGACTTAAGTCTGTTTGCTTGACTTGTATTGTGTTTGTTTAACAAAATAGCCCTGAAGTGTGCAGGACTGCTACATACAGAATGCTTATCCTTTATCCTGTTACTAAATCTCAGTTGCTTCAAAACAGGAAGCAGGTTAAGATATAGCATGCTGGCTGTATGTTGCTACCCTTATTCCCATGTGAACTTCCAATGTTCTGGGCTGTGCAACTATTCACTGCCCACCTGTAGGAAGCTATCCACCTGACCCTTATCCCCAGCACTCAGCTACAAGACAACCTAATGTCTGCTAAAAAAACCACCAGACCAGCATCATCTTCAGAAAGCACAGACTAGATTCAAAGGCAGACATGTCAAACTCAAGCCCCCCAGGACAAATCTGGCCCAGAAAATGATTAAATATGGAGATAATCCAATATGTCTACTATTAATGGCCTTCCATTAAATAGCACTCCCACCCCTCATGCTAAAAGTCCCACAATGCACTGCAACAGCTGCCAAGCAGGACCCGTGCAAAAAACCCTCCTCCCGTTGCTTCAGTGTCTGATCAGCAGTCTGCTGATGAATGCATTGGTCACTGCTTTTATGGTGACTTTTAAGCTTCAGCGGCTTCACATTCAAACGTGGAGCTTTTACACACAACAGGGATGAAAATCTGTTAATTAGTTGTTGTTTTGTTGAGGGTTTTAAGTGAATGGTAAGACTCCAGTATAACCAGGAAATATGTTGCATGTAAGGATTTAATACACAAATTTGTTTCATATTTCCATGTCAATAGACGCAAGTCAGAGTGAAGTCAGAAGTCACTGGTGTTATGTTCTCAGCCGAAAAAAAGTGAAATTAAAATGTGACTCAAGTTGAAGTCATCAGACTTGAGTCCACACTTCTGCCTCTTCCTCTGGGTTGTGACTATAAATCCTGTCCATAAAAATCACAAACACAATTTGTGACAAGAGGCAGTCCTGGCAGAGGCCAAAACACACTGGGCACATGTCCAGCTTTGTGCCAAGGGTGCCAGCACATCTCAAGAAGCCCTGCATGGAAGAGAGGCTGGTCCGCTGTCTCACAGCCGGGACAGAATTTATACTGTTTCTCCTGAATCTGGGGGCAAGACCTCCTCTCCAGCACCTTGGGTCTTAGTGTTTTGATACCCTGCTAATTGAGTACACTCTCCAGTCCTCCTTTTTGATAAAGGGGAACCAAAAATGTATGGATGGGTGGATAGAATCAGTACCAAACTGCCATAGCAAGAGTAAATATTATTAAAAAAAAAAAACAGTTTAGGAACTGTTTAGGCAACATCAGCAATTTAAAAACTGTGACTTTGCACTGACTGAAAACATTTGTTATTCCTGTCCACACTTAGGCACCCAATGCAGATTCTGAGAACCTTCACCCTGGGAGGAGTTTACCAAAATATGTGTTTTCAGTGATCCAAAGTGAATTTGCTTGTGGACAAAAAGACAAAATACACATTAAAAGCTGACATGGGAACATGCTTTTAGTTGGCAGGATCAGACTTTGGTGCAAACATCATGAAAGCATGGATCCATCCTGCTCTGTATCAACAGCTCAGGCTGATGGTGATGGTGGTGTCTGGGGTCAGAGATATTTTCTTGCACTCTTCTGATCCCTAAGCACCATTTGAGCCTTGTCTGAATGCTACAGCCTACTTAATGCATTTATTTATGTGCCTTTCTTGACACTCAAGGACACTGTACAACATTCAACACTCAATAAAACAACAATGGATCAAACCAACAAACAGCAAAAGATATATAAACAAAGTTGAAGGAGGAAGGTATTAGATGAGGAGAGGATGTTTGGTAAGGCGATCTTGAACAGGATAACACCCAGATTTTTAACCTGAGGGGAAGAGGGAAATGAGGAGCAATCAGTTGTGAGGGAGAAACTGTCAACTTTGGATAATGTGGATTTATTGCCAATGAGGGGGATTTTTTGTCACTGGTTTATTTGAGGAAGTTTGTGGTGAACCAGGGTTTGTTTTTTCAGATAAATGGGAGAAAAAGGAGGAAGGTGTAGTTTGGTTTCCTGGAAAAATACTTGAGCATTGTTTCGTGTCATGTCCATCCTCTTCTAACAACAGTGTACCATCCTCTGATGACTACTTCCCTCAGGATAACCTGCCATGTCATGAAGAACAAATCATCTCAAACTGGTTTCTTGTACATGACAATGTGTTCTTTGTACTCCAGTGGCCTCCGCAATCACCAGATCTCAATCCAGCAGAGCACATTTGGGATGCAGCGGATCTGGAGATTTGCGTCATTAGATCACCTGCAGCAAGCGTGTGATGCTATCATGTCAGGATGGACTATAACTCAGGTATGTTTCTAGTGTTGTGTTGAATCTATGCAATGAAGAATCAAGGAAGCTCTGAAGGCAAAAGGGAATCTAAAACAGCACTAGCAAAGTTTACCTAGGGAAACAGCCATCAAATGTGTATACCAATATCCTTTTTTACGGATGTATTCTCCCTTTCAATGGCAGGGACCACACCATCGACATGATGCATTTGACTCTGATTTATTAATAAACCTGCAATAATGAATTGACTTTTGAAACATTAGCCATGTAGCCAACATCCATTTGGAGAAAATCTTGGGGGAACCGCTGTAGCTTCCGGGCACAACAACCCACCCTCCTCTTTGAGACCCTAGGAGGAAAGAAGAAATAGATAAAGAGGTTGAAAGGAGGGATGCATCATGGGACTGAAACAAAGGAAGGAAATGATCGAGTCGTGATTGAGGTGTGGCCTACTCCTGAAACGTGGCTATAAGCAACCCTTAATTTGGCACAGCCCTGCTGGTACCCACACTCTCATCAAGCAAAACTAATAAAAGTATTTTTTGTGAACCCACTGAATGCCACTTTATGTGTTAACATGCGCACACAACATTTCCAACCTTGGCTAAAGTGTGCACCGTTGAGTTGATACTAAAATCTAGGCAAGTGCTGTGATTTTAAACCAAAATTATCCTTTCAAATTAGCACATTTTTTGAGGAACATTCGCTCATGACACTCCAACCTGCTCCTTTTTAAGTTTTTCCCTCAAACCAAAGGAACTTTTTAAAAGACAGGATAAAAAACGTGGTGGGAAAAAGAACTATTTTTCAAGGAGTGAGAGACAATTAATGAACCTGGGAGCTTCTGTATTCCTTACAGCACTACAGCGGTGCCTCACTGGTGTTTGGGCCTGAGATGTAACCATTCTCTCAGAAAACTCAAAGGAAAAAGAAAGATGAGAGATGTAGCCGACAATACTGTTTTTTTTTGAAGTCTCACTTTGAAACTGCATGAATATCTCAACACTCTTCATTGAACAAAGCATCACATATCTCTATCTTTTCTTCTCTCACCCTCATATCAGCAGCCTGTCTTACCTTTCATCTCCCTCTTCTGCAGCACCTGTTTATTTGACTATCTGTCTATAGTTCCCTGGTTTCACTGAGGCGGTTTTCTTTTCCTGTTCATCATCTGAGACCCGGAGCAGGAGGGAGGGCATTTGAGTGTTTACATTGATATGCAACGTGTGCTTTGAGACAACATCAAACTGAGACATTTCATACACAGTTTGAATTAGAGAGAGAAGCAAAAAGTACAGGGGTGACCTGGACATGTTTTTATCTGGATTGTGGTTAAATGAAGAGACAAACAGTTTGTCAGTCGTGAGACAATGGGGGGGTCAAACTGAGGCTCATGCAGGGACATGTTTTGGAGCATTTTGCCAGCCTAAAAGATATGCTGGGTTTGTTTTTGAAGGACAATATAACCTTTACAAGGTAGAAGCTATTTTTGAAGCATCACAGGGCACCATTGTTCGGTTAATACTCAGAGGTCTGGTGAGTCATTCTGAGTCTGTTATGGCCAATAACTTGTCTCACTCTGACCCTAAAACTTCAGCTGGATCAAAATATCCATGTGTGGCTGACACAGCCAGGTCACTTTTATAACTCTGCAATCTTAGCAAGATATGGATCACAGCGAAAGAGGGCCATATCGTATGCCAGGCATAAAACGTTTCAATGTGCAGTACAGGTGTCTACCCTAATTTTTGCCTGATGCACGTGTCATGTATGGACTATGTGTTCATGCTGTTTGATTAGCAAATGATCCTCCATTCCTGTTTGTGCCCAAGATGTGTTTGTCTGGAATTGAGGAGTGGTCAGGTGCAAAGCTGGCATGTTCCCAACTCGAGGACCTAGAAATCGGCTGCACTTTAAACTTCCTTGTACCTGGTCTAAAGTCTATTGTCTGTGGCACAGCGTATTTCTACTGTAGCATTAAAGAAATTGGCAAACATCCGCAAGGGATGCACAGCAGCCCTCATCTGCCCTTAAATATCAGAGCGTTTGTTGAAGAATCCAGTATAAAGTACCTGACAGAACAGAGAGCATGGGGCAGTGGGTTTTTTTTTGAGTGCTGCTCAGTGCACTGCACTGTATTCCTGTTTGCTCCACATAATACAAGAAACAACAAAAAACACATAGAATTAAATATTACCTCAAATGTCTAATGCTTGTATACATTTTTAATAGTTGTATACATATTAATGGATCTCACCTATAGTAATAGTCACAGATAATAAAACAGGCTGTCCAGTGTGTTTTATGCACACAATAGTGAACATCTGATTCCTGATGTAAATGAGAAAATAAATTGCTTAAAGCCAACAGGTATTTGATGATCAGTTTAGAGGTCTATTATAAACGTAAATCTGCCTGATCCTGACAGTCTAAATTTTAGATTAAATAATTGTGAGCACTTGCTTTATGTTTATGTAAAAGAGTCTGACTTTTCATCACGCAATGTTCTCTGTGTGTTCTTTAGTTCTGAAATACTAAAAGTACTCAAGACACTAAAAAAGTAGGATAACTGAATAATTAATCAGACAAACTGCTTATACAGATCCTTTTGTTGTTTTTCCTTCTTGGAGGAAAACTTTGAACATTATCATAACTGGAACAAATAAATACATGAAATACAATGATGAAAAATTTCTTTAACATCCAAAGTCATGTTTTTAAGTGAACAGTAAAATAACCTGTCATTATTCTGACAACAAACACAAAGAAATACAGCCAAAGACGCCCTTTACAGGAGGTATATAAGCCTACCTCAGTGGCTCTCACCACTCCTGTCTCCTCTAACTTGATTTCCCACTTGTCTATTGTTTTCTCTTGTATTGAGCACCTCATAGTCAGCTGCTGATAAGATATAAGCTTTTATTAGCTAATGATTGATTCTTTGAATGTATTGATTTCTTAATTGGCTGTGTGTTTGTTCAGTGTGTACATTCATGCTCGTTTGCCTGTAGCCTCGGCCTGTTCAGCAGCAGCATAGACAAAGGAATTAGGGATCAGGCGGCATCGTCGTCATAAGATTAACTGTCCCTGCCTGTAAATAAAGTCATTCCCTCCACTTGTGTCTGTCACTCATCCCAAGAGTGTGTTTTTGGACTGTGACAATATGCTCTGATGATGATGTTTTCCACTGTCCCATGTCTTTTAAGTGGGGAAATGGAACTTCTTGAGATGCTACCACACTACTTGATCAATAATTACCTCAGATACTGAATAGCTATTTGATCAGGAAACAACAACAATGCCACAAAGCTACTGGAGAATGTAAATAAGCTACTAACAACACTATTTGTTGTGACATTACTGCTTTTGACACTGTATTTCTGCTACTAGCATGCGCAGTTACTGTGAGGATGTGTTGACATCTAATTTATCTCTTAGTACCACTCATTAATGTTCAGTGACCAGTCTCTGCAGCAAAATGAGTCACTCATCACTTGTGGCCACTCTAAATCCAGCATTTGAGAAACCTTTGAATGACTTACAGTGATTTATAGTTTAACGAAAAACCTAGTAATGGTTATTGTATTTTACTGTCTTCCCTCAAAAGAGCAAATTCTATTAGCTTCTAGTCTTTAACAGTAACACTACCACCATATCCTCTTTAAACTATTTGCCCTATATTCATAATCCCCTCTGGCCTAACAGCACTGGTGCCTTTGCTTAACATGACGAGTCTCATAATGTACACATTAATAAGAAATCATTTCAATTGCTGGAAAAAATGACTCATTTGTGCTGAAATAATCACCAGTTTCAGGGGTGAAAAGAGCCAACAGCAGATGAAATGGTGGCAGTTAAAGCAGTCATTCATCCTGGGGAGATAAGTAACCCTGCCAGATGGAAGACAATGCACAGAGATGTAATTAATCACTGTGTTCCCGCTGGGTCAAAAAGGGAAAAAGGACTGGATTTGCAGTTTTACTTCCTAAAGAGGGGTCTAAAGAAGGGTTGAATTAGATGCTGGATGTGCGACCGTAACTCATTTAAACGAGGCTGTGAGTCTTTGTGAGCATGGATTTCTCATCATTCAGCCTAAAATGTGCTCCGACCAGTTGTGCTTTGTTTAAAATTTTGTCTCATTTTTGTCCCTATTAGCAGAATTTGGACCCCATTTTGTTTCCTACGACATGGCTTGCTTCCCACACCGCTGATGGAGCAAGTAGGTGCCCAAGCTTTTAACTTCCCTCCTGTACTAAACATCCTGGCACAGCTATGAGATTGGCATTAGAACGAGAGCCAGAGGACACGCTTAACAACCCCCTTGAGCCAGTTTATGACCTTTTAGTGATAAGAGGCTTGTCTTGGTGCCAAGCACATTTATGAGTAGGAAGAGGGAGCGCTCTCTAATGTTACCTGGCTTCTGTTTTTTTTTATTGGCTACATCGACGCAATGAAGACACTATAGTTCAGAGATGGGCTACTTTGATTATCAAGAGGGCCACTTAAGTTTTATTCTCAATGTCAGACTGTAAAAAGGATAAATGGTGAATTAACTTGAGCTTGTTTTGCTCCTTTCTAATCTTTCTAAGTCACACTCACCCATTCATACCACATTTATACACTGATAGGCTGCTTTGTGAGATGTCCATCATGATTCAGTAACATTCATACTCAATGAAACAACAACAATGCTGCAGAAGAGCATCTTGAGGTCACGTATTGCATTAAAGGACACACTAGCATGGGATGAAAGAAGCTGGGGTTTGAATGACATCTATTTTCATCTTCTTTATCCATTAAAAATATGATAATCATACCAATTAAAAAAATAGACAAAAAAAAACGATGCAACTATTTTGTTAATGAAAGGGGAGCATCTCAACCCGTCAACCATGATTATGCGTAAGTAAAAGGCAACTGAGTGATTTGTGGCACATACATCACCCAAAAAAAGCAGCATTCACCTGGCACCATATGTTTCCAATGAAAGTAAACTACTCCCTTGCAATGTGGTCAAAGCGCTCCTTTCGATGCAAGTCTAATGTCTGTATGTATAACAAACCCAATTCCAGTGAAGTTAAGACATTCAAGCAAAGGAGGTTGTAAAGTTTGCTAGCATGTATTAGTTTCTTTATTATTTGTTGGTTTATAAACAGGATAAATCAAAACCTGATGACAGATTTGAATACAATTTTCAGTACATGTTGGTTTCAGCACAAGGAGGACGTTATTGGATTTTGGTGGGTATCCGAAATCCAGATGTGGATCAAATAATTTTTTTGAAAGATTTGTTAATAATGTGAGATAATGTTTTTTGCATTTTTGCTAATAACTCAATAAGTTCTTAACTGATTACATTTTCAGCAAATGTTGGTCATAGCACATTGAGGGAAGATTGTGTTGCTGATCTGAATACAAAGGCAGATCTCGAGACTCTTTGAAGGATTTGTAATAATGCCAGATAAAGATTTTTTCCACATTTTTGCTTATAACTCAAAAAGTTCTTAATTGATTTTCATAACATTTTCAGCAAATGTTGGTTGTAGCAAAAGGAAAAACTTAAATGATTTTGTCGGTGATCAATATCCCAAAGCCAGGAATTTTTTTAAGGATTGGTTAGCATTGTGAGATTAACTGGGTTCAACATTTTACACCAAACACAATACATTATCAACTGATTTCCATGACTTTTTTGCACAGATATTGGTTATAGTGCAAGAAAGAAGTGATAAGATTTTGGTGGTGATCCGAAAACGCTGCTGCAAAAGCTTTTTGGAGGATTTGTTTCTATTTCAGGATGGGCTTTTTTTTCCACATTTTAGCTAATAACTCAATGAGTTCTCAACTGATTTTCATGACATTTTTAGTAAATTGTAACACAATGAAGGAGTGATTACATTTTGGTGGTGATCAGAATACAAATGCAGATCAAGAAACTTTTTTAGTCACTCACTAATAACTCAATAAGTTCTCAACTTATTTTGAAAGAAATGTTCATCATGGCAGATGAAAGAACTGAGAAGATTTTGGTGGTGATCTGAATATGGATCCATGAACTTTTAAAGGATTTCAACAATGTGAGACAGGTCTGTTTTCCACATTTTTGACAATAACTCTCCCAGCATAATTGGAAATACTGTGGCGAGGGTTTGCGCTCTCTGTTCTAATCATTTAACATTTTAAAATGGACAATTTGTGCCAATCCCCCTTTTGTGTCCAAGCCAAACAAAACTTAAGGGCAAAAAACTCACAAGACATGATATGACTCCTCTCAGTGCTTTCAGGAATCCCGTTATTGACTTAAGAATCAGAATCAGCTTTATTGGCCAAGTATGCTTGACAAACAGGAACAGGAATAGAGGAATAACATTTCAACTTTTAAATAGAAACAAAGGTCAGGAAAATGATATGTACAAGCTACTATTAAGTGAGAAGTCAGAGCTAACAAATACAAGCCTGTATAGACAGTAGTGCAATGGTGAGGAGAGCAAATGATGCAGTTAACACCCCATTAAATATGGTAATGGACAGGTTCCCAGAGGTTTGCAGAATAACACAAAATTGACTAAAAACAGTGTCCATGAATCTGAACAGGACAGGGGTGACATTTACTTTAGAGCTGTGCATCTTCACTAGTCTCATAGTTCAATTTGATTATGATTATTATAAATGATTCAATCCAATTCGTCATCATAATTCATGACAATGCAAAATAATATCCTTGATTTTACATATTACTTCATTAGGCTGCTTTTATTTTAAAAAACACAAGCAGTCAGATAAATATGAACTCCTTTTATTAATTAGAAATGGCTTTTGGGATCATCTGCAGCAAAACCAAAAGAAATAAACTCCAGTGGTCTCATCTTCCTATGCTTGTTTTTCTTCATCAGAAACAAAACTGATAGTGACTCTGGAGTGACTCTTTTGAATAATAAATAGTGTATTATACAATCACAGAGGTGCATGATTTACATGAACAATACAATACAGTGCAAAGTGTATGTGGGCTGGGAGGATGATCTTTAACATGTTTACATGTTATTTGCATTTAAGCATATCATTGTATTTTCCCAACAACAACACTGTAGCTAATTAAAATGCTTTGTTGCTCTTAACTCTGAAAAATTACTATTCACAATGGCCAGAGAGCAAAATAGAAGATGTCAAACTTAGGTTAAATCACTATATTACACTTGGTTCCCTCATGATCAGCCTACACTGGATGGCTACGACATACTGTCTGTTGATCAAACTATAGGTATATGGAAAATAAATGGGATTTTCAACTCAGCTGTAAGGCTTTATCGGAAATTAGAGGGAAGGTACATGTAACCACCAGGCAGTAAGTTGTTGACCCCTGCCATATAGAGAGTTTTTATGTTAATGAAGCAGGTCATATTTGAACTTTGATCCAGCAATCTTAAAGGACTATTAAGTCTCTGAGATTATTACAAGCTTTAATGCCGAGATTATTCACACTCCAGCCACATCACTGATCTAAAATAGGACTTACTGGTTATTAGCCTCCACTCAGGTCAAGTTTAAAAGAGGCTTCTCAAAGAGTCAGAGCCATTGCTATAAATACATCATAATGACGATGCTATGATTCAGAGCTGTAACTCTACATGTCCTTTTACCTCATATTCATCCTACATGTCTTCTAGAATGACACCATACGTATGTCATTCAAGGCAATAAAAAAATCCCATCCCTCAGTTAGCTCATGATTAATTCCAATCTCTGCTCTTCCAATCATTTTCCCTACACATGGTTGATTAGTTATTCACTCCGGCCGTTCATTCTCCTCGAAACGTCCCCTGTAGATCATGACCCTCAGTCTATTCTTCCTGGAGACGTACTGACTCTTTTAATGGTCTTGTGCATCGTTACAAAAATATCCCTACTTTTTATTCTAATGAGAGAGAGGCCTATGGAGAAGGCCGATGTGAGCGGATCAGTGCACAAATCTCAACAATCCCTCCCCGGCTGCACGTGTCAAACGCTGTATCGTGTGGGAGATTACTCCTCGCTCCAAAGCCTGGTGTCTTCTTTTTTTCCTTTGTTTCAGTCTGCCAAAGCTGCGGGATGCATGTTGAAAATCGATCATCACATTCGGGTTTGTGGCAGGGACCTCATCGCCCCGCCTTTGGCTCACTATCTGCTGGCTTCCACAGGGAAGAACCAGATGGCAGATACCATAGGGCAGCGAGCTGTGAGACTGAGCAGGCATGAACGCAGCTTACAATGAGCAGAGAAACCTTTCAAAGTGTCTCAACAAACCAACTGCTGCACATTAATGAACGCTGAATAAATCATGTTATGTGCCACCGATTTACACTTTTTGCAATTATAATGATGACAATGCTCTGTAGATACTCAGTGTGTGTATCAGAAGCATAAAAGAGTAGGTGGGACAATTTAATGGGGGCCCTCGGGGGGGTTCCCAAGAGTTTTATTATTTTTCTAGATTTCTTTGTATTTTAGAGTCACTTCCTGCATCTTATATATATATATATATATATATATATATATATATATATATATATATATATATATATATAGATATATATACCTCAAACCAAAATTAAACTAAATGCCGATACATGAAAAAAGGCTTTATTATAACTAAAAGGAATCAAAAAAAACAAACACTAATCCGATACAAAGTCCAAAATACAAAGCAAAAATCTCTAACAAAGTATCCGAGCAAATCAGGCTCAAACAAAGAAAGAAAACACTAGAAGCAGAACTCAAAAAGACAAAACAAAGTCACTACAAAAAAAGTACAACTAAAATGGACAAACTGCAAACACTGGTGACGCTGGAAACACGACAGACTCAGGCAGGCTGTGAGACATGGAAGACGAATGACCCGACAAAGACAAGGAGGAAACACAGAGACTAGATACACTGGGGAATCATCAAACACAGGTGAGACAATCACACAGGAGGAGGGAATCAAAATCAGACACACACAGAAGAGAGGGCAGGAAACACCACATGTAACTGAGGGATTTCAAAATAAAACAGGAAACACGAGAGACAAGAGAACAAGAGTTTGAAACAAAGAACACAGGGAAAAACATACTAAATACAACATAACTAACTGAACCATGACATATATGTATGTGTGTGTGTATATACATATATATATGTGTGTGTGTGTGTGTGTGTGTGTGTGTGTGTGTGTATATATATATATATATACATACATACATATATATACACACACACCCTTCAATCAATCAATCAATCTTTATTTGTATAGCGCCAATTCATAACAAGTGTTATCTCAAGACACTTTACAATAGAGCACAAAGCTCTTCATATTATGGATACACATATATGCATAGATACATATATACATATATAAAATACACATATACATATATATACAAATATATACATCCAACACCCAACATGAATCAATATAGCCAATCATGAATCCCTCCATCATGGCCGCAAGAAAAAACCTTCTGTTAAGCAGCAGGAAATCTTGAATGTGGACCCCAGTCTCATGATGAACGTGTTCTTATATGGTGAAACATAAGAACCAAGAACTTGTTTTATTTGAGAGCCAGTTTCAACTAGTTTGAGGCATTGATTTCATTCATCTTAATAATTATCTTATCAGAGCCTTCAATTCAGCTCTGCATGCCTTGCAAAAAAATAAATAATCCTCTGAATGAGGAGGAAATTTTCAAACCTCTTCTAAGTGCATTTGTAGAAAGGCCTGATTTTCTCTTCACACTTTGGAAACCAAGTTTTTAATTAAATGTAATTAGCAAAATATGTGGAGACAGTGGTTTATTGTTATTTAGCGATAAGTTTCTCCATCATCAACATATGCAAGGCCACATACACAAGGGGCCATTGTTTCGTATCCTGCTCAAGACCGATTCCTCACCAGTCGTGCGTGCCCCTCCAACCTGCACTCACTCTGCCATTTCTGTTTTGCGCTTCAACACGCTTACATCACACATGCAGACTACAAGACCCACTCTCACAGCCAGTACAACAAAAGCAAGGATGAAACTTCACCCTTTTGTGTCATATTTATGTGTCATTTTGATTAAACACAGCTCTTCAACACTCGTAGGATTGTTACTTGTGTGGTGATGGTACTGGTACCTGAGCAGCTGTATGCAGAGAAATAACAGAAAAAGGTGTCTGCTGTTCTCCTGTTGATTAACTTTAAAGAACTGATTTCTTTTATTAAATGTGAATCTTTAGAGCTGTTAAATTCATGGTTATCTACGGCTGATGCTGTAGGTCCTTTCATCTCTCTCTCTCTCTCTCTCTCTCGTTTTAGATCCCATTAACAATAATCCTCACCTACACGCAGCTTATGTGATAACTGGATATTAAGAGACACAAGTGAGAGTTGTAATTGGGCTGTTTTTGTGAATTAAAAACAAAAGAAGCTAAACAAAATTAACAGATGACCAGATTTGTGAAAACTGCAGCAGCAGGGATACATGACCCCCTAGCAAGCTGAGAAGACCTGCTGACCTACAGACCTCTGAAGCAGTCTCATTATTACAGTGGTGTTGAGCTGCCATAGACAAATTGTAAGCATTTTTGTTTTATGTCTAAACAACATTTATTTTTTTAAAATGTTATCTAAGAAATTTGACATAACACGCATACCCTTTTTCTGTCTTTTTCTGACACCTTTTTTGCATTTGCACAGAAAAAGCAAAGTCTTTAAGTGTTCACCCTTTTGTAGGGGTGAATTTTGCCTCTACCACTTCCTACTCTGCTTCAAGGGGCCAAGGGACAAAAATGACAAATAGGACTGAGCCATAGACTGACCATGCACCACAGACTTTCAGGCAATGCACTTCACGCTGTGAGGGCCCTGAGACTTTTTTTCTAATTTGTGCACCATAAAACTTGAATAAAACTTTGATTAAAAACTAGAAAACTTCATATTGCATCCTTGGGGGTTGACGCAGAGCTGCTCTGAATGTGTGACACAGTCAAACTGAGGGGACCAAATGAGCTATTTGGTAAAAAAAATCCACCCGCACACAACGGCTCTGATGCCAATGGATCCTACATTTCAGTTTTTGTCATACAAAGCACCTGTCACATGGCTGTGACATTGCAAATACAGCCACCAATGTGTTTTACTCTCTAGAGCCACCGTCCTCTCCCATTTTTGGCCTTGAGCTGTTTGTGCAGCCTCCTCTTTGTACCGAATAAATGGGACCTGAATACATATTTGAAAGCTGTTCTCCTTCCATTCAGCCTGACCAAACACATCCTTGGTGTAGGGCGAGAGACTAAAACCCTCCCTGAGTCTTTCTTTAAAATAGAAGCACAGATCTCCACAAAGCCAATACAATCCATCTCTAATGGCTTCCTCGCCTCTGAAGGCCCTGATGTTTAATCAGAGTAAGAGCTGGGTCTTGCTCACTTCTGCTGGCAGCCATTATTTTGGCCTCTCTTATTCATTTGTTTGTTTTTTATTTTTCTCTTAACAGCCAGCTGGCATTCATCGTCCGCGGCTCATTCTGTCTGAAAGCAGCAACCGGGCTGGAGACAAATGAGTCCCAGCCGCAACTGGTCAATGCCTCTGCTAGCTGACCCAAACAAACAGGAAGGGCATGCTAGCTTTATGCCACATGCTCCATCAAAAGAGTCATCCCCCTCCTCATACTTTCTAATTTTTTAATTAGCCATCATTAGTAGCTGGCATGCACAGGTTGATTTGTCTTTATCCGCACAACAGTCCACCACGACTGTTGCTGCAGAGCTATCTTGAGCCATGTGTTGTGGATTCACTTCAAATCAGGTGCCAAATTCCATCAAAACAATATCTGAAAGTTAAAGGTCAGCATTTACTGAGGCTTTTTGTTTTTTGAACCCCAAAACAGGATTCAATGAATTTAGCAGCCTCTCCAGAATTTGTCTTTTTATGCTTTATTGTGCTTTTTTTTTTTTTTTTTGATTTGGAGTGCTCCAAAACGGGGGGTTGGTGGGTGAGGGAGGGGGATGTTGCCACAAGGAGCTTTCCAAAAACTCAGTTGTTTACCAGCAGATCTAACATCATAAATCAGTGTGAAAACTGCCTGTGCTTCTATAACAGGTCCAAAAGGAAGGAGATCAATCTTGTGAGAGCAGGGAATATTAGGTAAGTTGACGTACAAACTACTGAAGGTAAAATTACTACTTTCTTTAATCCGGTAATGGCTTGGTACAGTACGATGCAGAGTATGAAAAATGTGCTTTCAACTTTGCCATTACAGCCCCGCCAGCCATCAGTCATGAGAGATGAGGGCACTGACAGATGTTTAATAACAGAGATATACACTGAAGGAGATAAAGTGGCAGCAACACATACAGATGCGATGCAACTGAATTTTGGGGTGATGATTTGAATTTATATCATTTACGATGAGGCAACTTGAAAGTAGGGATGTCCTGATTTTGTTTTTAGCTGCAGCGAACCACACTGACCAGCTAAGAGTGAGATGACTGACACCAGCTGATAGCTTCCACATGCCGTCACACACTTAGAAAATGCTTCACTGGCAGGTAGGGATGGGACGAATATGAATTTTGGAGCAACGATTACAAAAAAATTGTGATTATTTTGAAATATTTTGGCAAGACCCAGGATGCCTATCATGCTGTATTTGTTTTTTAACCTCTTGTCTTTGCCTTGTCTGTAAAATTACAATGTTAATAGAGGAATAAAGAAGAATAAAGTTAAACTTTTCCTGATACTCATAATTTTTAAAATAACACTTAAATCACTATTTCATCACTGTTGTTGAGTTGAATATTGCAGACTGTGTGACAGATAAAACAGAGTGATCAAAAGTTCAGTGCAAAAATTATACGGCTCAACTACAATATGATGGTAATGTAAGTTTTGTTTCATGACATTTAACATTCTAATAACTATCATTATTAATTCAACGCCAAAAGTAACCTAAATAGCTGTACTGATCCTTCTGGTAAATTAATTCCAATGTGGTTGATATTAAGTATTATTGTTACATTTCCAGGGTCAATTTCGCTGTGTTAAATGCGTTGGATCAAACATCTTTTGAAGCATGAGTAAAATTCCTCTACAAACCCAATGAACATCAACTGATGTTAACTTAGCTCTGCGCGGCCTGACTTATTTGAACATTTGACGTTTGCTTGAAGTTTCCTTCTGCTTCAACAAAAGTTCACCAAAACATCAGTATGTGAATGCAGCTTTAATAAAACATTGACATTTAACATCTCATTGACATTAAGAACATTGACCAAACTTACACACAGGCTCAAAAAAAGACAAAGACGATAATATGAGCGTTTTTTATCCAGCACACTAAGAATTTTCACTTTTTTCACCATTGCTAATAAGCTCTGTAGTGAGCAAAGACTTATGAAACTTATTTGTCCTGCACTTTGTGTGAATCTTACCAAACAACTACTTTTCATGATTTTTTTCAGCTTTAACGTAATCCCTGAGAGTGAAAAGTCATTAGTAAACTACTATGGAACTACTACATGGCAGTTTGACTTAGAAACAACTACAATATTTCTGGTGTATAACATCTCATTGTGACATCTTGTTAGAGAGTTTCTTCATAACCTGATGTAGTTGGTCCTCATGGCTGTGGCAATCGTGTATGAATATTTGGTTATTGAAAATGATAAGAAGTGCTTGCCATCGGGTCCCAGGTCATTTTTGTAGTCATTCTTAGCAGTTAGTTGCAACCATCATTTTAAACACACAACAATGGTTTAAGATTCAAAAGCAGGTAATATCAGATGCATTTTATTATTTTCTATTAAACATTAAAAATCTCTTCTTGACAAACTTTATTTCAGGCACTTATCTAAAAGCAGTACTGTAAATCTCATTTACTCTGGAGGGCTGGGAACCAGGAAGTGCTAAATGCTAACTCTCTTTGGACTCATTCCTGCACCACTATTACACAGCAGACCGTCTTAGCTGTGAAAGGAGGGAGGGGAGTGTGTTCGACAAATATGATCAACCTCAGTTTTCACTCTTTCTGAAATGTCACATTGAAGTTCCTCTTGCTTTAAGCCCCCCTTCTCTTCTTCCTTTCTGTTTATTGCAGTGCAGCGCCAGCTTTTCATATTTATCTACAGTCCATGCTTTGTACTGGGTAGACTAGGTCTGATGTGGAGGGGCAGAGGAATTGGTTATGTCAGGTAGCTTTGACTGCTGGTAACAGGAGAGGAAGTCGTCTTGATGCTGCGGGCTTTGTTGTCTTATGCATAAAAGTGCTCTAATATGCGAAAGAGAGTTGTAAAACACTATAAGTAGCAGGTGAAATTTGTAAAAGCATCATGTGACCTATTTAGAGAATACAGAGAAACATTTGGAGAATAATCATGCTGCTTTGTGTCGAGTTATCTAACAGGATAATGACTTTGGAGAGGGTTTTGCACAGAAAACTGTGTCCCAGCCTGCCCTGTTTGACATCTGCTTGTCTGAAAGTGTGTCTTCTCAGGGACTGTTATGTTTTGGTTGTACCCTCCCTGCTTGTCCTCTGTCACTTTCAATCTTCGCACACCTGCCCTATATCTCCAAACAACACACCAGCTGCCATCACGCACTTACCATCTCCTGCAAGAACTCTGCTCTGAATGTCTGTCCCTGCTGGATTTTTACTCCATTTTGATTTATGTGCTGGACCCCCATCAGCTACTCCTTCACCGTCCCATGTCAGCCCCTCCAGATAAAATCCATTTTTGTTTGCATCTGAGTTCAACTCTAACTTGTAACTACTGGAAAAGTTTCCACACTACTTTTTGACTCTAAAATCAGGAGAAAACATCTGGCTTTGCTCTAATTTTTTTTTTTTTTTTTTTTTTTTTTTTCAGAAACATCCCCACTGAGAAACAAAACTGTCTTTAACAAGGGAGTCCTAAACACAACAGCATAAAGACTTCATATAAAAGTGCAGACAAAAAAATATACAAGCAGATTTTACATCTGGAGATGAATCAGAGGCATTTAACACGACAAGTGCATTCACAAGTCAAATAATTCAAATCCAGTGGTGCAGCCTTTCCTGGAACAAGAAGACCCTCAGGGGCCCGAAGATACACTCAAATGATATACCTCCATACGGATATTTTCTAAACACTTAATTTTTACCTTCTAATTAGCATTCTGTCAAGCTGTGATCCCTGCTCACTGAAGAGATAAAGACATGTTCTGGTTCTTTTTATCTGACAATAAAATTATTGAAGAATAATGTGCCTCCCGCAATCATAAAACGAGATGACGACAGAGCCACATGTTGAGCTCAAAATGTCATGTGTTACTAATAAAGTGCTGCTATGTGGGGTTGAGCCTGAATGCACTGAATTAATATGCTTATATTTTGGCAAATTGCAAGTTAAACCTCTTGTTGTCCTAGGGTCAAAAAAAACCTTCTTAACAGGGCAGAGACCCTGGTACCAACCCAAAATGTATTTGTTCCTATTTCCATGCATGCCGAACAAAACCAGTGTACAACTGTCACCTTAGGGTCACTTTTGATACCCCATTTAAAACTAGAGTCATTCTTCAAGTTACATATCATTAACATTCACCTTCACAGACACACAGTCTGCTCACAGGTCTGCTTTTAATAGTGAATAAGTCCAAGTCCATGTAGCATTGACCTAAAGACAAAAACCTACATTACAGTCTCAGATGGTTGCTTTAACCACAATTTTTGATTTCTACAGCATTTTTTTTTTTTTTTACCAAACTAAATATGTTTTGTGCAGGTGCAACACAAGTTATCAGAATCATATTTGAAGTTCAAACCATTTTAAAAATCAAATTCCTTGAAAACAGTGGTCATTACTGGACAATACAGTCTGAGGCTGACGCAGTGCTGTCCTTTGACGGTATTCTTTGGACCTGTAAAAACTGTTCAGGCGTATTAGTCTGGTCCTAAACTACCTTAAGTATGCTTTATTGTAAAGTGCCTTGAGATAACACTTGTTATGAATTGATTGATAATGTATTCAATTGAATATAGGTCGAAAAGGATTTGCATCTCATTGTATTCTGTTTTATGTTTTACACAACGTCCCAGCTTGATTAGAATTGGGAGCCCCCTGTGTGTTCATGCTGAAGTTTTCAGTACCAATCCGCTGTGTTCCTTAACTATACTTCTACAGATATCTAAGGCTATGCCCAAAAGATCAGAGCACACATACACATTTTACATCCTGCACAGAAATATGAACTATTTTTCATCATCATTACAAGTCTTTTTAGTTGCAAATATGTTTGCTCCTCCAGACTTATTAATGAGCACTCTGGAGTAAAAATGGCATTGCTAAAAGAGGACGGCTCTTCATCTGTGAATCAAGCGTCTGGGGCAAAAGGGAAAGGAGCTAGACTGCGTTCCAAGATAAGTGTTCTTGCTGAGGAAAAACACACACCCTCCCTGTCTAGGTCATTAGCTCTTGCAGGTTTCTCTAGCAAACAGGTTTTTTTCTCTAAATGGGCCGGTGCCCCGACCACATGAGAGGCGTTCTGGGACTGTGTCAAAGCCGTCACACTACATAGAGCGGTGCCATCAGTTCCAAGGCTAAGGCACTGGAGCTAGTCCTCTACGTGACTTGTCACTGCAGTGGAAAGATGGACTCAGTCAATCGTGTCTTTTAACGACGCCCGTTGGTATTTCGACTCAGGGAAGAGGAAGACTTGGAGTGCTTTACGGATACCTTTGTGCAAAGCCAAATCTCTTATGTCCCATTCTATTCCTTTGTGATACGTCGGAGCTTGATCCATGTCGCATTACGGGTACAAGATCGGCAATTCAGCATGATAAAGGAGAAACAAAGAAGACTGTGTCCAAGTTCACTCTATAACCTTTGCTTAATCTGTTCTAAAGCCTCTGTCTTTTCCACACAGCTAGCCCAAGGCAGCTGCATTCTCCATCTTTTCTTTGATAGTGCAGTAGCCAAGCATTTTTATAATGAAATGCCTGTAAGGTGACAGATAAGGCCCCTCTCATACTTGTCAGTCAGCGGCTTTGCCCGGTGGAAACTTGAAGCGTGTATCCAGAGCACATGACAGTTGAGTCAGGCTTTTCTTTGGGGTGGCGGGGGAGAATGAAAGATTAAACCATATGTTTTTCTAAAGTGCTTGTGTCACCACAGAGAGATTACATATTGGCCCATTCACTAACCCTGACACCCTCTCACCACCAGTATCTGTTATCACTTCATGATGCATTTGGTATTAGCTCTCTGACAGTCTTCTTCTGAGGACAGAGAAGGAAATAACATACTGATTGAAATACCTAACCCTTTAATGTGGTGCTTGCTTACAAAGACCTCCCTTTACTGGATACAAGTAGTGGCGAATAGAAAAAAGAATATACCTGATTCGTTATCCAGCCAACAAGACCTACACTTTCAAAAGGCTTTGACAACATTTTGATTCAGTTCTGCTTTCAAAGAAGTGTGATTGTCGTACTGATGGTATGGATGGTATGTTAACAAGTGACTCCATGGCTTTGACTGTAACATAAAAGTAATTTTTTTTAAAGGTCATGGGTCTAAAAGAAATACTTCGTAAGGTGTAATGAGACAGGTGCCAAGAAAGCCATTTTAGTCAAGACGGAGAAACCATCCTTGAGAGGAGATGAGGGAATGAGTACCTCCAACATACAACAATTCAAATAACAACACCACCAGGTAACAAAAGACTAGAGAGCATGGGACCCATTTTTATTCTGGCTCTTCCTCAGTCAACTCTTACACCCCTTTCCCACTGGCATAAAAAAGCATTTAAACACAGTAACAATCAGCTCCTGTCAGTGGGGGGAAAGGCTCTAATCAGAATTTAGACCCGGGTCGACTGACCCTACAAGTTTCATGGGTTTTTATCGGCTTGCCTCCAATCGGCTTCCAGTGGGAACATCACACATGGATGAACGCGTTAATTTAGAGGGTGACGATGGCGTAACGTGCCTCCGGCATAATATGGCGGAGTCACTTGCTGATTGTTAGTGGGTTGAAAAAAAACGTGTTTACGTGCTAATTTTAGTGGGAAAGTGGTATTAGAGTTGAAGTAGGCTTTTGGACAAGAGGCAAAATGTATTCAAGAATCTGAACCAATCCAGTTGCCACTTCAGTGTTTGATAACCATGACCTGGATGACTGAAAACCTACACAGACATGCAAAAAGGTGTTGGTCAAAGATCCACATAAGACCTTTATAGTTCTGACTTACAAAGAGGGTATTGCTTCAGCATGAAATGCCTCATTCTTTTTGAGTTTGGCAACAGAGTGGTGCAGGAATGAGTCCAAAAAGGCTGGAGTGAGTTAGCATTTAGCACTTCCTGGTTCCCAAGCCTAAACCTATATGAGATTCAAAATACCAGTTTCAGAAACATCCTGAATTGCAGTCAAGATTTTAATGTTTAATGGGAAATTGTAACATCGATCTGTTATTGCCTGCTTTTAAATCTAAAACTGTTGTTGAGGGTTTAAAACAACAGTTCCTGACAAGCACTACAAAAAATAACAATACAATATTGATCCACTCAACTGTAGAGTGTTTTTTATTTCAGTTTTGGAGATAGAGGGTTTGTGCCTGAAAGTGACAACATGTAACTATGAACTGGTCTCTCTGAAATCTGAACCCGAAATTTTACACTTACAGTGTTGCCAATATACCAACAAATGCTTCAAGGCTCCAGCAGGAAGTCAGCAGTCTGGGCATGAACTCTGGATATGGCAACTTGTAGTCAGTGATATTGTGGCTCTGTGTACCAGGCTGAAAGTATTTCAAGTTACTGTGGTGAATGTTTCAAATTAAATGTGTTAAACCATACACAGTACCTTCATTTAGAAAAAAGAAGTAACTATTTAATAATTAAGTACATCAATATTTACACCTTGCAGTGTTAATTTAGAGGTTACACTTCCTCAAAAAAGATGCTTTGAGTGCATTTCTACAAAATGGAGGTGCCGATTAGTCATACTCTAAATTATTACAAACTGATTTATCTCTAAAAAAGCAATTACACTTCATTCATGTGATATTAATGTACCAACTCTTCAGAAATAGTTTTATCAACTTACTATCATTTGGAAACATATAAATACTTTTTAATGTAAATATTAACTCTGGTAGTGTTGGTTCGGTCATACAGACTTTGCTGGCTATGTTCAAAAATACAGGGGCAAGAAGGTCACTGATTTGATCCCTGGGTTGGGCAGGGCCTTTCTGAGTGGAGTTTGTATGTTCTTCCTGTGCATGTGTGGACCAGACCAGAAACACAATTAGGTTGAATGGTGACTCCAAATTTGCCCTAGGTATAGGTATGAAGTGAATGGTTGTCTGTCTTTCTATGTGGCCCTGCAATCTGCTAGCGACCAGTTCATGGTGTACTCTGCCTCTCACCCAATGTCAGTTGGGTTCAGCTTGAGCCCCCCAGCCACCCCAAAAGGGATAAGCAGTATAGACAATGGATGAATGGATGTTCAAAAAGCACATTGATGAACATATCTGTATCTTATGAAGAGACATACTCAAGTAAATGCAGTAACCATGAGGCACTACATGGACATAATTGGACCAACATAACACTGCTAGCTCAGTCAGTGATTAACAGTAGCATCTTGCTGATGAGCTTTCCTGCGGAGTCTCTGCCGGTGTAAAGCTTCAGCAGTGTCTAGTCTTACTGGTTTCTTGCATCATAGCAAATTTCTTTAAATGCAAGACAGGAGTTTTATCTCCAATGTATTTGCAGGTCAGCAAAACCTTCACATTTCCAATAAGCAAAAGTCTGCACTCCAATCGGCCGCAGCACCACCCAACGCCTGACCCACTCCCCTCGCTACCTCCGTTGCCAGCAGCACTGCTTCGCTCCGCACGACCCCGTGTTCCTTTTTCTACTTAGCACCACCAGAACAACTACCAAGGTCAGGCCAGAGTAGCGGCACGTGGAGGGAAAAGGTGTGTGTGCAGCATGAAAATCTGTGTGCTGGAGTCAAGGGGTGCAGAGGCCAGAGCGAGGTCTTGATTTTATGGACTCGATGCAAGCATGGCAAGGTCAACATGATGCTGTCCAGCTGGCACGGAGCGAAAAATCAGAGGTGCTGATCCTTTTTTTTTTTTTTTTCTTTTCCCATGTTGCACTGCTGATGTGGCTGCAAGCTGCTGGCTCGGGCTCACTGTTCCAGCAGGAGGGAGGGAGGGAGGGAGGGAGGGAGGAAGCTGTGTGTTGCCTCAAAGCACCCCAGTGCTCCCTAGTGGACATGCGCACATGACTGAGCACACACACAAACAAACACATGCACGGACACGCACCCCAGTCACAAACACATTCACACAAACAGGCAAACACTGCCAAGCCTGAGCTCTGTCAAACACAGATGAATGCCAAATATCTGAAGACGACAAAAACGGGAAAAACGCCAGATCATTCAGCTCTGTGGAGTTCACTCACAGGGGGAAGAAGCTGCAACTCTCAGAAATGGAGCAACAGTGTGTTGTTTGTTTGTTTGTTTTTTTACCATCCAAATGCTAAAACAATAACAAAAAAGACTGCATGGCTTTTCTCTGGGCCCTTCCACAGACAAATCATGCTTATTCTGTGTCTCTAAGTTGCCCTCAGGTGTTAGTGTGTGTGAAGTCTAATTCCAAAGAAGGAAGTAAAATATACAAAAAAGAAAAGGAAGAAAAACATGCTTAAAAATGTAATTTTATTTTATTGATTAACTTTAATAGCAACCTGTTTTTGAAATTAATCACATGGTCTTGTAATTGTAACTCATTAGTGGTGATTGTCTTGTCCCAAGACTTCCCTCCGTCAGTCTGCTCTTTCTGTAAAAGGGGCAAAACTTTGGCGCTCTCTACCCATTAATCTAAAACTGGAGACAAATGGTAATTCTTTTTAACAAAGGCTCAAACAAAGGCTAAAATCAAAACAACAGTGCTCACATGAATAATTTTAACTGGTTGATTGCTTGACCATGTTGCCTTGGCTTTACAGCTTATTTACATATCTAACTGCTTCTTTTTTATTGTTGTGATGTTATAGTACACTGTTCTTTTTATTCGCTCTCTTCTCTTATTATTATTTTATCATCTCAAAAGCCTCCTGTGGACAAGTGTTGCGAATTAGCACCTGTGCTAAAACACTCAAACAATGCATCTGGTTTGTCCAATGTAATTGTGATGTCCACATCAAATAAACGATAATAATTTAAAAAAAGACATATTATCATCGTTTTCTGTTTTATTTGGAGGAAAGCAGCACAGAACAGTGTCAAAATAGTTTTGTTCTTGTTGAGCCAGGCGTGCAGAGCCAAGTGTAATCAACAAATCAGCCTAATAAGCAGGCTGAGGCTGTTTCACTCAGTTGCTTATTCCCTCCGGTCCTCGCTCAAACTGGATGTAGTTTCTCACCCACCACCGTGCCATGTCTCTAACATTGGACCGAGGACTGAGGACCATCATCTGTGGACCAATGAGCACCGATACAACAGACCTGACTTTGTTGAAGTGTGTCTACTGACAGACATGGCCCCAAACTGGATATCACTCACTGATAAAACACTACAATGCTGTGGACTTCAATGAAACTTGAAAATGGAGGAGTTAAGTGATGGAGGAAAAACTGACATCTAAATAAACAACAAATCAAACAGAAAAGACATTTAAACTGATAATCTAAATGAATATGTACAGATGGTCTGTGGAGAGCTGGAATGATTTAAAGAGTTTACTAAAACATTAAAAATGAAATACAATCTTAAATTTGATTTTAAAATATGTATAAGCGTATCACATCAGAGTTTAATATTTGATTCATCTTTTTCTGGTTTCCCTTCCAAACCCAAATAGTTTTCTTTAAGTTTTAAATATAGTGAAATCACAAACAACCTGAAGTTAGTCCTTATTTATTTCATCAAGGTTGCTTGTTTGAACCCAGTTTTGGTTAAAACCTCTCTGTCAGTGTTTGCATGTTCTCTCCATGCATGCCTGGCTTCCTCCAACAGACCAAAAACATGCTTATAAGGCTAAATAGAGACTCTAAATTGCCCATATGGGTGGATGAGTAGGTGAATGGTTATGTGTCTCTCTGTCGCTCTGGGACTGGCTGGAGACCAGTCAAGTGTTTACCTCGCCCAATGTCAGATGGGATAGGCTCCAGCCCCCCACCACCCCAAAAGGGATAAGTGGTTTAGATGATGACGGATGGATCAATTACTTCTCCTGTTCAATTCTGTTAATAAAGTAACAAAGTTACAATATATATATATACATATCTTGATCTTTTGATCTTGTACAGTGTCCTTGAGTGTCCTGAAAGGCACTTTCAAATAAAATGTATTATTATTATTATATACATATACACTATAGATAGAATGGAAAACTGCTAAAAGTGTCCTTTAACCATTCTAGATTTGTTATTTAACATGTAGTCAACCACTGAAAACCTAACCTTGCAGTGCAGATGGATCTGCCTGATTCATTGGCTGAAATCACACATGTCCATCTTGCCAAGCTCCAATCTCCTACGACTTGACGGCCAAAAAGCGGATGGCTGAATCAGGGAACAGAGGCAGAAACTGAAGACATGACAACAGCATGAAGTGACTGCATGTTTGAAAACAATGGCAGCTTCTGAAGCAATTTCTGTGGATGCAGCAATATCTGCAGTTTTATCAGTAATGGACTCAATTATTTCTTTAAAAGAGGAGCAAAGAACGTTGCTTAAAGCTCTCCTGTTGGGAAATCATGCTTTTTTTGTTTTGGATGATCACATCAAGGAAGCCGGGAAACTGGGAAAGATGCAGAAATCCTCTGAGTTGTGTTGATGAGGTTCATGTCACATATAAGTGGTAAATGATACATCTATGTGGTATAATTCAATGTAAGATGATATAAGGACTGAAACATAGTTCAAGCTAACGGCTAACAACAGAGTCTAGCTGCTACGTCATACTGTGGCTTGATATTGATTGGTCTGTGATGAGTGTGACTGGCAGAACGATCGTCCAATCACCAGCTGCAGTTGTTTTTGAAGGTTCTGCCTCTGAAAAAAATTTTCAATGGGCTCTTCTCCAGATGTCAGGTTACTAAAAACCCACCAGGTTCACATGGTAAGGTGCCTTACATGTCTCCTCTACATGACAGAGTACCAAGTGCAGAAACTTTAGAATCATTACAAAGTTATTGTTTTTTTTTTTTCAACAGAGGCAATTGTGAGCTCACTCTTGAAGTATCAATTTTATCATAATGGAAGATGATATGTAAGCACTTTTGCTACACAAAAGCTAAAGCAACTACATGCAAAGAAAAGTCAGAGAGGGAGGTAAAGATCAACAGGTTGACAGGTAAGTAATAATAGCAACTGCCCAATGGTTTTTGTGTCTTAAGTTTTGTTTGACTGTTTGTTGATGACGTAAAACAAAATAGTCTCTCAGGCAGCCCAGTACTGATGAGCTGCAAGTGATCTCAATAACTGAATCAATAGTCTTAAAAAACAGAGAGCATTGTGTGAATTGTGGGGCAGTGTCACCACTGAAAAAGACTTTGCAAAGCTATTGGAAGTGTCACTCTACCGTACATCCTGGCTCTGTATGCAGTGAGTGGCAATAAATCTGCCTCTATCCTCAATATCATCTTGTGTCACTGTTTGGATTGAGCGCCCTCTGTTTAAAGGATTTATTGATCGTTGCTGCCAAATCCTCTTATTACCTTCACCATGGAGGTTATGTTTTAACAGGTATTTGTTTGTTTGTTAGTTTGTGAACAGGATAAGTTAAAAAAACAAAAAAAAAAAACAGAAACAGAATATTAAGAAACTGTCAGGGAATGTTTGTCATGGCTCCAGAAAGATATTATTTTGATGGTGATCTGAACCCAGATACAAAACTAGGATTTTTTCAAGAAATTGTCAGCTTGTGATATAGGGCAGTTTTCAACATCTTTGCTAATTAATCAAAAAGTCCTCGACTGATTTTGATACAATTTTCAGGGTATGTTGGTCATGGCAGAAGAAAGAAGTGATTTGATTTTGGTGGTGATCTGAAATCAGATGCAGGTCCAGGATTTTTTTTTTTTAAATGAATTGTTAACAACCACAATAGAGCAGTTTTCCTCTCTCTCTTTATCAACTTGGCTAAAAATGTCAGAAACGTCTTGTCAGAAATGTCCATCAGAAATAAAGTGTTTTTATTTTTCATTTCCTGTAAAGTAGCAATTTTGAAGATAAGAGGTTTGTGCCAGACAGCACTGATAATCATATCCTTGGCTCAAATTAAGTCCAGAATTCATGATGCCTCTGATCTTTCTTTTTGTAAAAAAAAGAGATTCTGTGTCTGCTAAACAGCTTCAAAATATAGGATTCATGAAAACAGAATGAAGGTCAGGGTCCCTCGGGTAACAAAGCTCTCTGACAAGCTCTTGTGTGTAGAAAGCAAATGGGGAAGAAAAGTGGATTAAAACGACCCTGTCAGAGGTCCTTGAATGTTCCACAGGAACGAATGAGTCAGAGGCTGCTTCACTGAAGGTAGCGAGGTGCAGAGATGCACAGAGGATGATGAAAGCTGAGGGAAAATAGCATGAGACTCACACCCAAGTGTGGATTTGTGTAATCACATGAAATTAGTCAGAAAATATCAAATTCTAAAAATCATGACATATCAGAATTCAGTGTATAAGACACACTTGTGACAGTATAAAGAAAGGTTTTTTACACCAGTGCAAATAACACCAAAGTAACTTACTGAGATGTGTTCTGACATCAAGCCAAGAGCAAACAAAATTGCACTACTGAGTAAAGCAGTAATGCAGTAAACATATCCACTTTCAGAGAGTCTTCTCCCTCACTAGGTCATAATCATAAATTCAGAGAAAGCAAGATAACTAATCTGATTTTTGCCCCAAATCCCCCCTTCTAACCAAAGGAAGCAAAGATCTGATTTTCTGGTGGTCTTGGAGATAATTTTACCAAATTAGTCAGTGGTGTGAGGTGATGTGTTAAAAGTGATTTTACTCTCCTCAGTCACCTCAGAGGAGGATAGGGGCTGCCCTCTACATTTATGTGAATTCATAATATAAAACATATTTAATATTTAATACCAGAAATCCTGCTGTGAGTGGAAAACACAAAGGGCAGCTGAGGACATCTTCTGTGCTTTGTCAGGGAGCAAGCTGGCTGATGCAGGAATGAAAACGCTAGATCAGGGGTGTCAAGACTTTTTACACCATTGGCCAAATTCAACAAAATGCAAGGATAACGAGGATGCATTGATAAATCTGCCCTGTATTGCAGTTTGTAAAATCATTCAGGGATAGATTAAGATATCCTTAATTATTCAAAATGCCTAAAGAAATAACAGCCTTAGTTCTGTTAATGGACATTGAGGACAAAGGGTCACCCAATGCAAATTCACGGTGGCCAATTAGATTTCTGGGGCCCTGGTTCGCCACTGAATGAGCTCCTGGCCAAGATGAGATCGGCCATACGAGCAGCAGAGGAGATGCTGACGGCTAATTTCCACATTTAGACTCAAAACAAGAGCAAATTGATCATGTTGTCAACACACTGTATGAAAACAGATCTGTTAAATCACACTTTTAAGTCTTCATGCGTCTGTCAGACTCTAACAGATCTTGCAGAGAGTTGTTTTGACTGAGACGGCACAGTTAAAGGTGACGAGTGACCAGTGGAGGTGAGTAAAGCATCTTGAGAGTTTTAGGTCTGTACTTTACAACAGTGTAGCTAAGGGATTACCTTTTATATTAAAGGATTAGCTCAGTGCTTTTGAAGTTGTGCTGTATCAGGTACTTGACAACAGTCAGTAAAAGGGCTGAAAGGGCTCCCAGCAGTGTTGTACCCTTAAGAGAACAAGCTGAGAAGACCGGAAAGTACACTACCCTTGGTGGGTACAGTTATTTTGTGTAATTGTGTGAGTTTTTCATTAAATGAGCCACAACCAAATGTTGGGTGAAATTTTAGATTGGGCACAAAATTCAATCGTGCTTAATTTTTCCTCCAGGAAGTCTCTTTGTTTGAAACTATTTTATGATGCAGCAAATAGCTATGTGTTCTTCCGCCTGTGTGCATTGATTTTGCTGATCTGGTGTTTAGCTCCATGAAATCAGAATGGTACAATAAGAGAGAAAACTAATAGTGACCCAAATGTGAGAGATTCTGACTCAAGTGACAACGATGTTCCTTTTACTCTGGATGCACAAGGTTGACATTATGAGCGGGAATATGCAGAAGAAGAAATTACTCAGAACAAGTTTCAGTCGGCGAAGTCACTGCACACATTTGCTGCATCATAAAATAGAGCCAAAGACACAGACTTCATGGAGGAAAAATTAAGCACTCCTTTTTGTACATTCAACCCAACATAGTCTTTCTGGGTCATTTTTAGATAAAATTCACACAGTTACGGGAAATAACTGTACCTTCCAACACCAGTGTACCTTACTAGTACTTTATGGATATTACCCTTTAATGCTTTGTGTAGGGCAAAGACAGCGGCAATCACTAAAAGAGCTACAGGTTCACAACTGCAGAAAAAAACTTTCCATTAAAGATGCAAAAAGCAATAAAATCACACAGTAGAACATTTAAAACCTGTTTTAAAAGTGTCATAGTGTGTTACAGATTTTACAGCATGAAATGAAAATTTTTTTCTGAACTATTGAATCCATGTGCAAACTTTCCAACAAAGCAAACCAGCGTTTAAGTCCAGACCAACCATGCAACGTGTAAAGCAACCTTTACATTTAAAAGTTTTCCTCCAAACTTGTATCAATATGCTTTGAATTTAAAGGTGTGAAAATGGATGCAGGGGAGGCTCACATGTTCTGCCTTTTTGTACTTAAAGCTCCAAAGATAAACCTGAATCCTACTGTATGCATTATGCAACTTCAGTATCTTTTGTTAGACCTTTTCAATGATGTGCACACCCACATCTTTCACCCTCTTCTGAGGTAATCCATCCGCTAAAAAGTATTGCTTGTAAATTTAAACAGGAGCCGTATATTTTACGTTTATGTAAGGCCTATGAGAAAAAAGTCAAAGCATCTGGCCCAAGAGATCCGCTCAGCTGAGGTCTGTGAAATATAAAGTGACAGAGGTGATCTTTGTGAAAGCTACGGATGATCAAAGTAGGTCAATGAAAAAAAAAAAAAAAGGGTTTGTTTTTGACACTAACAGGCTCAGATTGTTACTCAATATGTTATGCAAGGGATCAACTCAGAGATGCATTTTGTCAGTTCAAGGAAAACATCCATAACTGAAAAATTGTGTTTAAGAAGTTTCACTCAACATCTTTCAAAAAGACCTGTCTGGACTAAAGAAAGCTCAGCTAGGATCAGAAGGATCAGAGACAGCCCATATAGAGCAAGGCCTAGTATTTTGTAAGACCGTGGGAGAGGGGCAATACTGGGGCATAATACATGTTGTGTATAACTCACCCTCACACAGGATCAGAGTCAGCCATAGTTCTCACACCTAAACAAAGTGACATTCAGAGGACTCACTCTGTTTTCATCAGCTGCTTAACATTTATGAACACAGTCAGCTGAGAGTCACAATTTAACGGGACAAACCATTGTGCACACCATGCACAGAGTGTCTGTTTTATCCATCAGCCATTTGCCCATACTAATCTGATTTTTCTATTGATTACTGATGGGATTCACCCAGGTGAATCTTAACTCTCAACTAAATGATCTCCACCCGCATTAGGGAGTTGACTGCTCTCTGGTGCCTCAATGTCCTTCAATATTGAGCGGAGTCATATTTTTACACTCAGAGCACAGGTGGATGAGTAGAAGCTGGAATATCAAGTTTATCTCAGGCCTTGCTTTCTTGTGTATCACAGCAGCAACACGATCAAGGAGAGACAGTGAAGTCTACACAATCAAGCTACGCAGAAAGAGATATGAGGATCAGGTCATTCTTTCAGAATAAAACACTCTTTGGTCTCCGCTGAAGAAAGGGCAAAGAGCTTAATTATCTGTATTTCTTTATGGCCCAACATCAAATGATCCACGACCTGGAACCAGTCCAAAGCCCAGTGGTTGTGGACCTATCATGAAGGCTATGTTGGTATACTTGAACAGTGGTCTTTCAACTTATGGGTCTGGACCCAAAGGCTGGATATGAATATGTGCCCAGATGAAAAGAAAAAGAAACACACTGTCCCAACAACAAGTGCCTGATCAAATATAACTAACAAAAGTTTAACAAAAGAAGTGCTTTTTAACAAAGTAATCCAACAGTTATCCATCCATTGTCTATGCTGCTTGTGTCTTTCATGATCACGGAGGCTGGATCCTGTCCCAGCTGACATTGGGTGAGAGGCGGGGTACACTCTGGATTGGTCACCAGATGATGGCCACAAAGAGAGACAGACAACCATTCACACCCACACTTAAAGGCAATTTACAGTCAGCAAACAACCAAATGAGTATGTTTCTGAAAGAGAGAGGTTCTGAGAGAAACCATGCACGGGAGGAGCATAAACTTGACACAGAAAGGCCCTGATGGACACAGGGTTCAAACCAGCAACCTTATTACTGAAGGGCATGTGCCCTATCTTAAATAACTCCAAACTGATTTCATTTATACACTTCTCTAGTTTGCACATTAATTTTTATATTTTTGTACTATTTTGCTCAGATACTTCACTATGAGAGCAGCACGGTGGCACAGCAGCTTAGTGCGCAGGCCTCACAGCAGGAAGAGTGCTTGTTTGACCCCTCGTGTTGACCTTGTGGTCTTTCTGGGTGGAGTTTGCATGGTCTCCCTCTGCCTACATGGGTTTTCTAAAGGCAGGTCAGGCCAGTTAGGTCAATTATTGACTCTAAATTGTCCTAAGGTATGAATGTGAGCGTGACTAGTTGTCTCTCTATGTGGCCCTGTGTTTGGCTGGTGACCAGTTCATGGGGTACCATTCCTCTTGCACAACACCACCCTGCAACCTGAAAAGGATAAGTGGTATAAATGATGGATTGACTTTTATATATGTATATATTTACCTCCGCCAAATAGGTCATGTTTTTGCCCTGTACGTTAGTCTGTTAGCAAGATTACACGAAAACTACTGGATGGATTTACATGAAAATTTTATTAGAGGTTTGGTTTCGTCCAAGGAAGAAGCATAAGTTAACATTGGGATGAATTTAAAAAAATCATATCTCTGACATCACTTGATGGATTTGTTTCAAAATTCACAGGATTACATATAAAATATACCTCTATCATCAAGGTAAATTTCATCTGGATCCGATTCAGACTGACGTCACAAAAGAACATTGAAGATTATAATGGCAAATCCCATTCATTTCTCCTCGGCAGCTGTGAGGGCTTCGCCCCTTTCCATCATTATGGGAATTGTAGTTTATTCGGATATGTGACATAATTACCCAGCTTCCCTTGCAATGCCGGTGGAGGAGCTCTCTACATGGACAGACATGAGCAGAGACTTGACCGTCAAATCGGAGCGCGTGGTGATCCAGAATTGTATCTTTTACAGGGGTTGTGGAAAAGCCACTGCCGTAACCGAGCTGCTGGCAGAGGTCTGTGCTCTGTGAGTGCTTTTCTACTTTTTTATTTATTGTTAAAATAAATTTTACTCTTTGTGTTCTCTTTTAAAATTGATACAGAGTTTCTTTCTGTACTTTATTGCTGATTTAATCTCTGGTTTGAACCAAAAAGCAGAGAGTTCTGGCACAAGTGCAAACAAATCAGGGCGAACAAGCCTCCAAGTTCAGACTTCATCAAACTTCTCTCTGCTTCCAGCTGAGACGATAAGTCATCTCAGGGCATTTATGAGCTCACAACAGCGGCTGCACAGATCAGTATTCATTTCCAGCAGCAGAGCAAGTTGCACTCCCATCCCTTGAGCGGGTCAAGACCACTGAGCATGCTGGTGCTCGTGCTCTGATAAGCCACAAAACAGCCTCTCATGGCACAGCTGCTTCGCCCTCTTCATCTCTGTCTCTTCACCTCTTTCCCTGCACACGCACACAAACACATACACAGAGGCACCCGGCTATGCCAGATGAATGGCTGGGTTGATACAGGGCAGAATGGACATGCCAGCCCTCACTGGAAAGGTGAATAAAAGGAGAAGGGGAGGCGAGGGTAAGGAGGTTTCCAGGGATAAGCGGGTCCAGTAAGAAAGCGCTCTTCCTCGCCCTTTCATGGTGAATCATATCCCATTAAGTGGGTTTTGTCCTGTGATGAGGATGCTGCTGGCGCTCCTCAACAATCCCATTACAGATCATAAAGGGAGCCGGGGATGTGGCCTGAGAGCACTCGGGCTGCTCCTCAAAGGCAGCCGGGGCTTTGTGTGCGTGCGCAGGCTGAGCCACATCTGTTAATGTCTTTTTAACTCCAGGTGAATGTTTGGAGCTCCTCTGATGCTGACTGGTTGTTCCTGCTCTGTGGTTTGCTTCTCTGGGACTTTATTGGGATGTGACTTTGGCTGAAGTTTCAAATTAAAACTGATGGTGTGACAACAAAGAGCAGCTCGGTGAAGTGGGAATATAATGAGAGCGCTATATGAGGTTGAAAATACTGCATCTCCTTATATTTAATTCTGCTGCCATCAGTGTAAGAATGGTCAACAAAATAATCAAGAAGCTTTTAAATCTTCTTTAACCCATTTACTCAGCCTGGCTTTTCTGTAGAGCATTATTATGTATATATATATATATATATATATATATATATATATATATATATATATATATATATATATATATATATATATATATATATATATATGTATATATATATATTTTTTTTTTAATTTATTTATGAGTATCACTTATAACCTTACTTTATTATTAAATTGAAGTTTAATATTTTATGGTGATGTTTTATGTTACATTTAGCATTTGCTTACATATTTCGATATAGTTTTTTTCATCTTTTTACATTTAATCATTTTAGATTTAATTTTAATCTTTTAACATGCTTATTTATTTATTTGTTTTAAATGTATTGTAAGTGTTTTATTGCTTTGCATTTTCTCTTGTATCTTTTTTGTAATTTTATCAGTCATCTTAATTTTATCATGTCTTTTACTTTAGCTTCTCTGGTGTGCATTGGTCTCTAAATCCTCTTGACATACTACCTACTATAAGCACAATTACAGTGGAACACCACTTAGTAAATGGACCTCTGCAGAGTGTTTATTTGCTGGGTGGTTGTAAGAAAATGTTTATCATTATCTATGCATGTGTATGTATGCATGTCCTTATATGTGTATGTTCGCATGTATGTATGTATGTATATATGTATATATCTAAATAGATATTATACATAATATGTACAGATATATACATACATATCTTTTGTCAGTCATTTTTCTGTCTTGATGTGAAGCACTTTGAGCTGTAATTTAATTTGTATGAACTGTGCTATATAAATAAATTTTGGTTGATTAATTGATTGGTTTAAAGTTCCATAGACTTGTCTGTTTTTATGTAACGGTCATACAAGCTGTCACAGGCAGCTTTGACCGTTGATATTTCACAGATTTCAAGTGTTTATTAGGCTGTTTGACCATGTTTTTTATTGACCTGAAACGTCTGAAGGCAGCAGCTCAAACAGAACATGTCCAGGTTGGGATGAGTCTTCTGTTACGCTCTGGGCTTCACTGAAGGAGGGGAACACCGTACAGGACTTCCAGAGGGGTCAAAGGGCAGTCAGTGATCCTATGGTTGGTGGTGACGACCCTCCTTGTCTTTGTAGAGTTGTTCCTTGTCGGTCTTATAATTTTATTTTAAGACGCTCTGTAGAGCACTAGCAGTTTCTGAATGAGACCATTTTTTCTTGCGGAAGTAGTCTTGTTGTGAGAAAAAAGTTCATTTTGTATTTTGCAAGAAATAAAACAGTTCAAGGACACTTTTGGCAAATGTGAACTAATTCAGTCTTAAAGCTCAGCCTCTCATTTTCATATTATCTCTTTATCCGGCAGTTGTAACGCTTCATAATATTCCAATTCAGAGAAGATCTAGAAATATTTTTTATTTAAGAGATCCCGCAAATGAAAGTTTAAAGTCATTTATCACTCTTATCCACTTCTGAGTCACCGACTGAAGATGAATAAAGAGGTACAAGCTGTTAACACAGATGGTGAGGCTTCTTAAAGAGAAGGCCTGACTCTGAATGATGAACTTAGTGTAGGATATGTACTCTACATTTATCTCTGTTAAAGTAAACAATATTTATATCCAAAGTCTAACTAAGCACTGTTTTCTTTCAAGATCAAAACCTGTCAATAGAAATTGAGTGATACTGTTGATAATTTATGGTCCAAATCTTGACATTTCAATCCAAGTGATTAAAATTCATCATATTGTGTTAAAATGTGTATAACAACTAGTCCTCTCAGGTTGAAACCCAATTAACACAACTGAAGGTTACTACTAGCTGATATCATGAGCTTATGTTGTGCTCAAGAGTGCATCCAAATTTTTCCCTGAACTTTATCTTCGTAGAAGCAGCCAGTAGTTGAAATGCAGTGGTCACAGCAGGCCCAGCCAAAGCTGTGACGCTCTGACTGTGGATAGTGTCATTGGTGTGCCTGAAGTGGAAGATTAACCATATTTTTCTTAAACCAATGTTCTTTTGGTCAAAATAAAACCATTTCATCATGAAAACCCTCTGTTGTAAATTAATAACCATGTTACTAAGTTAAGGCAGCCTTCAGGAGCTGGCAAACACATCACATGCAACTCATGTTAAACTCGAAATGCTCAGTTAGAGCTCCTGTCACTTTAAGACCCCCCTCCCCTCATGTGGGCCCAGTCTGCTCTAATTGGTTGACCGACCTGCTCTGTAGTAATTGGTCAGTTTGCTTCTCTGTGTCATGCTGTCAGTGACTTTGGACTCTGCACTGGGCTTTCTACTCTGAGCCAATGGGCTTAAACTGCTGATGAAACAACAGTAGGACGACACACTGGTAGGTCTTTTTGGGCGGACGGGGGTAACAAGCTGTTTTAGGAAGCTTTTGACACCTTAAACGGGGGGAGAGAAGACATGCTGATGTTAAAGACTGTGCTGTCCTACACATAAGAGACATATAAAGCACACTGAAGGCTTAAAAAACTCAAAAATCAGAATACTGGCTCTTTAAGAAATATTTTTTAGAGCTAAAAGCTTTCTTGCTAACATGTGAACAGTTTTAAACCATGCATATAATTTCTGTCCAAAAAAACAGCTTCCTTTAAATAAAGATATTCATGCCTCCAAACTCAAGATGAAGATTCGTTTGATTTCTTTATTTTATACTGAGCCATGCACAAATCATGTAGGCTGTTTGAACTGAACTTTTATTAATGGACATAATATCCAAGAGAACTCAGCTTGATTTAAAAAAAAATCATGTAGTGAAGATTTCTATATTCCTTAAACATGGCATCCAGATAAACATTTTTCTTTCTTCCTTTTTAAAGCGAACAAAAAACTTCAAAGAAATAAACCTCACAGCAGGAAACATCCATGAAGTGGACTACTTATCAATTATTAACAGTGAGACCAGTCTTCACATCAAAGAAGTCAGAGTGAGCAACAAAACAAGAACAGAAAGGGCAAAGCCAAAGAAGCCCCCACTGTCAACACTCTCCAGGATCAAATATTGAGTGATGTGGGTTATGAACTGGAAGAAACTGAGTTTAGCATCCAGTGAGGCAATTAAGGAATCAAATCTTAACTAATTTTGCCAAGCTTACTTTAAGAATAAACCAAAGGCTCATTTATTGTAGAGATTAAGTCAGGGGGGCCATAAAGGGGTAAAATTAGGAAGATTATAGGGACCCATGACTGAGAGGGACCCCTCAAAACATTATATTGTCAGTATTTTTTACATATCAATTGCAAAATTTAAAGATGTCTTTTCTCTTAACAAATACAATGCTTTCCTTCTTTTGAAAGCAAAAACATACAATTTAAGCATATTTTGCACCAGTTAACTCACTTAAAACTACCAGCGCAAACCTCCGCCAAGGTAGCTCACATATTGCTGTTACATCTATAAGCAATAGTTCCATGATAAAGTTACCATCATAATATGATTCATGACCCTGAAAACACACACCTAGCACACAGAATCATGTTGATATCATTATTAGTTAGACAGTTAATGAGCAAAAACGATTGTTCGCTAGTAGTGGATATCTGGATCAGCACCAAAATCTAATAATTTTTAAGTTGGGCCATTCCCAACATCTCCTGAAAAGTTCAGCAAAATCTGCCTGTCAATTTTGCGTAATCTTGCTAACAAACAGACAAACAAACAAAAAAACGACAAACAAACAAAGAAAACAATCATACACTGGCAAAAAACATATCCTCCTTGACAGATTTTTAAATATAGTAAGAAAGAACAATTTAAGCATATTTTGCATTGGTTAAACCACTTAAAATAACATAAATATTAAAAAAGAGGCCCCTTTGAATATTTCTGGGTAGCATATTCAAATTTTGGGGTCTTTTGAAAAAAAAAAAAAAACAGGTTATAGAGCAAGATAAATGTAAAAGCTGCAAAAGTATTGAATCTTTTACAGGGTTAAAAGACCAGGGATTCATGAACTGACTATCTGATCAATGAAGACTTGAAACAGAGATACAGGGCAGGAAAAATCCATGCTCTCATTTTTTTGTACTAGGGTGACCATAGTCCTCTTTTGCAATTGCAATTCCTCCCTTTTTGATCGTAAAATTATGTCGGTGGGTTTTTAAAAAATTGCCTTAAATGTCCAGGTTTTGCGCAACTTGTTCTACAGACGATGCTGCCGCCAGTGACAGAAAAACACATGCACGATTCAAACTTCCGTAACTCCTTGGGTATCCATGCTATCCAAATAATTCTAACAGATTCTGAAAGCTGAGAAGTGGAGATTTCCAGTGATACAGGGTACATTACAGTAGGGGATGGATTGCCAGAGGGGGAGGTACGGAAATTAAGCTGACTGAGCTGGAGGGCAGCGAGAAGATTCAGAGAAAAATGTCTGAGTCATTTAGATTTTCTGTGTAAATAATGTAAAAATATTGTAAATAATGACACGAGTATCGTTCTGTAGTGTTTTCTTGTCATTTTTTTTATTGTATTTTTGCCTGTTCATCTTTTTCGTCTTCATACTTCGTGTTCAGAAATAGTGAAATAATAAAATAATTTAAAAAATGATACATAATAATAAATAATATAAAATACGTTGAGTTCGATTTTGTCTTCTCAAAAATGTTGTACATGTTCATTTAGAATTGTTTATAAAGAGGAACCTGGGGAAAATTCAAATCTCTTTTTCTCAATAAATCAATCAATCAATCAATCAATCAATCAAACTAAAGCACTTTACATACATAAAATGTAGCACAAAGTTCTGTAAATTCAAGTACACAAGCAGATAAGAGTCAGGGGATACAAAATAAAATACAAAACCCCACGCACCCTCCCAGTCCACATTTAACACAGACAGCCATTCACACGCACACTCAAGGACATTAAATCAGGACTCTTCAAAAAGCCACAAAGGACTTCTCTTGTAATTACACACTGTTTTAGGCATTTACAGCTGAATAATGACAAATACTTTTTGAGTTTTATTTTTTCCTGAAAAAAGGTGCAAAATAATTTACTCAGAGAGCATTGTCTGACACATTTATTGACAAAAAAATAAAAAAAAAGACAAGGCGACCATTTGTATTCATAGTAGTAAATATTTATATTAAATCGCTGTACTGGACCACTGGCATTATTCCAATGTACCTACCTGTCAGGATATTGAGCGTGCATGCCGCATGCGTCAAAGCGCAACATAACTGGTCCTCTTTTTGGGTTTTCAGAATATGGTCGCCCTATTTGTACCCAATTCTGACCATCCATCTGAATGTGTCAGCAAGAATTGAGACTCATCACACCAGGCAATATTTTCCAATCTTCAGCGGCCAGTTTTGATAAGCCTGTGTTGTCCTGTTCTTAGCTGACTGGAGGGGCATCTGGTGTGGTCGTCTGCTGCTGTAGCCCATCTGCTTCAAGATTCAACATGTTGGGCATTCAGAAATTTTCGGCATACCTTGGCTGTGAAGATTTATTTGAGTTAGTGTTTCCTTTCTATCATCTCAAACCATTCTCCTCTGGCATTTTTGCCCAGAGGTCTGCTGCTTGCTGGATATTCTCTCTTTTCAGACCATTCTCAAACCCCTGAGATGGCTAAGTTGAAAATCCCAGTTGATCAGCAGTTTCTGAACTACTCAGACCAGCAAGTCTGGCACCATCAAAACCACATTCAAAGTCACTAAAATCACCTCTGATGCTCAGTTTGAGCATCATTTCTCTGCCACGATTTTCTCTCCCCAGTGTAAACAGGATCATACATCAGGTATCCCATGCTAATATTTGTTCTCATATGCATACATAGGAGCAGCAGCACACTTTGCATTCAACCTTTCCCAATATAACAAGGTACAATTTGCTTACAAAGGTAGAAAGCAGCCAAATTGGCCCTGTGGCATTTCTAGTGGCACACACACATGCACAAAAGTAGGTTTCCATACAGAACTCAGAGTGTAACTTCCACAAAAGTATTCAACAGCTCATTATTTATTTCTCTCATTATGGATGTGGATCATCTGAGCTTTACATTCAGCTCCTGAATCGTGTACACGTTCCTCTCCACAGCTCGCTCTGAGCCAAACTCCGGCACCAAGGCCTCCCATAAGCATCGCCATTAATCAAACAGGCAGCTCGGCTTTTTTGAGAGAACAAGCAAGTGGCATAAATAACTACAACATCAGGGGAAAGAGGGGTCGGAAATAAAGAGACACTGCTGAATAAGAAGTGAGACAGAGAGAATCACAGCCAAAGTCACCTTGGGCCCAGCTGATTTACAAAACTGTGACATAACTACAAAGAGGGCTGTAAATACAACAGGCATTAGCAGCTGTTTATGATGTCAAGGTGTATATCTGCAGCCTTCAATTTGGCAACATGTACATTTTTATCTTTCATAGTTTTAAAATATGGACAGCTACAGAGTGCTAACAGCTTGCCTTTTTGGGCAACAGTTGCTCCCACTGAGCTCTGGTGTTGGAGCCAGCTAATGTGAGGGCCAAAGCCCATGTTGCAATTTAGCCGCCCAGGCAGGTATCACTTCCTGAAGGCAGAGAAATATCAGCCATCTCATTACAGCGACAGAAAACCTGCTAGAGCATAAACCAGCAGGCTGAAGAGGGTCATATCATTAAAACGGATTTCATTTCCAAGCAGCCACACAGAACATGGTGACACTGAAGCTTTTCTCCACCACAGCCTGAAGAACAAAAAACCTTTTTTTTTTTTTTAAATAGTTCAGTAATTATACAAAAAAGTAAACTACTATTAAAGAGATGTTGTTTTTTTTTAAAGAACCATGATGAGAATTGTGTGATGTTTTTAAAAAATGTTCAGGTATGGGCCTAAAAAAACAAATGATTAAAAGACAAAAGTTGGAAAAGAAGGAAAAAAACAGTAAAACATTTCTAAAGTGTGTCAGTTTCTTTATCAAGCCAAAACAGAGACTCTGCAGGATTGATCATTGTAATGCTCTTTTTTCTGGTCTTCCTCCAAAGAATATTTATAGCTTCAGCTGCTACAAAACTCACCTGTAAGGATGCTGACCAAGACCAGAAAGAAAGTGCACATTCGACAGATTTTAATTGTCTGAATTGGCTTCCAGTGTCTTTTAGAATTGATTTTAAGGTTTTTTTTTATTAGTTTATAAATGTCTTAATGGTCCAGGCTATTTATCTGATTTGCTTTTATAATATGAGCCTGTGAGAGCCCTCAGGTCTTCAGGTGGTGTTTTTTTTGTCATGCCAGAAGTTCGAAGACTCACAGTGAGGTAGCTTTTAGTTGTTAAGGCCCATTTATGTGGAGCAGCCTCCCTGCAGAGGCTTCATATGTACAGTGCCCAGCATAAATGAGTACACCCCCTATTAAAAGTGTTGTATTAACCCTTTAATGCCTGAAAACACAAATTATAGCCAGAAAATTCTAATTGTTTGGGGCTGAAGTGTTTATTTTACTTTCTACTGAAATCATAAAAAATCAACATTTCCATAAAATTTAACATATATATTTTTTGTATCTCATTTGATACCTTAGGTGTTTTTGGCAACCGATAATCTATTTGAGGGCATTTTTATCATTTATTTGTATTGTATTCAGATGTTTTTTTTTCCGTAATTTGTTGACCATATTGATTATATAGAGGTATTATAAAAGTATATATCAGATATGATACAACAGGCATTAAAGGGTTAATTTTTATTTTTTAATTATCTATTTATTATTTTTACCATAACATGAAATTAAAGGTAATATGATAACTAAAATTTAGCTTTGCTCCCACCCCTTTGATTGGGGTGTACACGTTTTTGATCTTAAATTGAGAAAAATACTTTTTTTGTGTGTGACTTAAAAAATCTTGTTTGCAATCAATTGCCCACATTTGGGTGAGTATTTTGTGGTATAGTATGTCATAGAAAATTTTGATTTTGAAAGGAAACTAAAGGTTTTCTGACAAATCTGAAGGGGTGTACTCATTTATGCTGATCAGCCACACCCCTAACTAGGCACTGCCTCCAGCCTTTTTCCGATTAATAAAAGAAAAGTATGAAAAAGGTTCTTATTCAGTTGGGCAGTAAAAATGTTAAAGGCACTCATTTGAGGATAATTTGGACAAACTGTTGGCTGCAAAAGGCTAGAATTATGTCCTGCTCCACTGATCCTGGGAAATCAGTGCAGAAATCTTAAATAATATCCTTTAGTGTTTGGCCAGCTTTCTGTCCACCCTGGAGGAGCTGCAGAATTTTGCTTTTCTGAATCTTCTTTTTTTCCCATCCCCACAAACAAACACTAAATAATAGAGGGAGTTTGGCGACTGAGGGAGGTTTTATTGACATCATTGCACTTTCCTCATTTACTTCAGTCAGTCAGCGCCGACTCTCAGGCTGCAAAAACGTCAAAATACTCCAAGGTTTTTACATTTTTGAAGGTGTGAACATGTCATTCATATTTGTGAGGAGGAATGCACAGATTATTATCACTGACAAAGACTATTGAGCTGCAGCAGAGCAGATTCTTCCTCTCCCTTTGAGTCCTCTCGCTCTCTCTCCTCACCATCACGTCCTCTATGAAACGTATCCTCATTAGTCGCCAACATTGTGACACGTGCACTTGATCACCCTCAGTTCAGCCTGCAGTATCGATCAGCCGGGCACGGCCTTGCAGATCCGCTGGGGCACCGCAACTCACCGCCGACTCCTCAAGCGCATTGATCATAGAAATACATAAATAATAAAGTGGCATGTCATTCTGACTCGCTATTGATTTCCCCATTAGTGGCTGATTGATACAAGCTTTGAATGTCAGGAGTCGCATTGATTGGCAAGAGTCCACGCACTCACTTGTGAGTTCATGGCGCTTTTCCAGCTGCTCTGCAGGCTCACACCTGGATGGGCTGAAAGAGAGGTCAGCAGCTGTACTCTGTCACTGAGCTGCGTTTGGGATTCACGTCTTTAACATGCAGGCTGTGTTTACTCCTCTATTTGACCCTATTTTGTAATGATAGCATTCAGATCTTTTCACACCAACCAGCAAATCTCCTCCTTGAATAAAGCAGATATTGATACCAACAAACAATTTTTATCATCACATTGAGACAAAAGATGCTCGAATATGTGTAATGTGGGGAAATGTGGACTATTTTACATGTCTACACTGTAAAAGGTAGCTGTAAATTTTACAGTAACTTGCAAGCAGCTTGGCACCAATAGGTTACTTTAAACTTCTTTAAAGTGGTGTTGTAATGCACTTCATAGCATGATTACTGGATTTATAATATCACACCTATTTTTTATGTATTTTTTCATTCTTTTGTTTTCATTAACAGCATAATTACTGTAATATCAACAACATAACACCTACCATATTTTAATTTATTTTATCATGCCTTTGCTTCAATTTAATACATAATTTCTGTAATTTCAATAACCTTAACCTACTATATTTTTCTTAATTAAACAATCTTGTGATTTAATTCACAGCTTATCTACTGTATTTTCAGTAAAATTTACCAACTATATTTTAATTTATTTTATCATTTCTGTTTTATTAATTCACAACTCATTATATATACATAATATTTCTTTATTTGTATTTAATTTATCAATACTTGTTTTAATTGACAGCTGTATAACTGAATAACATTATACATTCCTCATTCCTGTGTTTTAATTTACGATTAATATCTTTATTTTAAAAACATTTAACCTTCTATATTCCATTAATTTCATCATTCATCTTCTTTAATTCACATTATAATTAATGTTTTCAATACCATCATACCTACTATATTTGAATTCATTTTATCATTCCTGTTTTCATGTTAAGGGAGGGTAGCCCTAAAGTGATAGGATCTTCAACAGAGTCTGTCAGGCAGAGTAAGACTAGAGATGATTTAGGTTATCATTCTGTAAAAGCTGGCGGGTTTTTTGAACATTAGTGACGAAAACATACTCCAGCAGCCATTGAAATCATATCTTTGAACTGAAGTTAGGGCAAAAGATGACCTATTGAAAATGAAATTATGAGCCTTAAAGAAGCCATAAGGGACCTGTGGATCCACATAGGAGTGTATTTTTTAATTTATGATTCAAACTAGGGATGCATGATATTTGATTTTGCCGATATCTGATGTGCTGGTATCTCTGAACTCATTATGACTGATACAGAACACAAAGTATTGAATTTATGAAGTGTGTCAGTCTGTTAGTGTGAGGACCAGATGAAACAAAAGAAAAACAAAATTTAACTCTTAAAAATAAAATCAATTGATTTTTGAATGCAACCATGCATTGATAATAAGGTGAAGCATCATGGTTTGCAGATATTACAGCTGATAAATGGCCAATTTCCATAGCTGATAAACTGGCTGTGAATATCTGCAAAAATTTCGATATCAGCCTATACTGATATTGTACCAATAATATTGTGTATACCTATGCTTTAGGGCTGGACTACACGTATATGGATATGTTTTTAACCAGATACCTTCATCCTGGTTTAGAAAAAAAACTCTGTCCACACCACAGAAATATCTCTGTCCATACGAAGAGGCAAAACTGAAAACGATAGCCTCTGAAGCCTGCAATGCCATGCCCGGCTGATAGGTGGCAGGTTAGCAAAATGTGAAAACCACAGAAGAAGAACATTATGAGCTTGCGCAGTCAAAATCAGGAAGAAGAAGCAGTCTAACGGTCTAACCAAAACAAACAAACAGCCTAAGTTACCGGTAAGAAGACGGCGAAAAAAACTAATAAAATAGAGTCTTTTGTATGGACGGACCATGAGTTGGACTTGATACTTCATGTAACATTAAACTACAAAAACAAAAAGGGCTACAGTGTGCTACAGTGGCTTGTTGCTAGGTGCTTGACATCATCGCGTCAACACCAGCTCCATTTAACATCGCTACACCGATCCACTCAACCGGACATTTTTTTATTTCTCCACTTTTTTATCCATTTTAAAATATCTCTATTTATGTGGGTGAAATCGCTGTGTTTGTGTGGTTGAGAGGCCCAATTGGATGGAAAAATGTGCATTTAGGAATATATCGTATTCGTGTGGTCCAGGCCTTAGTTGATAATCCTGATGATACTGAGCAAAGCTTTTTAAGGACATAATGTATTTTGCTCTAAAATGTTCACATTTATTAAAAAATATCAGAATCATAATAAGAGCTATTTTTAATTTTGTACTTCCACTCATTCCACTCAACATTTTTCAGAGAGATCTGTCATTCTCTCAGTTTTAGCAGCTTTAAAGTTTAATACCCACCATGACGGAGACCAGCCATACTCATTGTTACCATGGAAACACTGGACATCATGCCAAAGCTTGCTGCTACTGGAAGCTGTTGTTGTGTTCCTGTTTGTCATTCATATTTTGTACTGCGAACTTGTGATAACCTTGCACAGCAGCTGTGATCAGCCTGATTCAATGTCTGTGATCAGGCAGATTCATCTTGCCAAGCTCCAGTCTACAACAACTGTGCTCCGCCCAAAGCGGCATGGACCAATCAGCTTCCTTTAAGGCAGGAAGTGACTGCTTGTACAGAGATTAGCATAGATGCTATCAGCTCTAGCAGCAGTTTTATCAGATCAGGACCACATTTCTTTATTAAATGAAAAACAAACAGCACAGAAAGCACCTGTCCATTGTAAAGATATTTTCACTCCACTCTCAACACCTTTTGGTGAGAGTATATTTAGAGCTTACACCACAGCAGTAGCTTAAGTATTGAATCTTTTACAGAGTTAAAAGACTTATTGGTCAGTAGTGAATGTGATTGACAGAAAGTTTGTCCATTTACCTGCCCGATGCTTCTGAAAGGTTCTGCCCTCCCAAAACACTTTCTCTGTGTCTGGATGGACTAGTGAGATTTATTGAATGGTCCTTCTACTGTGTCAGATTAAACTTGTGATGAACCTGAACCAGTAAAGTTCTTTAAAGTTCTTTAAATTGAACTGAATGTGAGAGTAAATGGGTAAAAAAAAACACCTTGAGGAGTCAGAAAAACTGGAGAAGCACTGTGTTAGCTTAAGCCCCCTTACCATTTGCAGACTCAAGCCCTTTAATTGGTCCACTGTACAGCACTGAGTGATGGCCTGAGTACATCCAGGAATTTTGTGACAATAATGTGATCGAATGGCTGCAGAGATAAACAAATACAACACTTGGTCGTGTCCCTGCACAGACTAGCCTCATACTGGATGCCAGTTTACCGTCCAGCAAAAACAGTTTATGATCAGTGTAGATTGAGCAGTGTTCCCTCACACAGCATTTTTTTCCCCTTGTATTCATTTGAAATTGATGTAAAATGAGCAAAATGAAAGGTGCACTTGAAAAGTGATGTTTTTTATTGCTTTTTTTTCCTTTTCTTTTTGGGTTTTTTGTTGTTGCTTTTTTGTAGGGGGGGTGGGGGGTTTGCTGGGTCTTAGTTGCTGTGGAGACCACCAGAAGAAGATGAAGTTTCGGAGTTTCTTCGAATAAACCTCAGGAACCTCTTCTTGAGAGATGAGTCCTTCTTCAGCTGCGCCTCCATCAGCTGACCCTCGAGGTTGGCAAGCCTTTCAGCGAAAGCGTTGGTCTGCTCAGCTCTGTGCTTTTCCACCTCCTCCAGATTCTGCTAGGTAACAATGAGCTCGAGGTGGGAGGTCTTCTCCCGCTTCCAGTACTGCTGCATTTTCTCCATCTCCTGTTGGGCCTTGATTAGGGCAACCCTCATCTTGAAGCTATCCTCCACCAGCTCAGCTTTCTCTTCCTCCACTGGTGTTTCTGATGGGCCAGGTCTTTTTTGGCCTTCACCAGTTCCCCCTGGAGCTGGGAGGCCTCCCTTGCATGTTCAGCCTGGAGGTCAGACTTCTCCTCACATTTTTTCCTCCATGCTAGACATTTCCTCCTTGTGTTGGGCTTGAAGACTGGATTTCTTCTCCAACTGACTTTGGAGGTCAATGATGGTGTCTGCAGCCTCATCCATGGCGGTTTTGTGCTCGGCCCTTTCATCTGACAAGGAGTTGAGAGGCTGAACTTTCTCTTTCTCCCAGGAACATTTTTGCGTGAAAAGCTCATTTTTGGTCTCTTTCAGCTCCTCAGCACTGTTGATGAGGGCCACCCTCTGCTCCTCAAGGAGTGGCCCTCTCCTGGTTCCTCTGCTCAGCCTTTGACCTGCAGGACTGGGCTAGGAGTTCTGACCTCTCTTCCTCCCACTGCTGACTCTGGTTTGTTAAGTCCTCTCTGGCCTGGTTGAGATCCTCCCTCAGAGTTGTGACCTTTGTGGTAAGTTTAGCTAGGACCTCTTCATTGGATGCTGTGGTGGTGGCATCTGTCAAACGACTGGCATTGTCCTCTTCCAACTGCTTCTTCAGGCTCTCCTAGGTCTCCTGTGCCTCATGAAGATCCTTACAGAGCTGTTGGACCTCCAAAAGGAAATTATACCGATCCTGGCCAAACATATGTGCCTGCCACTGCAGGCCCATTAAAGCTTTTGAGAGATCCTCCTTCAGTCCCTTATTCTCCTCCAAGAGGACATGGACCATGTCAGGGGCTGCTGTGTCAGCTTCATCTCTGTGGTCTTCAGTGTTGTCTCTCTTGCTTACCACAGTGATGTCGTTCCTTTCAAATCCAGGACCTGGCTCTTATTGGTCCACAACTGCCTCTGGTTTGGAGGCCTTTGGCGGACTGGCTTCTGGCTTGACAGCCTCTGGCTGAATGGTCTCTGGTGTGGATCCCCAAAAATTAAACAAAAAACAATTTACTTTCCCAAATGTGTACCTCAACTGATTATGCAGTCATAAATTTCAACTCCTCAGATGTCTCTTTATTTTTTCATTTTTGTGGTTATTTCATTATATTCAGCTGCTGCTTGTTACCTCAGTGGACTGGAAAACAATAGCCACTGCTGATTAGTGTTTTGCCAGAGTATTGCTAACGACATGCATGTAGTCCTGCTTTGACTACATGGACTTTCTCCAAATTTCCACACAGTCGGCCTGCACTGCAAAAACTCAGATCTAGGCGAGAGTATTTGTCCAATTTCTAGTCGGAAAAATCTCTCCAGACTTATTCAAAGGCACAATTCCCTGACATGTGTGTATTAACATCTTATTTGCAGATATCAGAACTAAATATAAGGCCCTTAGCTGCTTGTAATAAGTAAAAATTATCTGCCAATGATATGAGCCAAAATAACCTTCAATGGTGTCTTAAAATGTAATGCTCTATCAGAGGAGTTGTTAAAGCTGAATTTAAGATCCTCAGTAAAACTTTACTTGTTTCATTGGCAGATATTTACTTATCACTACAAGCAATTCTGTACCTTATTTTTTTTTTGCCTTTTATTCCTTGTAGTAAGACATTTATCAGGACTTGTTGAGTGAATATGAATTGAAATAAGTGCATTAGATATTTTTGGCCTGAAATTAGACAAACACACTTGCCAAGATCTGAGTTTTTGCAATGTGCGTAGCAACACGTTTGCACTGTGGCATTGCACCAATCAATGTTAATCCTTCAGAGACAGAATCTAAAATTCTTTAATAATCCCTTAAGGAGAAATTTGGTCGTTTCTGTTGCTCTCATGGACAGTATAGCAGTAGATTTACCAGATATAGATGTTAAAATAAGATAGGAGTAGAAACATAATAGGCAAAAACTACAATGTACAGAATCTTTAAGACAACAATTTTCCCTTAGAGAACAGGTTATACTGCCTGCAGGACACCTGCATCTGCATTATTTCCTCTATTTCTGCGATATTGTGAACCTAGAAAAACTGAGCGCTTGTTTTCCTTTGTTAGATCACAGACTTGAAGTGAAGTTGGACTCTGCAGCAAATCATTATGGACCAGCCAAGCAGGTGGACTATGTCAGTAAATACTCATGAACCTGTGAGGCCTTGTGGAGCTTCGTGCACAGATCAGGTGAATAAATGTGTTTAAAGAGGTTTTAGAAGTGGGGTCGCTCCAGGCCCTTGACACAAATAAATATGACTGCCACTAATTAACCCGGCAAGCTGATGGGAGCCAGCTAGAGGGATATATAGCAGTCCATGGTGCCACCAAAACACTCATAATTAACCCACTTTTAGGAGAAAACTATTCAGGAAACAACATTAGCTTGACACTATAGTATTAATTTTTACTGCATTTCACTTTTCCTCAACAAGGCCTCTGTGTTTGGAACTATTTTGTGATGCAACATTTGGGGCATTTAGCCTTCCGCCAGCAGTTCCTCGAATCAGATGTTTAGCTCAGAGTACTACAGCATGACATACATCTAACTTCCTACATAATAAGATGGGTCTCTCCTAATATTTATCCTGAATGTTTAAAAAGACTAAAGAAATGGACAAAATTCAAATTTTATTGCATTTCTTTGTGTGAAATGGGCCTTTGCCATCTTTGGCTTGTTGTTTAGAACATGGACATCAGGACTGACCCCTCTACAACAACAGAACGTTATGTTTGCATTTCCCATTTTAATGATCAGGATTACGACATACAACAGCTTATTGAAATTAAAGAGATCTAGGTCCTGGAGGGTCTCAGGGTTGGTGGGCTCACATTTCATTCATCTGCACCTACCAGGTAACCTGTGATCTGTGCTGCTCTTTCCGTTCTCCATCCTCTTCTTTCTACCTGTGACTCTGTCTGCCAAAGTTCTTCCTCTGTGTACTCTGATTCCTAGAGACATTCTCTTGTGCCGACGATTAACAGCATGGCATCATCACTCCAGTCAGAATCTCTCATTTTTAGTTCAGTTTTGTTGATGTTAGTGTTTATTGTTCCTTCTGACTACCTGACCCGCTGATGGCGGAGGGATACACAACTCCCTCATTGCGCTTTACAAAAATTCCAAACACGAGGGCTTTGTCAAGGAAAATGAAATGCTGTGAATAATCCAACTGTAGCATTTGGTTGAGCTAATGTTGCTTTTGGTGTGGATTTAACACAAACAGTGGGCACCATTGACTGTATATCACTTGGCGGTGCTAGCCTGGTATCTCTCATCAGGGACAAAGCTGGCTGGTAATCATATTTACCAGCGCCACAGGCCTCAAGCAACGCCACTTCAGGAAGCCTGAACTATCCCTTTAAGTGACCATAAATTGTCTGTAGATGTGCTCATGGGTGTTTGTTAGTCTCTGTGCCCTGTGATTTGTTCATATCCAGTCTGGTCCTGGAAGCAGGTTCGGCGCCCAGTAACCCTGGATGTGATGAGCAGTATAGATAGTAGACTGATTAAGGAAGCATTATTTGTAACCCAGTAGAAAACTGAGGGATTTAAGGGACATGCCAGTGCTGCTCTTTATTCTTTATAGTGATTAAAATGGGTTAAAAAAAAAGGTTAATGTATTTGTATGGTTAGAAAAAACACTAAACTGTTATGTTGTGGAACAGCTTACTCCTTCACTAAGCCAATGCAATAATCAAATTAACCAGGTTTAACCAATGCTAATGTTTCTCCACGCTACATTTTCTAATGCCCTGCAGGGGAAAATTCAGTAAAATCAAACATCAAGTGTAGATAACTGATGGCACATCTGCAGCACCAATCCATCACTGCTTTAGTCAGGAGAGGCATGATGATTTTGATCCACGCCTGGTTGGTTAAACTTTGAGTTGCAGCAGGAGCCTTGGGCGTAATGTCACTAAAGACTGGACGAATGGACTTCAAACTGCTGCAATCGCTGACAAAAGCAATGCAATCACTGCCACTATCTAATCATGTCCCATATACCTGCAAATCACAGACCCTGTTCTCTCTTGTCCCAGCCTTGGTCAGGTCGTTGGCTGAAATTCCCCTGTCTGTCGCAGGTCTAACACACACACTCTCTGACAGCCAGGCCCCCTCGTTTACACACATGCAGATCAGACCACCTGACCTGCATGCTAATTTGCCCTCTTAGGTAACGGACTGATGACTCAGGCCCTGTGTATACCTGGCATGTGTTTTGGGTGCTATAATGACATGCAAGCAACCGAGAGTGGCTATCCTCAGCTCACTTGATCACTTGAGTAAGCATGAGGGAAGAAAAGTGAAGCAGTGAGATTTGTTTGAGGCATCAGTATCATTTTCTTTTATGCTTTTTAATCATTCATCAATGCCCTTCACATAATGTGTTTTCACTTTTAAAGTCCATCAGTTAGACTCACATTAAAGGTCCATTCACCCAATGTTTAGTAGCTGATGATGACCAACGTTGAGATGGATCAAATGTTAATGAAAATATATTCCTGGGGTCAACGCTGTTGTGTCCCGTACAAGTCAATGTATCTACAGCTGTAAGAAATGTGCTGGTGGAGTATGATGTTTCCCAATGGCCCCTAACTGTAGACAGATTTTAAATGTTTGCCCACATGGATGAAATGCATGGGTAGCACGCTCAACTCAGCGGTACTTCAGCCTAACATAGCTCAGCCCTGCTGAACATTGTACAGACATATTGTTAAGTTACTTAATGAAAGTTTTAAAAAGTATATGCATATACCATTTCACCACGTGCTTCTGCAGCTGTACTCGGTATTCTGACACCATGCCATGAGGACAAAAGCAGCTGTACCCAAAAGTGCCTCAGGTCATACTACAGGAGTTCAGTCCTGAGGAGGAAGCAGTTGGACTCGATAGAGCAGATGTACGTTGACACATGGGCAGGCTGGTCCCAACATTTTTCAACACAAATGAACACAGTTGTAACTGAGCGTAGCAAAGGTAAGCAGAGGTCAGCTCTTGCTAGCATTACATGATATTAACTAAGTACTGCATGGCCACACTCATTTCTGGGCCGAAACATAAAGAAAAGGGTAAATAGAAAGCCATATTTATCTTAATCCAGCTGATATGTGTGTCCACAGTGGTAGAGTATGTCACAGGAAAGATAGAAGCCATCCAACAACTCTTACTGTCTGTACGTCCAGATTTAAAGCTCAGTTTGCCTCCTCTTTGGAGGCAAAAGTTAGCCAAAATGTCAGTGTGTGATGCTATTATGTCAATTTGGGCCAAAACCTTTGAGGAATGTTTCCAGAACCTGGAAGATTCCATGTCGCAAAGACTTAAGACACTTCTGAAAGCAAAAGAGGGGGTCCAACCTGTTGCTACTGTAGCAAGGTGTACCTAATAATGTATATTGTTTTTATGATCATTCAGTGCCTTTCAAATGTTCTCATTTGATTTGAATGGCCCTTATCCTACCAAGTTCATTACACTGAGTTCCAGTTCATTGATAAATATGATAATTAATCATGCTGTGTCAATAATTAATTAAGCAACTAAACGAAATACAGTCAAGGAAAATACTAAGTTATTTATTAGTCACATCCACACATGCATTAAACTTATATCTTCTCACCCATGTTAAAACTTTCCCTCTCTTGAGGCTAATAGGCGACAGCTCTTCTGTCAGGAGAAAGGAGAACGGCATTCGGGGACATGGAAAATTAAAAGAGCATTCATCTTTCCAGGAAAAAAAAAGTCTCTCCAGAAAGAGCCACAAGCAACATAGAGTAAACAAGTACTCAGCGTGTAATCTAAGTTTATAAATTTACTGTTGACTTTCTTTATGACTCAGAAGGAATTGCGATATTTGCCTAGCAGCTAAAACATCCACACACAGGGATTCTGCCTTATAAGCCTCTTAAAGAAGATGGCAGACTGGGAACGCTCAATAGAAAATCAGAAGCGCGTGTGTTTGCATTTAGGGCAGAGCTGAGGGGCAAACATGAGGGGAAGAAGCTCCGGTGCACTCAGTTGCTCTGCTCGTGCAAGAGCAGGGCTCTCGCTCTATTCTAGAGATCATATTTTAAGAAGTTTCAGGACATTTTAGGTGGTTTGACAGGAAGACATTCTGCCTGTACAACAATATGCTTCTTTGGTGGAAGTCCAGTCCGAAACATGTGCAGTCTTTGGCAATTACCATGAACTCTTAAATGCAAACAAACCTTTAAGAGCAATGATATGTAAATGTAATTGAGTTTTAAAAGGAGTTTTCACACTTCTAACCTAGTATTTGCTCTTATTGTCACTTAATTCATAGACTACTATTTAATGACACTATGAGGTATTAAACACTCAACAAGGGATGAGCATAAGGTCCAATGACCTGACCTATGAAGTCCAAAATCTAAAGGCTTTATCCTGGATACTTTTGAGGAGTTAAAAGAAAGTATCCATATAATCTTGAGATATTGTGTTTACAAGCAATGGATGGATATGAAGCTCCATGCCCTGGTCTTTGAGCTCCAAAATTCCAACAGTTCATCCAACACCAGTTTGAGATGATTTTAGCTTTGTGAAATGGTGCATTGTCCTGCTTGGAGTGACGAACAGAAGACCTGTTCACTCTGGTCATGAGGGGGTGGACATGGCCAGTGATAATACTCAGGTGGGCTGTGATATTTAAACAATGCTCAATTAGTACTAGGAGGCCTAAAATGTCCCAAGAAAATGTCACACACACCATAATATCACCAGCAGCAGCCTGAACCATTGATATAAGGCTGGATGAAACCATGCTTCCATGTTGTTTACGTCAAATTCTGACCCTACCGTCTGAATGTGGCAGCAGGAATCCAGACTCACCAAACAAGGAAACATTTTTCCAACCTTTACTTTCAAGTTTTGGTGATCCTGTGTAAAATGTAAACTCATTTTCAAGTTCTTAGCTGACAGGCACGGTGCCCATTGTGGTCTTCTGTTGCTTTAGCTCATCAAGATTCAAGATTCAACATGATCCTCAGAATACCTTGGCTGTAACGAGAGGTTATTTAAAATACTGTTGCCTTCTGTCATCTCAACCACTCTGGCTAGAGATGGTTGAGGGTAAAATTCCCAGTAGATAAGCTGTTTCTGAACACTTAAGCAGATCAATTCAGTCATCTTTCACCTTTCTTGGCCATGCTAATAGGTACATATTGAGTTGCTGTAATGTGATGGACTGACTAGCTATTTGCAGTAACAAGCAGTTGAGAGTGTGTACCTAATAAACGAGTGTACATTAAAATCCTGCATGTATATATAATCTTTATCTTAATGCCAAACAACATTATTTGAGTCAAGAGACATACACAATGTGCCTGAGCACAATTACACACAATTATAATCAGTGTTTCCACTACTTACTATTCCCCTTAAAAAAATGTTTGGAAATGTTATTTCAGTTGATTATTTCTCCCATGAATAAAACCAATTGGTATTGTATTTTTTATTGTTGGAAAGCCTGATTTGTCACTTTTACAAAGAGGAAAAGCTTGTAAGGATCCTGTATTTATGAAATGAGCAACCACAGCTAAACGTGTGGGTAATGCCCCCCCAAAAATATTCCCAAATTCCCCTTTTACATTGAAGAAAGCCTATACGGATCCTCAGTGAAGCAAAAGCGAGGAACTGGTCTTCTTGGGGTGTTGTCTTCCTGGGATGGCCACTTTACGGTCTGTCTTTGACTTCACCAGTCTCACAGAACTTGGACCTACGTTTGGAAATGATGCCAGGGCTGACACTAAATAATGCTGCCACTCTGCAACCAGGAACAACAAATTCCAGTTGAAGGGGATTTGGCACTTATTTGGGACGCTGCTCATTAAGCTGTGCTGCTCATTCCATGAATGCATGATCCTTCCTATTTGTACCTTATTATAGAGCTGACTAACCAGGCCAACGGTATAAAATACAATACCAATATGTATTTTTTTAATGGGAGAAATAATCAACAAAAGAACATTTCCAAGGCTTCTTTGAGAAGTATTAAGTGGCAAAGGCTTGCCTTCCAATGCAACCTCCCAGTACTTTGAAATAAAGGCTCATCTATAATATCAATGGAATTTATGTAATTCATTTGGAGATGAGATCTAAGATTGCCATACTCTGCTAAAAAAATGGGGTTAGAATAATTTTGCATGTCCACTTGTTATTGCAAAACATGGCAACCACATCCTGTTTTTCCTGATTCTGCATGATGCCTGTTACTGTTGGTATATGTTTGGCCAGAACCCAAAACTAAAAAACCTTGGGGAAACTCTGAAAATGATATTTTATCAAGGCCTACGATACACATACTAACTACACTAAGCAGCCAGCAGTTACCTTTATTTTTAAGTTGGACACATATTTCCTACATCTCTTAAAAATTATCATCACATCTGCTACACTGTGCTGTCACTGATGAACTACTGTCTATAAAAAACTGCTAGCAAAAAATTCTGATTCAGTCTATTTATAAAAAATTCATTCTGAACATGAGGGATGAATATTGAGTGTTATGCTTGTGTAAAGCTGTTCTCACTGAGCATGTCATGCCCTCATTTTGACCAAGCCTGAGTGAAGGTCCCCCTGCAGACCTGCTCCGTCCCCACTGGCAGCAGGAGGAATTTGTACCACTCAGCTAAAAAGTTAATTCAGGGTAAACAACAGAGACAGGATTGCATGTTGTGAGTTCATTTTGGAATAAATAAAAAATGTAGACATCCAAAGTCTCAGACAGAAAAAGCAGGAACGGAAATCTCTGTCACACAGCAGGAGTATGGAGGAGGCGTGCAGTGACAGCAGTCACACTGGTGGATACAATGACTTCAACATGTTAGCCAAAATAAAAGCTGAAAACAGTAAAGCAGAACAAAACACACAGCTCTAGACTTCGCCTATTACACCCCATTGTCATTATCCAACATATTTCAAGGGACAGTTCTGGATTTTTTTACCAGGTTGTATGAAGTGCATGTCATTAGTCTGTACATTAGCCACAGTGACAGCTCAGCTCTGTATCTGTACAGAAAGATGGAATTTAGAGCTACATATTTCTGCACATGGGGCCACCACTACATGGCTTCATTTTTATGTTTTTTACAAGATATAAAAACAGCACCGGGTGATTGTATGTTGTATCCAATCCACTTTATTTATACAGCACATTTTAATGAAAAATCAAGTTTAACAAAATCCTGCCAAGTGACTACCAAGTACAAAAAAAAAAAACTAAAATTAAATAACTACGAGAATATCAAATAAAAGAGTGCTGTACAACCATAACAAATATAAAACTCATTCAATAGTACATAAAACACAAAACAAACCATAAAAATAAAATATTAAAGCCAACTTATGAGAATAAAAAACACAAAAACAAAGACCACACAACTCACATGCTAAACTAAAAGCCAACCAGTAAAAGTAGGTTTGAAGATGAAATTTAAGTAAGGTGGTGAAGTTTCTCAACTTCAGAAGTTATCGAAAACTTTTACAACTTACTTTTCCTGTAACAAGCTGCTTTGTTTCAGCACAGCACAGTTGAGTCTATGGGCTCTAATTTCCTGGCGCAAGTCGGGGTGGCGCAGCCTAGCGCAAGTGGGGGTGGCGCAGCCTAGCGCACCCCGCACAGTGGTATTTTCGTCCGGCGTCCGTGCACAGCCAATTTGGCAATTTGGTAGACCGGCTGCGCCGAGATGGGTGACGGCGCACCAGGGGGAGGTGTCGACAGATTCAGCTTGGCGCAGTGACAATTTCGTGCCAAAAAAACGCGCGGAAGGTGCGCTGAAAGCTCGCCAGCTCCAACCTGGTCTATTCTCGGTGCGGGAGAGGCGCACCCAGGGCAGTGGTAATTTGGCTGACAGGCGCACAGTGCGCACATGTCACCAAAACCTCACAGGCAGGTATCCACAGTGTCAGGCACATTTCAATGCAATAAACGATCACAGCAACCACTATTTAATGTAACCGTCTGAACCAGCACATACATTTGTATCTATATTAATTGTCCCATCACATCTGATGTCAGATCAGAGACGTTTGTCATAACTAACGAGTTCACATCTCTCAGCCATCCACAAACAGCCACATCATCAGATATGGAGTATCCGGCTTCTCTCATCTCATGAAATTCAAAAGAAAAGAAGAAGAGAGAGACCCTCGCTGGATAAATGTAAGTCACTCGGTGTCTTAAGGATTTAACTGTGATTGCCCATATTTCTCTGTTTTAATCTTTATTCGTACCATGATCTAAAAAGATGGAGTACATTATTGCAAGGTGGATGAGGAGGAGATATATTTTCACCTAAGATGCTGCTATTTGGCGATGACAGACCAGTAATGCAGGTGGATCACAAGCATGATGAATGGATTAGCCTGCTGCTGTGTTTAAATGCAATTATCACTTAATTTTGTACTCCAATTATGACACAGGAACAGATTACATCAGTCCCGCGAGGTGGTCTACACAGTGACGCGCATCGTGGCTCCGATGTGCGGCCCGGTGGCCCCTGCGCTCTCCCAGTTGCTGTAAAAGTGACAGCGGCTCTGACCTTCTTGGCTACCAAGGTGAAATTGTCACTGCGCCTCGCCCGCGGCGCATTTAAAGGCGAGGAGAGGCGTTCATTTGATTGGTGAAGATCACACTCGGCTGTGTTAAACCCACTCAAGTCTTATCTCCTCCCTCTCTGCTACGTGCACCGGTAGGAGGGACGGAGGCGTGGGTGCGCCAGACTGCACTGTGCACGAAACTTGCAAAATGCCCTGGACACACCCTGTTGGCGCGGCGCAGGGCAGGTGCGCCCGCCTGTGCCTGGTCTACGACATTAGAGCCCTATGTGTCCTTCCACCAGCAGCATACTGATAAAAACATGGACTTTCTTTTATTTTGCTTGGTGCATTAATTTCCTGAAGACTCCTCTTACTAATGTATTACAGGTGACAGGCAAGCTACTGATAAAAATGTAGTGAGCTAAGTTACCAGTTACTCATGAAAATATCTGCTTCACTACACTTAAGCTACAGCCTAGCACAGGAATTGGGGGATACAAGTGGCATTCAAATTTTCTTAATTTAGCCTGCCAGTCAGAATAATATAGATATAAAAAAAAGGCATGTTCATGAAAATAACTGACAAAATCTGAAATGATAACAGAAAATAATACTTAAACAAAATGGCAATATAACTGCCTGTTATTGTTTCTGTGAGACCCCATTTTAAGCATTTGTCAAAACAGAAATAAAATGTTAGTAAATATGTATGTTAATGACCTATAAATGCCCTGTAACTCACTGAAACTGTCTTTAATTCTGTGTTTAGCGAATCAGATTAAGTATTGCAAACTGTATTTTCCTTTAGGAATACATAATTGTTCACAATGTAACTTCTTATGACAGCTATGCATTTTCATCCCCTTTAGTTTAATTGCATAAATTTGGTCCTCTTGCAATGAGTATGATTTTTTATGTGGCCCTTTTGATGGCGATAGTTGCCCAGTCCTGGACCAGAGAAAAGTAGCAAGCTACGCTAAAGCAACACAACAAAAATAGCTCACTACATCTAAGCTATTTTAAGCTATATTTTTTTTTAGATATGATAATTATCAATATTATTATCAACGTTAAGGTTACTAAACCTATTTTAACCACAGCCACTGTTTTTTTTTTTTTTTATACATATACAGAGTTTGACCTCTTATACTTAATCATCACACTCATCTATTTGTCAATAACCTGTTCATCAATAAAAAGTTCCATACAGGTGTTCTTTTGATCATTTCCAGTCTTTCTTTGCCCCTGTCCAAGCTTTTGTGTAAATGTTGAAGGTGTCAAATTCAAAATAAGTGAATATTTGAAAACAAAAACAAAAAAATCTGAAGTATATTACCTCAAATATAGAAAATCTTGTCTTTGCTGTGTATTAAACTGAGAAGGAACATGTTTTGCAAATCATTGTATTCTCATATGTTTTCCATTTTACACAGTGTGAACAGGTAGTGCTCACAGCAAGTAGGTTTCTGATTTAAACCTCTTTTCAGTCGGATCGCGTCTGTGTGGAGTTTTCGTGCTCTCCCCGTGCATGGGTTGATTCTCTCCAGGCACCCGAACTCCCCCCACAAAACATCCTTTCTCGGTAAAGCGGTGCAGGTGAGTGTGTGAATAATTGTCCAGCTCTCTATGTGGCCCTGAGATCGTCTGTCAACCAATTTAGGGTGTACCCTGCCTCTCGCCCAGTGTCAGCTTGGATAGGCTCCAATCCCCTCATGACCCCTAAAGGGATGAGCAGTAAAAGATAAGAGATGGTTGAATAGCATCCCAACTTAATTGAAATTTAGGTTTGAAACTCCTGTCACAAAAACACTTGTTACAGATTTGGCATCATTGGTAAAAAAAAAAAAAAAAATCATTTCCCACGCGCCAATAAAAATGCCAGTCTGAGAAATAGGTATCCACAGCCCGTCAAGTCGACCCATCTTGGTTACTTTAATGCTTAGCTTTATAAAGGTCACCCTCCATCTTTTTCCTGCAGCAGTACAAAGAGTGTAAACTTTTTCACTCCTTTGGGATGTGAAAAAGGTAACCACGTCCTTTTGGCCACTGGCCCCACTGTAATCTGCTTCTCTGTATTCTTAGTCCAGGGGTGTCCAAACTTTTTACATCGAGGGCCGTATAAAGAGGGATACATGGACATCTGAGCCATTTGCTACACCTCACTTTTAGTGTATTTAAGTTAAAGTTTTAGGGGTTAGGGATGAGTTATCACCTGTCAAGGGGCCCTTGTAACCCTGGAGCAGCAGAGATGGGAGACACTGACTGCTTATATTCACTGTCAGACAAAAAACAAGAGTAAACTGCAAGAATGTTGGTGCTTGAAGATGAATATTGCAATATACTTTGAAAAATGAGACCTTGTGACAAAGTAAATATGGCAGAAAATGTGAATGATTGATGGTATTTGCTGCTGTAATCAAAATATCTTTATTCATTCAACTGTTTCAGGGGCCAATTCAAAATAGGCAGCGGGCTGCATTTGGCCCCCGGGCCATAGTTTGGACACCCCCGTCTTAGTCCTATTAACTTCTGCTTCATTTATTGCACGGATCTCACTGCAAGGAGTCATAAAGTATACTCCATTGACTCAAAATAACAGAGAATTGGAATTAAAACCCCATATTTTCTGGAACAAATAAGTATACCATTGCCAGGCCACGATGCCAATATATTGTCATATGTCTGTAAAACAATTCAGTGGTTTTTCCAGGATGCTTGGGAACCCTGAAGATACAGGCTTTTATCTCAGTGACATCCTGCTTTCCTTAAGACTCCTCTTACTAATGGAGCGCTAAGAAACATGAGCATCTTAAAGCGCTCAGCAGCAGGTATCCACCGCCAGTTAATGAAGCGGGGGGGTCCCCACTCTTCCTCCTGCCTCCAAAGCTGAGATCATTAAATGATTCTCCTGCAACCTATTTATGGCACCGCTTGGTGAACATAACACAGGTTAATAAAGTAGAGGTCAACCGTTTATCGCACCTGCCCCAGCATTGTTCCCCCCATCTCCTACACTATAACTCATAGCAGCATTCCTCATTAATGATCTCCCCCAAAGGGCGAGAAAGTATGAATGTACCAAGCAGAGTTTAATGCCTTGATTCCTGTAGGCATGTTTGCTTGATCGTCAAATTATTCCTGGTGCCTCGGCTGGTATTTATTCCATGCTAATAGCTCACATCTGACCGGAGGCTGGGAAAACAAGCATAGAACATACATCACATAGAAAAAAAACACCAAACACTGGCCCAATCAGTGTAAGAAGCTGATAGAGTGAGAACAATTTGCGTCAGAGCCTTGAGTTTGAGTCATTCAATATGAAGGAAGGGGAACAGGGAGGGCGCCACACTAGCAGAAGGAAGTGTGCGTGTGTGTTGTACGGAAACAACAGGTGCGTGTGTGTGTAATGTTTTTAGTGCTTGTGTTTACCCATGCATAAACAAAGTGTAAACACAGTCTTGCCTTTCAGAAACTGGTAATGTAATAAGCTCTTCTGGTAATAACTGCGACTCTGCAAACACACATCGTGGTAATCCTGCAGGGAGTGGCGAGCATGAAGTGTGAGGCTTAGAGAGAGTGAGCGAGTCCACCTGCAGGGTTTTTAAACTTCAGGGTGCCTCCTGGCTACTGTCGCTCTCTCACTGTTTGAACACTGAGTAAATGGAGGCAAAAGCTAGATTTTGGTCCCTGGCTTGAAAGAGAAATTTATAGAAACTGACAACTTAGAAGACAAGCAGCACATCGTAGCTCTATGCTCTTCAGACAGGGAGTATTTTTTTATGTTTCGGTCTTTTACTCAAAGGTTTTTCACTTGAATTTGAATGCATTTTTTTGGCACATGACCTACATGTGTCTGTTTTATCTACCTCATTAACCCCTGACAGGTATTTCACAGAGAGAAGCAGCTTGAGAAGAACTGAATCAGAAGTGGACGCTGTCTGATGAAACAAGTGTAACAAATATGAATCTTTGCTGTAAGAGCTTAAGCTACAACAGTGATGAGGCTAACAAACAGCCCTGATTACACTCAAACTTAGGGTCGAACTAGGGTGACCAGATGTCCTGATTTAGCTGAGACCATCTTGTTTTCAGGCTGTGTGTGCCATGTCCAGACAAATACCCATAAAATGCTGATACATCCCGATTTGGGCTAGTCTTGCACCTTCCAATCAACTGTATTAGCCCAATTAAGTCCACAGGATTGCAGTAACACTCAAGATGTTTGCTAATATCTCTGGAGCTGTACAACGGATCTTTAAGGGGACAGCTGTTTTAAGGGCTCACTCTTTTGCTTAGGATTTCAGGTTAAATACATACCTTACATTTTATTAATTCAGCCTTTTAGTGAAGTGATTTTGTTTTGTTTCTTTTTTCTTGTCATTTTTATGTTTGTGGGTCAGTGACAAATCTGTAATTAGTTGTTTTTCAATCACATTTCTGGATTTAAAAATAAAAAAACGTAGTTTAATAAATTCCCATAGTTCATGTGAAAACACAGACTTGTAAGGGTGAGAATGTAAGATCTACAGTGTGAGAGCTTTAGTTGTCCCTTGTGCAGTAGCACAAATATAAAGAGACATGGTTTTCAATGCCTTTGATGCTAACTCAGTCCACTGCAGGCTGACGCATTCGTAGACAAAGATTATGTTTCTGGCATTTTCGGTTGTCAATCTGTGAAACTGGGCAGGCCTCTCATGGCTTAAAAAGCTTCCAGGATGTTGTTGAATCTACCTCAGAGTGGAAGTCTCTGCTATTTTAACTTTGTCAAAGTCTGAAGCTGCTCAGCTCCATGCAGTGCACCAATGCAGCGGGAGACCCTTTCTCAGCACTCAGGCTGCTTTTACTGACCCCTAGCCAATTAGAGTATGTTGTATGTGGGACATTAGTTGAGCTGTGGAAGAAAACACACGGCCACAGACATGCCAGCAGAGACACTGGAAGAATAAACTGGAGCCAAACAAGAGCATTTTTCAATCAACTATTGTCAGTGAAGGTCAAAAATAAAAGCTGATACAACTGCAAAATGCTAAAGATTGGCCCTAATAATTGGCTGTCTTATTCAACCAAAGAACTGATCATTGCACCTGAACCATTACCATGATATTCTGCTGGTAGAGATTAGCAACCTAATAAAACAATATCCTGACTGATAGCAGTGATATTCTGTCCTGTTCTGGTTGTTAAACAACATGATGAAGTGATCCAGCTGTCATCTGTAAATCAATACATTCAACCAGCCAGCCGCTCGGCTGACCTGCATGTTGATGTATTTTATGAGGTGTTAATCACACTGACAGGCTGCACATAATGAGAGATGAAAAATTAAACAGCAGGATAAACAAGGTTTAGGAAGGTCTCAGCCAGTGTTGGACAGGGGATGGTTGAGGTGCTGGGGTGGAAATCATAAAAAGAGCATATGCTGCATATGCTGGGGCACATGAGCATAAAGAGTTGTCAAAAACATTTAAAGTGACGGACAGACACTGAAGTTAAGGTCAAATGAGTTGAGTTACATTGTGTCTGCTGGACTTTCACTATATTGCACTAGTCTATCTGTGAAAGAGCCTTTAGAAAGTGTTTGGGAATGGGCAGATACCTTTCAAAAGTATATCCAGCAGATGATTGGCTGATCATTCTATCCATCACAATATTACGGGGAATAAGAAAATGTGGTAGGCGGGCACTATTGCCACTATTGTAAGAGGCAGAATGTGAGCCACGCCATTAAACAAACTCTGGCAAAACATGTGGAAAGTGGAATGAAAATATCCTTCCTATTTGTTGAGTTGTTTTTTGTTGTTCATTTAAAATAGAATTGCAGTCTAGCTATGATAAAACTGCTACTGAAGCTGGTAGCATCAATGCTAACCTCTGTATCAGCAGTCGCTTCCTGCTGTCATCTCACTCCTAGCTTCTACCTAATCCTCCTCTAAAGGACGCTGATTGGGCAGTTCCACAGTACCATACATTGAATCAGATGGATCCAGCTGCACTGCAAATTTAGAAGGGTGATCCTGGCACAAGGATTGCCATGAACGGGGCTGCAGTAACTCAGTCTGAGAAGACTTAGGTTGAGGGGTTGAGGGCCAAAGGATGGCTGATCCAAGTCCAAATTAAACCATGTTTGCAAGTTGGTTTGGTAGCTGGAGAGGTGCTACTGCCTCTTTGTCCTTAAAAGTACAATGAAAAGCGCGACCATTTTCTGACCAAGAACAATCATTTCAGCTCGGAGCTTCACAAGATGAAACTTCCTGATGGCAGACATGGAATCTGGCTTATCCAGCTGTTGCTAGAGGCCCATGGCATTGGTAAATATGACTGCATCCTCCGAAGAACAGCGACACGAGACCCTGCTTAAGGAACAGGAGTTCCCAGTCCAAACAACAAAAAGCAACACAGCAGAGTTAGCATCAAGCTGCTAACTCCAGGGTCAAAGGAGCAACCAGTGGTCTTCAGAGCCAGAAGCTGAAGGGCCAGACCGGCCTGGAACCCACTAGGAAACCACCAAACCTGCAGTACAGAACTTTGCAGAGCATCACCCAAAAAGGACACTTTTTCCTTACATGGACTTGGTAATGTAACTGGGCCTTAGATAGTTTAGCATAGCACGGCTAAGCACAAGACATTTTGATTTCTACAATCACTGCATTGATTTATTGAATGTGTTCCTCAAGCTTTAAGCTATGGCTAACTGCTGTTTACTTTAACATTACCACTTCATGTAGAGGCATCAACCTTAAACAAAGAAACCTTTCCTAACCTCCACCACTCCCCATGTGGTCTTGGTTCTAAATGCCTTTGAGCAGCCATCTTGCCTTTGTTTGTCACACACACCCACACACACACACACACACGCTTGTTCATAGGACTTTGTTAGGTTAGATATTGTATGTTTTCATGTTTGGTTTGTCAATAAATGATTTTGAACACAAAGTCAGTTGCTGGTCTGTTAATGTTGCATAAGAATGAATCTTGCCAACCTCTTCTCTGCAGAACTCCAAATCCTTCAACTTTGACTGACATTTGATTAGGTAACTTTGGTTATTTTTATTAACTTAATTATAAATCATGGTTCCAAAATAATAGTCAGTAACCTTTATGAGACTGACTTAATAAATTGACTATCATTTCCCTTTATGGGTGGTGCCCCGAGGTAGATGTAATGTAAATTAAATCCCATTACTTAATGTAAATTATTATCAATTATTTCTGATAGTCAATATTATTAAGTGACACAGTGAATAGTTGTCCACTGATCATAAATGCACAACATGTCTATCATTTTTCTATATCTTTTTTATTTATCTGCTTTACAAACTGCTACTGGAATCTTAATTTTTCTGAGGGAGTATCCCAAATGGATGAGAAGAGTTCAGTAAAAAATTGCATTGCTTCGCTTTGTAAAATAAGTCAGAACACTATCAGTTCATGGAAGTCTGTTTCTAAAGATGTGCCCAGCTTTTATCTCAACTTTTGTCACAGAAAACAAATAAACCAGATAAAATAAACTGAGAAATGTCCAGAGAGTTTTTTTCAGCTGAGATTTCCTGTGGTGTGTCTAACATTAAGCTGTTATTTGTCCTTTTCACGCTGTATCTCAATGTAAAAGTCACTGTGGTGATGTGGTTTCAATGCTCCCCTCCATCATTGATTTAAAAGAATGGATGCCCTTATTATTTCCCTGCTGAGGCTTCCTCCAGGAAGTACCCCCGTGCTCCTCCGAGCAGCAGACTTCCTTGATAATTAAAGACGTGATCAATTTGTGGGTTATGTGAGGGTAACAAATGAAATCAGGGAATTACAGCGGATGTCATAAACAATAGATGACAGCATGATCATTTAAAAGAAGGCTTTGCACTTCCATTACCCATGACAACAATCTAATAAAGTACATGGTATATGATGTAATATGTATTTTAACTTTGAATTACCAGAGGATTGTTTTATATTTTACTGAATGAGACTCTCCGGGAGATTTTTGATCGCCGATAACAGCCCCAGGCTAGAATTTTAATGTTGTACTGGGAAAACACAAAGGCTGAGATATCCATGCACCCTCCAGAGTGTTTTCCTCTCTTTAGCTCTCTACAGCACTAATAAAACACAGCAAGCTAAAAACAACAAATAATGAAACACAGCCCACAACAAGGTTTAGAGTTTGTCTTTTTATTAAACCTTGTGCAGCTGGTCTGGTGCTACAAATCGTGGTCTGCATTAAAAATGAGAGAAAAAAAAAAAAGTTTTCATCAAGTAGAACTGGATATTTTTTTGAAACATGTTAGTCTGACTGAAATCACCATTTATTGAGTTTTTGGAAGTTGGAATAACACGGCTTGGTAATGTTGAGCTAATATTCTCCTGCATGTAACTCAGAGGTCAATTTATTAGGTATAACCATTCAATTGCTCATAAATGCAAGAAGCTTTTCAGACAATAACAACAACTAAAAGCTTCAGTCATGTGGACATAGTCAAGACAAACTACTGAGATTCACACCTGTTCTGACTCCTTTTTCCAAATCCTATTCATCAGATGACTATTTCTCTAATTCCTTTTTTCTGACTTCTTTTTGTATGTTGATTTTTTTCTGACTCTGTTTTGTTCTGTGACTTCTTGTCTGACACCTTTTTGCCCCAAGACTCACTTTCTGACTCCTTTTTGTCTGAAGATTTTCTGTCTGAGTCCTTTTTGTGGAATGACTTTGTGTCTGACTTTTTTATTCTGATTCTCTTTTCTGACTCCTTGTTGTCAGATAATTTTTTTCTAAAGCTTATTTTTACTCCTTTTTTCTGTTGACTGTATGTCGTACTTCAATTTGTCCTATGACTTTCTGTCTCACTCCATTTTGTACATGACTTGCTGTCTGACTCAATCTTTCAGACTCCTTTTTGTCCGATCAATTTCTGTCTGACTCCTTTTTTTGGATTCCTTTTTGACCCAGTAACTTTCTGTCTTCTCTTTTCTGACTCCTTTTTGTCCAATGAATTTTTAGGTAATGTTGTCTGTACTCCGTTTTCTGTTGACTTTCTGTCTTACTCCTTTGCTCTGATTTTTTTTTTTTCCGATGACTTTCTTTTGGACTCCTTTTTGTCTGACTCCTTTTAGCCAATTATTTTATGTTTTTTGTTTGATGACTTTCTTGCTAACTCTTTTTCTGCCCAGTGCCTTCATTCCTGAGGTCTTTATGGACAGAGCTTGCTATGTGATAGAGGATCTCCTTAGACCTAATGGTGTTTTATCTCAGTCCTGATACCTGACTCAGGGACCTGAGGGTGTCCATTAACACGTACACCCTACTTTGCCTGTATGAATGCACTTCAGAAAAAAGCATTACAAGAAAACCTGTGATCAATTTGGCCCAGGAAGAGGAGAGCGATTTCATTCTTCATCAGTTTGTGTCAAATACAGCCACAAAGGTAGGTTTTTAAAGGTGTGTGTGTTTTAGTTTGGATCCAGGTAAAGCTCTTGTGGTTGTTTTTCAAGAGCAGGCCTGCCGAGCTGACACACGCTGTTTGTCCACTCACACACGGCTGGAGGCCACCCAGTATGACCAGTGTGATCCTCGGCACAGAGGAGCTCCGCTGGTGTCACTTCATGGTTCAATAATTTACTACAGAGCACCTCAATGCCTGTGATGAGATGAGGGCTCCCTGAGAAACTGCCACTGTACATCGTCCCCCTGCTGGTCTCCCACCCACAAGAACCTCCAGCTGTGCTGCTGCAGTGCATGCTGGGAGCAGCAGGGGAGGTCCTCACATCTGCTTATCTACAACAACTTCACGAGCAGGTTTGGATACACGGCTGAAGCACGCAGGTGACCATGATGGCACAACAACATTAAATCAATGAATGTAACCCACAGCTGCCCTACATAAACCAAATGAAATCACTATTTCACATCAAACACAGGCTCTCTGCCTGAAGGGACCTCAGCAGGAGGTTTTACTGTTGGGCAAAGGTGAGCAATAACATACAGTAGGTGCTCAAAGAGAAGCCAAAGATAATGTCTCCCTTCAGGACCCCTCAGTCCTTCGTACATTTTTGTCTTTTTTCTTTTTAAATTGGTGAAATTATGACTGTGTAGGCATTGGTTTATGCAAGAATGTTTATTTTTTTGAATAGTTAGTTATAAATTACTATTAGTTATAAACTGTAAGCTCTAGACCATGTTTGTGTGGATTTGTGGTGTCAAGTTTGCTCTCTGTCGATCTGGCAGCTACTCTAATAGCCAATGATTGTCTGAGGCTATGCAATCTTGTAAGGGAAGTGTTGTGTCATGAAGACACCCTGCAAATACATGAATGGACGTTTTGTTGTGTTTTTTCCCAGTGGCTGGAAGTTGGCTGGTAGCTGGTTGGAAGTTGTCAGGCAGCTGGCTGGGAAGGACAAATTGAAGTGGCTGGATCCGTAGCACTCTTTTTAATTTGGTTCAAAATATTCATGTCAACTCCTACACATTATTTTGATTGTAGAGGTAAGTTGGAAACATTTGAATAAAAAGACTCGTAACTGGCAAGCGGCAAGACTCCCTTACCAGTTCCATCTACTATTTCAAATGCTGCCAACATATTTCAGCAAAGTAATAAATAATAAAAGCAATTTCATTGAGGAAAAATCATGTCATTAGAGAAAAATATTCCCCAAAAATCACCAAAATATTCCTGACACTTTGTAATCAACAAATAAATTTGCAATTCTCGGACAATTGAGTTAAATTACCTCCCGAGGATTCATCCAGCTGAACACACATTTCCATCATATTTGTGCAGTTCAGACATTGCTTTTTCTCCTCTGTCAGTTATAAACACAACTGAAGATCATTACCTTTGATTTCAAATGTTTAATTAAGCAAAATTTAGTGCAGATGGGCCCCATATTCCTCTCTGCCCAGGGCCTCCAATTGCTGAGGCGCCCCTGGGCTCCAGCTCTACTTTTTCAGATGGTTTCACTTGCATTTTTTTCTGGGCCAGCCTCTCTCATCAAAGTGATTAAGCAATTATACTGATTGTGCCTATGCTCAGAAGAACGAAGGAAGGACCCTTGAGTATTGAGTGCTAAAGCTTTCTTGGAGATAACGGCTTAATTTGTGTCTAATCAAAATAAAGCTCACTCTCTTAAATCTCCAACCTTGTGGCTCAGGGAATTAGGAAGGTATTCATATGGAGAAGGAGAGGGATAGTCCTACTGGGGCTTTTTCGGCCTTAAATGTATTTGTGTACAGGCTTTCTGCATCATAAAGACATGTTATAAATGTGGCATCAGGGCCTCTTTTTCTCTTCAAATGAAATAATAATCAACGTCTCCAAGCCTCTAAGGATAGAAAGATGCGGCGTGTACTCAGCATGGATACCATACTGGAAATAATCAAAGACTTTGGGAATTAGATCAACATGCAGTTCATCTCTGAGCGCTGCTGTGTGCATCAATAATGAAACAGGAGTCTGGAGAGTCCGTTGGATCACAGCAACACACTCAAACGTAAGCATCCCAAAGGTCTCACACACACAAGGCACAGCACAAGACTACAGCAGTCATTATTTTCACATAAGGCCGTTAAAAATACCAGCTTTTTCTGCAAGTTTCCTTACCCCCCACCACGGAAGACGGTCAGTGAACAGGCAGGCTGAATGTTTCAGGCAAACTGGATTCAACATAGGGCTGGGAAATGTGGACCAGAAATCATATTGTTGGTACTGACCATTTCCATGTGACTTACATGACGTCACTCATATCTGTGGACGTCGAAGCACCATTGTTGTCAAAAGGCTATAGTGCATTTTGGCTGATAATTATTGCCAAGATGCCAGATTTTAGCCACAAAAGGAGTTGAAAGTATCATAAATATAGATGAGAAAAGTCAGTGAATTTGTCGGACAAGTTTGGTCGCCTTGACAACACCCACAAACAGAAGAATGAGGATAGAAAGCCAGCTTTTGTTTACTGGCAGTCAGACAGTGTGTGGATCTGCTGTTACAAGAAGGCTCTGAATGCATTAATGAGAAGGAATAACAACCACTACCCAGTGAGACAAAGTGACATTTTTGCAGTGACTACAGTTAGTTTCAGATACACAAGGATATATGTGTGTACTGGAGTACACACAGAGCAAATATCTGTCCATGGAGACTAGGCAGGTTTGAATGATAAATGGCAGAAACCTCAGTGAGAACTGAAGGACAAGAGAACATCCAGGTTACCTGTGGATGCAGGTGTGCAAAACTGTGAGCTTTTGTTGTCAAATACCAGCATGACTTTATTAAAAGCTCTTCAGGATGTTTCAGGATACCAGTGGCTGATGTGTGTAAATCTGAAGTCTGAGACACTCATCATGCAGATCCTCCTCACAGTGATGAACATTCATACTTTTACAGACACTAACCAAAGTTTATCAAAATCAAAACACAAACTAGGAGAGCCAAATGAAAGGTCAGTTTCAAAGTAAGTATTCAGCTCACACTGATTGATAACTGGATCAAGACCCAGTCATGTTGTTAATGATTTGTGTACTTGATGATTGCTATCATTAACGTTAGCTGACAAAGTGTGCTAGTTGCAAATGATAGTTTAAGCTTCATAAAATAACTTGCAGATGAATACGACTGACATTTAAAGCCTTGTTAGAGTAGTCCAACACATAGTAGTGGATAATTGTGGTTGAACATGTAGGTTAAAGTTCACCACAGGGACATTTATATTTATTTAGCCTGAAAGTCCGTTAAGTTACATGTTTTGATGTCCAGTCAGAACAGGACAGGATGTGGTGTCACGTGTAGGTGGTCAATTATTTCAGCTAACTGATTATAATAGATATACATGAATTTATATATATATATATATATATATATATACACACACACATATATATATATATATATATATATATATGTATGTATGTATGTATATATATATATATATATATATATATATATATATATATATATATATATATATATATATATATATATATATATATATATATATATATAAGGGCTGTCAAATGTAATGCATTAATATGGATTAATCCATTATCATGATTAATCTGATTGAAATTTTTAACACAATTAACCCAGAATGATTCAAGATACGTGAAACCCAACACATTTCGGGCAGTTTCTCCAAGTAGACTTGCCGTAGTGCATGCTGACGCACACGCACAAATGGGCAGTTCATCCAGCAGAACCAAGACACTAAACAGCACGATGGCCCTGTCAGTGGGAACTTTGAATACAAAATACACAAGAAGAACTGTGGACCCACATACAGTTTTATGCTCATTCTACAGGTAGGAGTTTCTTTTCTCAGAAGTACTTTTGAAGAACCACATTAACGCAAAGCATGCGTCAGTCAGGTATCCTGCTAACACTAACGTGTTGTCCAACTTGCAACAAACCAACCTCAAGAGATTAATATGATTAAAAATAAATTACATCTAATCGTGATTAATTGAAATTAATCCACAGCAACCCTGTGATAAATCTGATTAAAAATTTTAATCGTTTGACAGCCGTAATATATGTATGCATATATACATACATATATAGATAGATGTATGTGTGTGTGTGTGTGTATGTGTATCAATCAATCAATCAAACTTTATATGTATAGCACTTTTCATACAAAAAATTTGTAGTAAAAAGTGCTTCACACAAGGAATAAAATGAAAGGACGTTTTATTGTATGTGTGCAGAGATTATATATGGCTGTCCCAACACTTTATGTTTTAACTTAATAATGATTCTCGTAAAATCAAACATTGCTGACACCTGTCTGATACCACTGCAATAAAAATAGCAGAACTAGACATCCAACAATGCTTAATTTTTTCATGTTGTTTTTAAAAATCGAAATTGTAGGCAAATTCTAGACACTGAGTTTTACAAAAGCATTGACAACATTTTTGCAAAGTGCTTTGACAGACCGAAACATACAGAAAACAAAGGACAAAGCAAGGACGAATAAACCCAAAAAACGCACAATTGAAACTGAAGAAGCCTTAGAAACAAACACAAACCACGAAATAAAACCGAGCACTATAACAAACTCAGAAGAAAGAAAAATTTCAAGGAAGGTGAGGAAACCCACGACCCAAAATTACAGGCATAACGATCGAGGCAAAGGTAACAAAAACACACAGGACCGCCAACCTATACAGCCAGAAACATCAGAGACCACCCTGAATGCACAAGCTAAGACAGGCCGCTGTGTCACCAGACCCATGAATCAAAGACCCCCCCCCATATACTCTGGACCATGTCAAGTGGCCCAACTGGGACCACCCAAATCAGAACAATAAGATATCAAAATAATTTGATATGTCACAATATATTAGGAAACAGGGCAATTAATCACAACCTTTTTCACTAAATTTCTTTTTTAAATAATGTTTGCAACATTGAGAATACATAATATGAAAAATACAGTTTCTAATCAGTGTTATTCATGTGGGTGTAGTCCCTGCAACATTTATGAATTTAATTGTGTCCAAGTGAAACAATAGCAATAAATGTAACAGAGAGATGGACAAACCTGCCTCTCTAAAATACAGAACAAATGTAACAAAATGCTCCTTGAGTCAGTCAGGGCTTTTTTTGTAACTTTATATTTCAGTCCTTTTGCCTGATACTGCAGTGAGACAGTGGATGGAGCTAGAAAAGGGGATTAGAGAGTGGATATAATAAACAGACTTTGGGCTGGAACTACAGCATACATGTCTGTACACTGACAAAACCACCACGCCATCAGCACACCTGGTCTCGGTCTTTCTATGTGGAGTTTGCATGTTCTCCCAGTGCATGTGTGGGTTTGCTCAGGGTACTCCAGCTTCCTCCAGCAGACCAAAATCTTGCTAATTAAATTAACTGGTGACTCTAAATTGGTCAGGTGTGATTGTGTGTGAGCGCTTGTCTGTCTCTATTTGTTGGTCCTGTGGTTGGCTGACTGGTCCAGGGTGTGCACCGCCTCTTGCCCAATGTCAGATTGGATAGGCTCCAGTGCCCTGAGACCTCAAAAGGGATAAGTGATGCACAGATGTCAAGGAGTGAGGGTTCACCCTCTGTCTGCCTGTTTCACCCTCTTTTTTTCAGATGTTTCAGACAATAGACTACATGTTTGAACCGGTCCATGCCCACACAGAGGAGGGTATTTGTGAAAACACAGCTTCATTTGAGCACATTTTGACTGTCTGAACTAATGCAAGCAGCATTTTAGGTCACTGGAAATACAGATTTTGGACTGAAATCCTACAACAGTGAATAAAAATAAGTCGATTATATAGTATGTATGTCTGAAGCACAAATTGATAACAAATGTTTTGTTTGCTTTGTTAGTCGATTTGGACCAGATTCAACTATGCAGTCCATCTTAGGCACAGACTTTTGCAAAATTTGGCAACAGTTACAGAGGCACCAAAATAATCATCTGTTAAGTGGGAAGGAAATCTAGATAAGAACCAGACTCATGTTGGACAGCCATCTGCTGAGAGAATTACAGCAGTTTAAGTGAAGCTGCTGATGATAAGCTGTCATACTAAGTTTTAGCTATAATGATGATTCTGTAACGGATATATGTATAAAAGCTGTGCATATATATATGTGTGTGTGTACATATATATATATATATATATAGATAATGACAAAATATACATAAAATAACATTGTTAAACGTCATAATAGTGTTGATTATGCGTGATGGATTGAATATGAATATATGTGATTGTATATGATGATAAGCTGTTAAATCAATCATCTTATTTTTAGCTTGAATGATGATGAAAATGTGAAATACTCATTTTATATATGTACAGTGGATTGATATGTAAAAAGTTGAGTGGCAAATAATCCCACTTTAATTGTAAAATAACACACCATAATAACATTTATATTGTGCTCTTATGATCATAGTTTTTTTCAAGAAAAAAAACAATATTTTTTTTACATTTTGATCAAAACACCAGCATCATAATGAGTTATGATTACTGTTATAGAGTATTTTTTTTTATGATATTTCAGCACCATAAGTGAATTATAAAATTATGAAATATCATCATAATATATTTAGAACGTTTTAGACCAACAAGCTTTGCACTAAGTTCTGCCTCTGGGTTACATGGTAAGACTTTTATCAGCATATGATTCAGGCATGTATGTATGATGAAAACTGAATAACATCACATATGTACAGTATTACATGCATGACTTATTGGTAGGTACATTCATTCAGTCATCGTGATTCATGAGTTAGTCATGAAGTCCTCCACGTGTCCGTCCGTGAGTCTTCAGTTTAAGAGTCAGGACAGAAAAGAAAGAAGACTGAATTCATTCATCCATGATCTTCACCATTTTATCACTTTGAGGGGCTGTAGTCTAACCTGGCTGACGTTAACTGAGAGGCAGGGTACACTATAAAGTGCTCCCCTGTCAACCACAGGGCTTAAATAGCGAGACAGAAAACATTCATAGACAATACAGTTTAGAGTCACAGGTAAACCTAATGATCATGTTCAGTTAGCTTGGAATGATTTATCATGGCATTAGTCTGGTTGTGGAGCTGTGATTTGTCTTTAATACTGCAAATATGATATATATTATGACAGTATGATATTTGAATCATGAAGTCATCAATTGAATCTGTGACGATTTGTCGACACTCTTATTTATCGTCATGGTGAACCACACTGATGGAAAACTGTTTTTATAATTCGTTTTAACATCAGAATAAGTTGCCCAGCCCTAATTCAGCATAAGAATTTATTCACAGCAGAACTCAAATCACAAACCGTGACAGAGCGACATGATTGAGGCCTGATTGAGCGTAAGCGTGTGCGTGCATGTGTGTGCGTGCATCAACATGTGAAGAAGAGAGAGAAGGAGACGCACACATACACGGAGAGAGAGCGAGAGAGAGAGGGATACTCACCTCGAGAGGCGATCTGGAAGGAGAGGCGGGGGTCTGCAGCGCGTATCGCCGCGGTGTAACGATCCTCCACCCCGGGCACCTGCGCCTTTTTCTCGGGCATGAGCCGGACCCTGAGCCGGCCCCCCTCTGCGCCCAGCCACCACTCCAGAATAGTAGTTAAGTCCATTTCCAGCGTGAGCACAGGGGCCTCCTCGTACACAGACATCCCTCCGCATCCCGTCCGCACTATATCCTCTCCGATTTCCACCACCACTTGGTTCGATTTCCTGCTCGCTTTCGTTAAGCCCAATTTCAGAACTTTGGACAGCGGCCGCCTCTGGAAGAAAGGGAGCTGTCCTTCTGCAGACACGTTCCTCAGTGTTGAGTCTGTGGCTGATTTCAGGTCCACAAAAGTAGCTATGGTTTTCTGTAAAGGTATGCAGTGCATTTTTAAGTTTGCGCGCACGGTGTAGCATCCACTAAAAGTCTGGCAGTCTCCATTTAGGGGTCTTTTTATGAACTCTGCGAGGTAATAACGCAACAGAGAGGGCACTGCAAAATCCACAGCTAGTGTTTTCCTCTTGATCCTGGAGTTTATGGTTTGGTTTAAGTCCCGCTTACCCCCCGTTTCCCCGCCGCTGCCGCTGGTGTTCCCGGAGCCGGCTGTGGGGAGATCCATCCCTGCTGTGGTTCTCTGCGAGGCGCACTGCAGCCCGGCGAGAAATGCCGCAGAACAAACAAGCAAATACAGCATCCTGGTGTTCATGGTGTGAGAATAAGAGTCTTTCCTTTAAGCAGAAGCACCCTTAAAACCAAGTGATCCCCTTTTTCCCCTCTGCGTTCCTCTCATACGCAGCGCAAAGTGCGAATCGATGATCCTGCGGCTCCTGCGCGTTTTTTTCCGCGGATCCGTGCGCATCCAAGGCGAACTGGGCTTTACATTTGTTTGCCACTGACTGTTGCTGTTGACGAAAAAAGTGCCATCTCCCTCCACTCTTCTTGCTTCCCCCCACACACACTTGGAACCGGTTAAAGACAATGCCTTTTAGCGCCGGTGTGAACGCAGCTCCCCGGGACGCTGATTGATATGCCGGTCTGGTTCGCTCCGATGCCTTTCAAAGACTCCCTGTCTCTTGGCACAGTTGTGACGGCCGTACAAGTGGTCTCTCTGTCAGCAGCGGGATGCAGCAGCCTTCCTCTCTCTCTCTCCTCCTCCTGACAACTGAGAATCCACAACCAGTTCGGAGCAGCCGAGCATCAATTAAAGTTTAAAATGTGATCATATCCTCACAATCTGAGGCTAATTGGAGGAAGCTCCCGCGGCTGTGGTTGTAGTGCAGATTAATGGTCTGCTGAGGATTTCGGTGGTCAGATCCCCTGTTTTCCTCTCACACCAGCACATGCAGAAAAGTCATTCAAACAGCCTTTTTGACGTCAACTGAAGCCTCTGGAAACGATTCTCCAGTGAGAAAGCCTCAGCAATGAGCGCAGGAGCCTCCGCCGTGCCGGACGCGTCTGAAGCGCCCTCAGCGCAGCCGTGATGCTGCTTGTGTCCTGGCAGGGGCGGGTTTAGACAATCGGAGGCCCCTGCCAAGAACAAATACAAGGCCCCTCTGTGAAAATAGTATCTTTATAGGTTCTTTTAGGGGCTTTTAGAGTACAGATATGATGGCTGCACTGGTAAAAGTTTGCCATTAATTTGACAGTTAATTACTGGTAGCTACATCTTGGCAGTGTTTCTGTACTTTAATCACAGCATTTTCAACAGCAGCATACCTATTAAAGTTTGATTCACCATGTTATTTCTGTATTTTAGATAACAGCATCATTATTGTATTTACAAGAACAGAATACTTATTGTATTTTCCTTTACAGACCCCTATTCCAATAAAGTTAAGACATTTTGTAAAACACTATCAATAACAATGATTTACATAGGTAAGACAATTTTATGGTCAAACTGATAAACAACCTGTTTATTTTTAAACTTTCATTTGTTTTCAATTTGACGCCTGCAACCCATTCCAAAAAAGCTGAGACAGAGGCATGTTTGCTACCATGTTTACATCACTTTTCATTTTAACAACACTCTAAGTGTTTGTGAACAGAGGACACTAAATGTTGAGGCTTTGTAGGTGTAACTTTTTCTCATTTTTTCTTTATGTACCAATTCATTTGCTTGAGAGTCTGGGGTCTCTATTGTCATGTGTTGCGTTTCATCATGCACTGCACATTTGCAATGGGAGACAGATCTCGACAGGAAGGCCAGTCCAGTCCTCCAGTACTAGGACACTAATTCACTACCTCACTGTTAACACCTGCAGAATGTGGCTTGGCTTTGAAAAGGACATTGCTTGACTGGCAGAATATTGCTCCAAAACCTGTATGTACCTTTCAGCATTAGTGGTGTCTTCACAGATGTGCCAGTTACCCATGCCATGGGCACTAACACACTCTATACCTGTACATTAAAAAAGATCTTTTTAAACAGTTTAACCGTTTGCTGAAGTCGTTGTTCACTACGCCGTGAACCTCACCATCCTTGCTTGTCAATAACTGAGCCTTTTAGAGATGCTCCTTTTATACCCCATCACGAAACTCACCTGTTTTCATTCAACCTGTTCACCTGTGTAATGTTTCAAACAGGTGTTTTTTTTAACATTCTTCAATTTCCCAGTCTTTTGTCGCCCCTCTTCTATCTTTATGGAACTCGTTGCAGGCCTCACATTCAATGAGTGATTTTTCTGTAGTTTGTTCAAAAAATGTAGGTCGACAACGATTTGCAAATCATTGCATTAAGTTTTTATTTAGGTTTTACACAATGTCTCAACTTGGTTGAAATTAGGGCTTATACATTATCAATCAATACATAGCCTGTACATTATCGATCTAATTGTTTTCATCTACAATGTCATTAATTCATTTAAAATGAAAAAAAAAAATAACTGCTATATTTTCAGCTACATTGATATTACTGCATTTGAAACTATTTTACAAATCAGCAACAAATTTGTTTGTAATACAAACAACATACATCATTTTTATCCAATAACCAACTTTTTCACAAACACTTTTTTGCGTCTTACAACATGCTGTTTTATTTTATTTTTCACAATCACTGAAAATATTAAAAATGCAAAAAATAAAAAGTCAGATTATTATCAAGATTGCCATGTACAGTTATCTATCTATCTATCTATATGAAAAAAAAAAGCTTGTCAATAAAGGGTTCATCCGTCATATCAGCGCTTTCTTATGCACACCATAAATACACACAGATCACATCACTGTGGCTACAACACACAAACAGCACCACCAGCAAACACAAGAAGCAACTAAGTCATAATAAATATGTCCAGTTTAGCTCCCACTCTGTTAAGTACACACATTCAACTTCCTGTTAATGCAAACAGCTGATCAGCCAATCATACGCCAGCAGCTCAGTTCACTTAGACATGTAGACATGGTCAGGACGACCTGCTGACGCATCAGAATGGAAAGTTAAGGGGATTTTTTTAATGATTTATTCATTCATAAGACCATTTCTGAACACTTCTTGATTCTTGAAGTAGCTGGGCTACAAAGGCAGAAAACCACACCTGATGCCACTCCTGTCAGCTAAGAAAGGCAGCCTGAGGATACGATTCTGAAGGCTCAACAGTGTCGCCTGGTTTGATGAGTTTCTATTTCTGTTCATTCAGATGGAAGGGTCAGAACTGAATGTCCTCAACACAAAAGCATGGATCCATCCTGCCTTGTATCTTCCTTTCAGGTTCTCCAACGACCTCCACAGTCACCAGATCATGATCCAATAGAGCACCTTTGGGATGTGGCAGAACAGGAGATTTACATTATGGGTGTGAAGTCGACAAATCTGCAGCAACTCTGTGATGCTATCATGTCAACATGAACCAAAATCTGTGAGGAATGATTGCAGCAACTTGTTGAATTAATGTCACAATAAATTAAGGCTGTTTTCAAGGCAAAAGGGGGTCAGACATTGTCCAGGTCAGTGACCCATGTTTCTGAATATGAAATACAATTCCCTGTTACTTATGATTGCCATAAACAATAATCTACTCAAAAAGAGATGGCTTGGATTTTTTTTTAAAGTTCTTTTGTGGAAAATGTGTGTATTTTAGTTCATGCCAACCAGTTTACTAATGTAAGTCCTTTAATAAATTGTCTCAATAGTTACCTCCGCCAAAAAGGTTATGTTGTTGGGCCCTGTGTGATTGCTTGTTTGTTTGCCTGTTTGTTTGTTTGTTTGTCAAGATTACACAAAAACTGCTGGACAGATTTTGATGTAATTTTCAGGAGATGTTGATAATGGCCCAACTTAAAAATGATACAATTTTGGTGGTGATCCAGATAACTGCCATTAATGAATGATCCTTTTTGCTCAATAACTGTCTAACTAATGATGATATCAACATGATTCTGAGTGCTAGGTGTGTGTTTTCAGGGTCAAGATATCATATTATTATGGTAAATTTTTCATGGAAGTACTACTTATACATGTAACAGTGATATGTGAGCTACCCTGGTGGAGGTTTGCGCTCTCTGAGTGCTTTCTAGTTCTATTAGTTTCTGTCTGACTATAATTTCTGCAATATTGAAATGTCTGGAGGCTTTAGGGGAGGGTTTTATAGATTAAAAGCCAAACATCTCATGAAGACCAGGGACTTTTCATCCACAATAAAGTGCACAGTCTAAAAAAAAAAAAAAAAACTTTTCCTTTTCATCATTTAAAAAATCCCCACTGGTTTTTGTCTTTTGTCAGAAATCTGCTGACATGTCCATCATTTTTTACCATTAAAAACTAGAAATGAACCAATATCTGATGTTAAGGACTCGCATTTTTATTAGTTTTAAACCCCAGGCAGTTGCCCACAGTTGCTTAATGTTAAATCTACATATGCTTGTGTCTCTGTTGAAAAGAAAAAATGCCGACAGCAATGCCATGATCTGTCTGTGGGATCCTTTTCACAAAAATGAGTCACAGAGCCTCAGTGCATCCACGTATTGGACTGGATCAGTCGCACTCTCCTGTTTATGTAAAATCAAAGAGTTTCACAGGGACGCCATCTGAGCTGGAGCCCATTTGGCTTTGTTCTGTCTCATGTGAAGAGGCCAATGTGTCTCTTAAAACATCGCAGAGCTCTGTCTGCATGCTGCCAGCTCATTTGATACACAGAATAGCTCCTTAATTGAGAATCAGGGGTCGGA